>OY987284.1:15340178-15764028 GCA_963920785.1 Sphagnum contortum
CCGCCCTAAACTGCCCAGGACTTATTATGGTTTTTAGGACATGGTTTTCGGGACTTGAGATCTCAACTTTGGGGCCTGGGAAATTTTAGGATATGGTTTTCAGGACATGGTTTTCAAGACTTGGGATCTCAACTTTGGGGCCTGGATTTTCACACTCGCGGTTTCCAAGACCGAAACCTGAAAACTTTTAGGACGTGATTTTCAGGATGTGGGATCTTAATTTTGGGACCTGGATTTCACACAGGGGCTTCATAGTGGCCTTCGGCCACGGGCACCCACTAGTATTATATAGTTACAATTCATGTTTATTTCTAGGCCTAATTTGCACTTGGACTTTAAACATTTCAACCTTATGGTCGGCACCAACTATTGGGCAATACATCTTCACATATTTAATACTAGTGGGTACCTTGTGCGTAATGCACAGGTGTGTTAAAAAACACCAGAATGTCAAAATCAGAGATCCACCGGTTCCCCATTTTTCATATGTCGGGTTCAGAGATCCACCGGTTCCCAATAATGTTATTAGGAAAAAAACATTAGTCAGAATCAGAGAACCGTCTGTTCGTGGTTCCAATAACCACACAGTGGTTGGGCGTGCAACCGTCAAAAACCATTCAATCCAGCATTTCTTTCATATTTTCAAATCAGAGAACCGTCAATTCTTTTTTGTTTTAGTGTTTCCAATTCAAACTCAGAATCAGAGAATCCCCGGGTTCCGGTTATTTTATGGAATTCCTGTAATGAGCCCAAGGAACCGGTGTTATAACCTCCTCGGGTCTGTTACCCTTCGTTGATAACCACCCCCACACTGGGGTGTGGAGACTGCCAAAGTTCAAACCCCAATACTTTTCATATCGGGACCTCGATAGAATTTGGAGACCTCGATCATCTCGAGCCCGGTCGGCCTGAACGCCGGGCGTGAAAATCATCCCGGGCCGAGCTCATCCCGGGCCCGGGCCCAATCGACCTGAACGCCGGGCGGGAATTTAATGTATAAAGATCCCATCCCGGGCCGAGCTCATCCCGGGCCCGGTCGGCCTGAACGCCAGGCCCCGTCACAAAGCCCGGTCGGCACAAAACAACGAACTCCGTGAGGGACTTAGTGAAATTAATGTATAGAGAAAAGATTGGAATTAATATTTTTCCATTCTGATATATCACTGAGCCAAGTTGCAATTCATAGCCCTTTAGTACAATCTAACCCCTATGATCGATGCCAACTACAGAAAATAACACCTAAAATATTAAAATATTGAAATATTTTATTTTATTTTATTTATTTTAGTATATCTTTAAGCCTAATATGCATTTCCTTGGCCTTTGGAACATTTCACGGCCTATGGTGGTTGTCAACTATAAGGAATATATCTTGAAATATTGAATATTGGCATATAATATTTTGCCAACATGGTCTATGTCTGAGCCAAGTTGCACTTCATCTGCCTTTAGATCATTATGACCCTATGGTTGATCATGACTATAAAGGATTATTCTTGAAATATTATATGTTTGCAATACTTATACATCTTTAAGCCTAATTTGCACTTCCTTGGCCTTTAAAACCTTTCACACCCTATGGTCCATGCTAAACATAGGGAATATATCTAAAATTTGGAATATAATTTTTTCAATTGTGGAATATTTCTATGCCAAATTTGTAGATAATTGGCCCTAGGATCATTCCAATATTTATGGTTGGTGCCAACCATAGGGAATCAGGGACCAATAATAATTTTATATTTTTTTGTTTATCAGTATGAATTGACAATCAACACCTTCTATTAAATTCATTCATCTGCAATTGCATCTTGAAGATTCTTGTTTAACATCTAAATATGAATTTCCTTGAGTATTCTGTAGGGGGAAAGTAGTTACCAAATAATCATAGAGGCTATTCAACAACAAAATAAGTTGAATACTAGAAAGGTTTTGGACAAATACAAAATACTCCCAAAGAACAAAGCCAAGATGAGTCCTTTATGTCAGCTTCTTTCTATGTTCATTATCAGGCCAACATTAAAATATTGATGTGCTGAAAATGGAGCATGCTTTATTCATGGGGTATTGCGAAGGCGAGAAGGCATTCTATGTTTCCTCAAAAGGTGAAGAGGAGCTTGTCAGCAGATACATGCCTTCCTAGAGCACTCTATGGACCTACAAGAATGTTGACTTTGAAATTTTTTTGTTAAAAGATTTAGATATTTCCTGGCTTTGTAGAAAGATGTTCCACATCTAGGACGAGAATCACCACCTTCAAGCATGGCGGCCCTTCATTGATTTGAATCATCCTAATGACAAGGATTGGCACATCTCAGTCCATGCCTTTGTTATGGACACCACAAATGGTTTTGTTGAACTCCTCAACACCTTGACCAACTTAAACAAGTAGGATTTCACACTGGTCTAACCACATGTTTTCTAATAGTGGATGTAGGATGGGAGCTGAAAAGTAGAAAGTAAGTAGAAAGTAAGTATGTAGATATGTATGATAGTAGGTGAGAAGTAGGAGGGAGGTAGGTAGGTAGGTGGGTGGGTGGGAAATAGGAGTAGGTAGGTAAGTAAAAATGTAAAATAGTAGTTGGGAAATAGAAGGTAGGTAGGTAAGTAGGTAGGTAAAAGTAGTTGGCAAGTAAGGATATAAAATGGTGGGTGGGAATTAATAAGTAGGTAGGTTTATAAGATGGTATGTGGGTAGGTATGTAGGTAGGCCTAGGCTATTGTTTAACCTCGTTAGTAACTATCTTGACTAATTAGGTAGCATAGGATGTTTCATTTTATTAGAACACCCTTATCCATCTTGATTAAGGATTTCATTTTTTTTGGGGTCTAACTTGAGTAGTTGTCGTAGTTGACTAGAAACCATTAATCATTTTGACCAAGGTGGTCCATTTTTCTGTCCAATTTGATTAGACATTCAATTTGACATATAGTCAAATAGGTCATTTTAGTCAAGTTTACTAGTAAAAAATACCCATGTCATTCAAGCCCCATGCATGTAATCAAAATGTACATGTCCACTAATCAAAATGAACTTGTTAATCAACTTGGACCTTTTTAAAAACCATGAATTGTAATAATGAATTAAGTAAAAAAAAGATGAAAAATGGGGATAACCATTTGTTGTGGGTGGTGGTGTAATAGTAGCAACAAAACTTTTGCAAGAGCTTGAACTGAAGAAGAAAAAGGGCCTTTAATGAGAAGGAATGCATTGCAAAATACATAAATAATACACCATAACAAGGAAGTAAGGTAGAAAATATAAGATGTTATTGTTCATGTCCGACATCTTGTACAATTTATAAGTTAAACAAAGCTTCTAGCACAAGGTTCATGAAGTTGTTCTTTTCCAAAACAATGGTACCCAATATGTCACATTCATTACATTACTAGAAAACATGGTATTATTTGATTGGAAAAGTAGACCAAAAACCACTTATTTTGACATTTGGTCACATTAGAACACTTGGTCATACTGGTCAAGTTGATTTGACCACATCCAATTTGATTGGTGGTTTTTTTATTGACCATAAGATGGTCTTTTTGATTAGTCAAATCAGACAAAAAATTATGCAACCAGAAACATTAAAAAATAAACCAAATTTTTAATAACTAAAATGAAAATATTAAATAAATGACAACTACCTACCCACCCACCCATGACCTACCTATTCACCATGACCTCCTACCTACCTATCCATAACCCACCTAGGTATTATACATTTATAAACATGTACATATATGAACTTACATATTCACATAATATATGTTGGTAAAGAAGATTGAATCTTGGCCTCCCTACTTCAAAACAATGTCTTAACCATCAAACCACCACACCACTTTGTAAAATAATATGATACCAAATGGATTTAACATGTTTCCTTGAATTTCAATGAAATTTTTATCAACATTTGAACTTTGATAAGTAAATAAATAAATACCTAACTAGGTAAATAAGTAGGTACACATGACTACCTACTTATGTTTTTCAATGTACATACTTAATTATGTAAAATATGGGTAGGTATGTAAATAAATATGTAGGTAGGTGGGTAAGTATATATAAATATGTAAGTAGATAAATAGATAGGTAGATAATTAAATGTTAGGTAGGTGAGTAGGTAGATAGGTAGGTAGATATGTTGATGTTAAGTAGGTACAAGCCATAGGTAGGAGATAAGTAGGTATATGTTAAGTTCATAAGTAGGTAGGTAATTAAGTAGGCATAACATGTAGGTTAGGTAAGTAACCAAAATAATATGGCCAATTAAACATGGCTATTCAATATGGCTAATTTGATTAAGCCATGGGCAACTTGATGGACCATTTTTTAAATTGACCCTTTTGACTAGATATAAAACTTAACATACAGTCAAAATGGTCACTTTAGTTAAAAAAACCAACCAAAAAAACCATGTGTTTTTCATGTTCCATGCCTTTAATCAAAACAAATATCCTTTTGGTCAATGTGGCCACCTTAATCAAGTTGAAGCTTTTGAAAAATCATTGTAATAGTGTTAGTTTAAGAGAGATGGTATGGGCACCAAGCCAAATTTATAAATTGCTCATGCAAAGTAGGTTTAAGAAGTTGAATGTGCACCTAATGATGTAAGTGCCTAATCAAACAACAACAAACAATGCACAAAATGTCTCGTAAATACAATCCCCAAGCAAAAAGAAAAAAAGAGTGAGAGTGAAGATGAGATAAACATAGAATGAAAAAAGAGATGTTGATGGGCCTACGTGTATGTAGATTAAAGTATTGAGATAGAAACATAGTGAAAGGGTAGACGTTAATAGGCCCATGCATAGATCAGGCATCGAGAGTTGAAGAGGAACAAACACATGACGGGAATGTTCATCTCACATGTTTGAAATTAACCAACCAAAATGTGCCACACGGTGACACAACAAAATTAACCACTAGGCAAAATGACCCCTTTTTTTTACAAAGTAAACATATTGGGTCATTGTTGTTTAGACCTCTTTGAATATGACTTTACATTTTAAGTTCATTTATTCCAACGATAACGATTCATTGGAGTTCCTTTTAGGTAACAACTTTAGATTGCATGTAAGTCATAATAGTTTTTTGCATAAACCAACCATCAAGTTTTTTGTGGCTACAAGTCACCAAATGGCTACATGGTTTTTGGATGGGCTATTTGTAGGCATGAATTTTTTTTATTTATTTAAAAAGCCAAAAGCTAGGGCTTCTTTTTGCAAAGGAGTTGTGCCGCCTCCCTCATCACTCTCATTATAGCTGGTCCTATTCCCATCACTTATCAACTTTTTGCCATCCCCATTCCCTTCTTTCATGAATGATCACTCCCCTCTCTCATGAGCAATAGCCAAACCTACACCTTCGTTTTTGCAAGTAGCCAACATTTATACACAGTTATATTTATGTAGGCACAAATATTTATGGCTATGGAGTATATACACAATTGACAATTTCCCTTTTCAAGATGCCATCACCAAGTAGAAGGACATGAAGGCCAAATAATGCCTTGATGCTTAGTGGCAGGTGGTTTGTTTATTGAAGCAACTTAAATTTCTTTTATGGGTCCTTTTTCTGTTTGGGCATTTTCCTTTTTGTACCAAGTTTTAAATTTAAAAAATTATAGGTATACAATTCTTCTTTGATTTTGTTGAAACACACATGTCAAATGATTGCATAGGTTGTTTTTTAGTTTTGAAACATATTTTGAAAGCTCATGTAGGTTTGTGGAGCAGGCTTGGAGATTTTTATTTGATGTTTTTAGAATTATCTTGTATAATGTGAATGTTGGAGAGTGTGGAGTTTGGAGCCTGGACTTTAGAGTTACACTATGCAGCATGCACTTGTGCTTTTGGACTTATTGATTGCAAATTTTTTCTTTTGATTAATATGGTTGAGGTTGCAAGTAGGAACTTGGGTGGGTGTAAACACACTCCTATTGCAAACGGGCAAAGTCTTTTGATACTGGGTTCAATTCCCTTAGCAGTGCATACAATTGTAATGTGTTTGTTGCCAAAAGCTTATTCTTGATTTAGCACAATAGCCAATCACACTACCCAAAAGAAATAAAAATAACCAATTTATTCCACTCTGGAAATTTACAAATAATCGCATTATACAGGCTCCCTAGTTGGGTGTAGCCAGTTAATAAACCTTGAAAAAATTAAAAAAACGCTCCTACCTACTCGATGGAACAACGTGCTCTCTATCTAAACTATAATCACCGCACTGCAATATCTGCGGCACCTCGTCCTCGGCCAATCGTTGGACCCAATTTGACCATTAACATAAGTATAAAAACATGCGCTTTCATTTGCCAAGCTGGGAACATTGCGATCTCTTCCCTAGGGATACGGGTTGTGCTTTATCCTAAGGAAATAAGGAAACGCAAAATGTCATGTCTCATCACAAATATCATCTTTTAAATTTTAATTGTCATATTTAGACTTGATACGTTGACTTTGGGTTCAAGTCGCCCAACATTGATGCAAATGCTAGACTAGAGAGCTCCAAAGTGCAAGGTTGTTGTTGCTAACGCAAGAAAAATAATGGAAAGCTAACATGGAAGCAAAATGTGTCCCTAGAATAGGCCAATGAAAGGTGTCGTGCAGTAGTAAATCGACCCTGTCCCTAGAGTAGGCTAATGGAAAGATGCGGTGTAGTAGCAATGCATATGACACGTTATTCGAATAGAATTCAACGAATGCACTCCACACGATAGTCATGTTGTGAGCAGATATGGAGTATTGCTTTTCTTTTTTGTTGAGGCATCAGTCTTATGTGGTGCACACTGCACTTCATTCCACCCTTGTATGTAGCCTTTAACATATTATATAACAATTTGAGGTATAGAGCCGACTATTCTAACACTCAAGATTTACAGTTAAACCAACAATAAGTTATACCACCAAACTCAAAAGGGTTCTATGAAGACAGTTGGTTCAACTTGACTGCAGACCACCAATCACTTAAAATGTCATTTCTAGCACATATGTTATTCAAATTCGGCTTCCCTTAGCTCATTGAAGAGTTAGCTACTAAGCACACCTTCCTACTAAATATCAAGATTAGCAGCTAAACCAACAATAAGCTATGCTATCAAACCCGAGAGGGTTTGTGATATTTCCTTAAGATTCTAATCTCCCAACATTCACTAGTCATTTCTAATCCTTCAAACTATTCTCACATGTTCAATCCACTCTCCTTCATTTTTTCCATCTGACAAGACTAATTTTTCTTCTCTTTCCTAAAAGTTTGTGGGGACAAATGTTCTCAAGCTTTGAATTGAAATTGTGTTCGAAGAAAGCCACAAACCATCCAAGTCCACCATTTAAAAAGAAGGAAAAGAGAGGTGAAGGTAGGTCCAAAGCTTGGTGGTCAATGGAATGTTCCAAGCTTGGTGGCCAATGGAATGTTCCAAGCTTGGTGGCCAATGGAATGTTCCAAGCTTGATGGCCAATGGAAGGGAAGGAGAAAAACATCTTTTCATCTCTTCCCATTTTCTCCACAATAATTTTACCGAAACCTTCAACTTTCCCCTTTGACCTTTGAAGTTTTATTTTATCATGGTTATAAGCCGCCATTTATGCATATCCTTCCTTTTCCTTGGTCTATAAATTATGATTGTGCTTTATGTAACAAGTCCTTTGCACCTTCATTATCGATTTGATTTTGGTTGAAGATTTGACTTTTTTTCCTCCCCTCGACATTATGGCATCGCGCATGGTCACGTCTTACGGGCCCCAAGCCGCACAAGCGAATGAAAAACCACCTTTGAAAACATCCCTAGATTTGACCCTACCACAACATCCTCATGATGAAGGACCTGAACTTCGAGAAGTGTGCGCTCGTTTAGAAATCGAACCCCCTCGAACCTGGTATTATTATATTTCTTTAAACTTTCGCACCCTAGTGATTTTGCTGCAAGTTGACCCCGCTTTTGGTGATGAATCCAAAACCATATGTGAAAGTTGTTACGAAACCAATGACACTTTTATTTTTGCATGGTCTTCAGTTCCCGGTGTTGGACGCTATCACTAGTTGCGCGGACCGATTCGTCGACTACCTCCTAATGGTAAGGCAAACTACATAGTTCACACCATCTAACGCATCTTAGATTCCTTGCAACTATGAACTATCACTATGGCACAACCTACAATTGAACATATACTTACAGCTCTTTGTTGAGCTTGTTCCTAAAATAAATAAATGTTTAGTCACCATGAATCTTTTGTTGCCATTGGCACATTATGACACTGTCTATGAAAATTACATGCCCTATTAAGCACGAATAATCATAAGGCAAGTTACATACATTCGACTAGATGAAGCTTGCCTACCTACTAGTCACGATGCCCCCTAGCACTAAAGAGACAATTAATATAAAAAAAATATGGATGAATTTCAAGTTAATTTTCCAAATGTGCCACTGAATATACTCAACACTAAAAGATAACAAAGAAATGTTCATGGAGTTATGGCAATAAACTCACAACATATTTTTAGGTCATGTATAATTCTTCCATTGCACGAATGTCCCAAGCCTTCTTGGACACAATCAACCAAAAAAATCCATGGTATAATATGCACAACTAGTGGGTACCTGTGACCTTTGGACACTGTGAAGTCCCTCGGTTTCTTAAACCAAGAGAGACACACACAAAGGCGCAAAGCATTTTATTTTATTTTTTATTTTATTTATTTTTTGTGACGAAAATCCGTTGAAAAGTCCTCCATGAAAACACACATGGTGAAGTGAGCATTTTGGAAAATTTCCAAAAAAAAACTAAATCGCCACATTTCCAGGAGGGGAAAAAAAAGAGTTTTGAAATTGCCACATTTTGAGGAAAAAAAAAACAGGTTTTGAAATCGCTAAGATTTGTGGAGGATTTGGGTAGATTCCAAGCTTTCTTCTTTTGAAACGCGTTTATGAAGGGCGTGCTAACCCTAACCCCCTTACCCCCAAGGAGGACGAGCGGACGGACAGACACCTAAAATAATATATATTCAGGGTACCCGTGAAGTCCCCCCGGTTTCTTTAAACTTGGTTCATGTTTTAGTTTTTTCTAGAAACTTTTATCTTGTTTATTTTTTACTTTTATGTGTTTTTTGTTTTTATTACAATTTTGTATAATAAAAATAAAGTGTTTATTTTTCACTTTTATATTTTTGTTTATTTGGATGCAAGTTTGAAGTTTGGAGAAAGAAGACACACCTCATTTTTTTTCAAGTAAGGTTTTTCTTCATTATTATAAGTTTTATTTTTTCTTATTTGATTTCTTCATTTCTGTAAAAAAAAATTCTTTTAAAATTATTTTACTGTATTTCCCTTTCCTTGTTTCATTTGTTTCCATTCCTTTTTTATGTTTATTTCGTTTTTACTTTTTTCTGTTTATGTTTATTTCATGTTTTTAGTTTTTCAATTCTTATTTTGTCTATCTTCATTTTTTTTCTATTTTTATGCATTTATTTATTTATTTATTTTTCTATTTTCTATTTTTTTTTAATCTAGTTTTTCTAATATGTTTTATAATGAAAATAATTTTTAAAAACTTTTGTATTTTTGTTTGATTAGATGCAGGTTTGAAATTTGGAAAAAGAAGACAAACCTCATTCGTTTTTTCAAGTATGGTTTTTTTTCTGTTTCTTTTGCTCTTTATTTTGTTTTTTATTTTTTGTCATTATGTTTTTTAATTTTCTTTTAAGATTATTTTATTGTATTTCCCTTTCTTGTTTCATGTTTAAATATATTTATTTTATATGTTTTCGTTTTGTTTCTATTTTTAAGTGTTTTAAAAAAGTTTCTAATTGTTAAAATGTTTGGATAAACTGCTGCTAGATGATGGGACGGATGACGAATTGAGACGTATGGATGGAAAGGCGGACCACCACGGACAGACTAAGGATATTATATAAGAAGACATACAAATGCAGCACAAACCCTTTACACATGATCCTTTGAGGCCATCACAAAGTTCTACAAATAATGTCTCCATTATAGGCCATCTTCATTACTACATTAGTCACATTAGCAACACCATTTTTTAGTTGTAAAATAATCTCCATAAACCTACATCCATGGATCCTTACCACCCTAATCCACACCAACTTCTTTAACAATCTTTGTAGACTATTAACTAGACTAATGAATGGGCTTCTAGTCCATTTGAGACATTTAGACCTAATAGTAGAGTGGTAGAAAATTATACAAATACACAACTTGGTGAGGTAACCAAATTGTATGGTCTATGATGAATAGTTAAGGAACATCAGCTAGAACAAGGTATTTATGGTCCCATAAAGTGGTGGTCCCTACTACTATGTCCTTGAGGTGTAGTTGAGGTGGATCATTTGCCTCATTTATCTTGCCTCATTTGTCATAAACAATGGGACCTTACCATCTATTACATCTTCAATCCCAACTGAATAATATTTTTCAGATATTGGTTTGCCATGGTAAAAATCAATCCCTAGAAGTCTTATAATCCTTCCAATGGCCACTATCCAATAGACATTGGCACCATCCAACAACTAGACTTTGACACCCCTATTAAACTATATGCCCAAAAAACACAAAGGAAACACCAACTTCAAAGTAAAGATCCTTCATCAGCAAAGAGATTATAGGAATGCAATTTAAAGTAAAGATCCTTCATTAGCAGAGATTATAGGAATGCAATTTCAAGGTAAGGATCCTTCATCAGCAAGAAATTACAGGACTGTGATTTCAAACAAGGTTGGAGTTCGTACCTTCTATGGTTTCATGATTCCTTTGCTCGATTGTGTTTCCCGCATTGATGTTATAGGTATTATGGCCTTTCAAATAACCATCCTTCTACCCAAATTAGGGTTTTCCTTCCCAATTGTTCCATGGGTGGGCTTAGTAGTGTTGCCAATCATTGGTTCAACTTCATTCCTCACCTCTAGTTGTTCGCTTAATTCCTTTGCACCTGTGGCTATGTACCATCCACAAGCATGAGTTCCTTGAGGTTGGTACTTGACCAAAACATGCACATATACTTCAACCCCAATGTCAGCATAAAAATAGATCTAGTGGAAAAATGTTTGAAGCATCACTTATGCACACTTGGGATGGCATTAAGTACCTTCTAGTGATAGTCCCTTAGGTTTCTCTTGAATATCAAGTGCTTTAGGTTCCATCCCATTACTCTTTGTGATTATGTCCCCACTTGCAAGGTTAACCTTCTTTGTACATGCAAGTTCCCCAACAAATTGGGTAAACCCTAAATGTCGTTGCGTAGGTTGGGATTTTGCTAGTGGGCTCTCTATTGCACTTTCGTCCACCACCACCATTCCTTCCAAGATTCTTTCTGCCCTTACCCCTTCTTCCACTACATGTAATCCCCACCACCATTTTCACATGCAAAAGTTTCAACATATTGCTTTTGTGCAGGATGTATTTGTGAGCTAGGGAGAAGGGGTTCAAACCTTGACAAGAATCCAGTTATTGTTGACAAATTATTGTCAAACTTTGTCATCCATGATTACACTTTGTCCATCACCTCCACCTATGTCCTTTGAAAGTGGTCATGCAAAGCTTGGATTAACCCAACCTTTTATGTCATCAACTGTAAGGCATTGTTGAGAGTAGCATTTGATTGCTCCAATCTTTGTAACCTCCCCATGCTAATCGAAGCTTCCTATCACAACCTCCCTAATCCAAATCAAAAAAGTAACATGGAATTATTTCATTTGTGAACTATGATTATTAGTTATACATCTAGTGCCCAAAACAAATCCTATCACATCACAAATAGTAGATGAAACTTTGTTTAGGTTTGGTGTGTACCTTGATATTAGAAAAATCAGCCAACTATTGTGCCACCTCGGTGATGGAGGGGGGTTGTTCTTGACTTGCACACTATGTAATAGATCCAATGACATGTTTGGATGAACCATGAGGCTTTATATGTATATGGATAGGCCATTATCAGACCTAAAATAAATTGTCTAATTACTCACGTTTTGTAATCATGAAAATGGTGGGAACCTAACTCACCAAGTCTTGGAGCTTCCCTTTCCTCCCAAAATGGTTAGGTTTTTGAACCTTTGCCCTGTAAGCCTTCATTGCCTACTCAAACACATTTCCAAAATAGTAAGTTGCCCTATTTGAACTATTAAAACATATCTATAACATTAAATTCCCCCATAAACAACACAAGTTTCCCAAAATGGAACCATGCAATTCAAACCATCTAAACCTAAAATAAAATTGTAGTGCATTATTAAAACCACAAAAATGTAGTTGGTTTCACCTAAATTATGCATTCAAATCTAGGCAGTTGGATATCAAATAATGAAAGTGAAAAAAGGTCAAGTTTTATACCATGGACTTGGCCACTTGCTTTAAAGAATTCCAATACAACTTAAGCTTCTGCCATGTTTCATTTGATACATCAGGGGGTTGACCATGAGATGGATCCTTCTCCCACAATCTTTTTAGGTGTGACTTTTCATATTTCAAAGCACATCACACAAGTTCTTTCAACCTAGGAAGTGATAATTGATTTCCCAAGTACTCAAAATTTTCATGTAACCTTGCTTTAAGATCAGCCATATCTTGTGGGTTCTGGTTTTTCACAAGGACAATGGAGACATCCATGTACTTGGTATGAAGCCTCCAAGTTGAATCTTCAAACCGTGGCTTATTACGAAAATGGCTATAACAAAGCCTCCTGAATAAACTTGGATGGACTAAGGTTTTTTTACCATCTATTTTTCAACACTGCATTTCAAGTTCTACAATTTCTTTGAGACTCATTGGACCTTGCGTATGTTGCTAATTTGGACACTAATAGGTGAAGTGATTTGTGCCCCATTACTTGCACCTAAACTAGGGTTGGATAATGTTGTCAAACGAAGGTTAGTTTGTACATTTAGAACAAGGTGCCCTCCTTTACATGGCACACTTGAGATGCCATGAAGAGGACCCATGTTTTGGGATGTAGTTGGCATGAATGACCAATCATATTCACTTGAACTAGCAAGTTTGGGAGGTGGGTCAATGGCAAGCAATTTTGTTTGATGACCATAATTTAACTATTATTTCTAGCCATTTGTGCCTTTCCCTACACACATAGTCAACAACACCATCTCTAGCCACACATGCTAGGTAAAACAAACATTAATTTGTTCACCAACTACCACTTATGATTTTTGGGATTTAACGTTGGTTTGGCTTTTGCCAAATTGTTTCTAGCTATGGACCAAATTTGCTAATTGCATTTGGTGATAATAATCTTCCGAAAAACTTGGGAAAACTAATATATACAATCAGTGTCCTGAGTTTCTGTTGCCTTTCTAAAAGCAATGGGAAGACACGGACATGATGTTGGCTAGCACTCAAGAGACATCGCTTATAAAAAAAGTCAATAGTATCCTCATTCAAGTTGCAACAAGCTTCTTCATTTAAGCTATAACAAGCTTAAAGGAGAGCTACAACAAGGTTTTGAAAGAAAGCCCCAACAAGCTTATGAAGGAAAACCTCAACAAGCTTATGAAGGAAAGTGACAACAAGCTTCTGAAGGAAAGAACTTTTATTTCATTTTAGCATGTTATGTGTTCTGCCTTAAAAACATAAAGGCCTATATATAATTATATAAATTGTGGGGCCTCCTGCACCCTAAACATATCCTTTAAGCACACCATTGATGACTACTTGGATGCAAAACATCTATTAAAGCCACTAGAAAAAAACTTGATGAAGCTATAGAAAAATTTCCACAACAACAATTAGCTCAAAATAACTACACAACATATGCACCCTAACAACATCTACCAACTAAGGTTGAATTTTGCATCACCTGCTCACAAGGTGACTTGCATCTCTTTAGTCTAAGAGGTTTTCGAGAATGCACAAATGTGGACCCTCGGGGCATGACATCATCTTGCTCAAGTTTTATGCCTTCAATTTTTTCAAACTCCCACTTTCATTCTTCATGTCATTCCTCCCTTTCACAAATCAACTGGTCACTCTCTTCCTCCTATTCGTGAATAGATTTTTCATTGTTGTCCTACATTGCATGCACTTTTGTAACTCGTTGCCTTGTTTCTGTTGTAACTTGCTTTTGTGGTCTTCATGGGGTGCGCCTAGGAAGATCAACCTTTCACAATTTCTTATGTTGACAAGTCCTAAAAGTGATGTTGCAACTGTGATATCAACCAAAAACATCAAAACCTGATTAACACCAATATAATCGGAGGAAAAGATGGTAGGTGTGCAACTAATATGAACGTTAGGTTGTAACATTAAGAAGGACACTAGGGAGCAAAAGGGGACCACTACAAGTGTAAACAACTATTATAACCTATAAGCCCAAAGAACTAAAAGAAGTACTAATGAGTTAAAAACTTGCAATATATATTTGAAACATGGTTTAATTTAGCTTAATTAATTTAGTTTAATTTAGCCATAATAAATATATTATAATTTAATTCAGCCAATAATAACTTAGCCTAACTTATTTTAACCATAATTAGTTTAGCTTATTGAATTCAACCATCGTTAGTTTTAGCCTAATTTAATTTAACCATAAATATTTTTATTTGATAAATTTAGCCATGGTTATTTTAGCTTAGGTTAGCAAGGGGTTAACCTTAGTACTAGAGGCACATAATATTACTATACATAGCCTATGTATATATACTAAATATAATAATTTAAGTATGTATAAACTTAGGCCATTATTTTTATGAAACATGTCCATGTTGTACACATTTAGTTGCACGTTAGTCGCACACATAAATGTATGGCCGAAAAATTATACAATACCAACTTCATAGTTGTAAACATGATAGAGATAATTACAAATGACAACTAATTGCATGTTAATTGCATAGTGATTAATTACAAATAATATGATTTTTAGTGGTGATACAATAATTTATTTCTATCAAATGAGGGTGTTTCCAAAGGTCACAAACATCCACTTATATTTCAAGCAAAATGACACTAAACAAAAAAAATTTCCTAAAGTCTACACATCACATGGCTCTTCATGTGATTTCACATGTATAAAAAAATGGCAAAGACTTTTGCTATAAATTATCATTTATGAGTTAATGCACATTAATGTGCCAAAGATTTTTCACATGACTTTCAAATAAATTATAATGTGAAAATCAATGCACCTTAATGTGCCAAAGATTTATCACATAACTTTTCACATAAATTTTCTTGTGAAAAGTCAATGCACCTTAATGTGCCAAAAATTTATCACATAACTTTTCACGTAAATTTTCGTGTGAAAGTCTTGCACCTTAATGTGTCAAAGATTTATCACATAACTTTTCACATAAATTTTCATGTGAAAGTCTTGCACCTTAATGTGCCAAAGATTTATCATATAAATTTTCATGTGAAAATGCCATTCAACTTTTATTGCATTAAAAAGAAAACTTGTGGAAGCACCTATTTTGGTTAGATTAGATTTCAACAAACCATTCATCTTGGATGTTGATTAATTTATAAGGGGTGTTAGAGCTATTCTCTCACAAAAGGTTGGTAGGAAAAAACATGTCATTGCTTATGCCAGCAAGGGCTTATCTCCAGTCCAACGTTGTTTTCATCCCATAATATTTTTACCAAACCCCATTTTTGTTGCGCATAGATCATAAACCTTTGGAATGGTTAGCCACTTTTTCAAATGCCTATGGTAGGAAAGGTTGTTGGATTGTAATGTTGTAGGATTTTTAGTTCAAAATTATTCATCGAACATTAACCAGGCATTTGAATGTTAATGCTTTGAATCGAAATCCTATTGGTTTTCCAAAAGAGGATGAAGACTTTGGAAGTGATGTAAATGGAATAGGAAAAGAAAATGGGAGTCACACCAGCATTTGCAAGGAGCAATGTTACCAATGAGGTTAACATCAATCTATTTACCTTGCAACCCACTGGACAAAGCAGAAGATGATGTTGAAGAACATCACCTTGTTGGTGACTGTGGTGGACCAAGTATAAATTCACCTTTAGAAGAAGGATTGCCTCATATGGATCAAATGGATTATAGAAACATGGTGGTTGAAGCTCAAATCATGGTGGATGCAGCCAAAATAGACAGAAGGGCAAGATTGTGGAGACAAAGGGACAAAGTGAAGATGACCAAGCAAGGCAAATGGATATATGGGAGGACAATGTGTCAATTGGATTACTCACTAGTGGACATTTGGAAGTTGAGCTTGATAACACTACTTACATAAATAGGGCTAAGAAACGGATGATGAGGTATCGTTGGTCAAAAGATACCCTGTTTTTTTAGAACTTGGTTGTACCTAGGCTTGTAGAATGTCGAATGTTGATTGAGAAGATACATGAAGAAATTAGACATTTTGGGGCAATGTAGACACTTTTCAAGGTGAAGAAGAGGTTCTTTTGGCATGACAAAACTGAGGTGGTTAAGAAATTCATCAGTGTTTGTGACAAATGTCAGCTAGTCAAGCAATCTGCAAACATGAGATCTAGCATTGAGGAGATGAAGAGTATTCCCATATGTGATTTGTTTTATCGTGTTACACTGGACACTGTTGGGCCATTGCCAAAAATGACGCGCTCCCAAGTTCCTTGTAGACCCATTTGAGGGTCTAAGTATGCGGTAATGCGGAAGGAGTTGGAACTTGGAGCCTCTCCCTAGCTCACAACACTTGGAGGGGTAGAGGGGCGTGCTGGAGCTCCGGGATGGGACTAGGAAGAATTGACAAGCTTATTCACTCACACGGGCCTGCACACAACCCACACAAAGTGGTTAGTGCATAGTTAGAGCACCTTTGGTGTTAGGACGAGCCACGGGCAACACGGACACACAAGACTCACCACGGCCCGGACTTGGGGGAAGCCACCACCTTCCCCCTTATAGTATACTCTGCAGCTCGCGGCGGAGGTGGCATCCAAATGGCTATTTTTCCCGGGACTCCCGCGTGGGAGTCCCGAAATTGTTCCGGGTTGGAGTCCCGGGACTTTGGACGCCGATATCTCCCGACTGCAGAGTCCGATCGCGACGCGGTCTGAAGCAAAGTTGTAGCCCTCGTCGAGAGCTTTCCAACGCCGTGTCAACTCTCAAATCAGATGTCGAGAAGAGGTCGACTCCAGACTTTTAGTGGTCGGGAGTCAAACTGCCAGTTTGACTCGACTCCCGGCCCTTCTTTTGCCCATAACTTGTGTTTGAGATGTCCAAATGAGCAATGCGAGCCCATTTTAGACATCTAAGTTTCAAGAGCTTTCCAACGGTACTAAGAGCGCAACAATCCATTGAGATTTGACCCTTCAACTTGCACTATGAAGTTTTGGGAGTCCACCGGGACTCCCTCTCCCAAAATGGGAGTTGCCTTGGGAGTGTGAGTGCTCACTCCCTCACACTCCCTCGCACTTCCTTAGACTCCCGGGAGTATGTGATGACTCCCAGGCTTCCTCCTCTTGGCCCGCACCCTTCCAATGCCTTTGCCTTTGCTCCTGGGCTTTCTTCCTTTTGACTCCCGGGCTTCTTTCCTCTTGACTCCCGCAACCTTGCAACCCCTTGCCTTGGTCGCGAGGCCAAAGCTAGGGTTGCGACAAGAAACAACCAATGGCAACAAGTATGTGCTTATTGCTATTGACCAATACTCTAAATTGTGTGAAACACAGTTTGTTAAGGAACATGATGCTTACATTATTGCTAAGTTTCTGGAGGATGAAGTCATTTGCAAGTATTGAGTGCCTAAATATGTTTTAACATATAATGGCAATGAATGGATGAAGGAATTTGCTGGATTCTATTAGAATTACAACATCACACAACAATCTACAGGTCTTGTTTAACTTCAATGCAATGGTATGGTGGAACATCTGATAAAGACCATCAAGCATGGACTCATAGTTGTGGCTATTACCAACATACAAGATTGGGATTTACTCTTACCAAAAATACTTTTTGGATATCAATGTGGCATCCAAGCCAGCATAAAATATTCCCCTTTCATGGTGGTCATTGGTTGTATGCCAAGATTCGCCATTAATAACAACCTTAGTGGTTTGTGTGATGTGTTTGATGAACAAAAAAATCCTGAAGTCACGGGAAAACGAATGACTTTTTAAATTAAACTGATTGTAAAAGTGCATAAAACTTTGTTGGAAAATGTGGAGCATGCACAGAGGAAACAAAAGAAGGTGTATGCAGCCAGAAAAGGGTTGCAAACCTTTGAAAGCTTCATAGAAAATGCTAAAATCAAGATGTGCAAACTTGGAAAGAAAAAATCATTGTTCAATAAATGGGAAGGACCATGTAATGACTTCATTCCCCTTGCTATTAAAACACATGGGTGTCTTCATTTTTGTTTTGATTCATTTTTTACCACTTATGCACATACCACTATCGTGCATCATCAACGATGTTCTTTATCCCCTTAATGCTTGTTTCTTACTATATTAACAATGCATGTCCATAACCTTGCAATGTGCACAAACCATAGCGATTCAATAGGTTGCTACACTTGGTTGGGGTTTTTCATCTCTTCCACACATCATAGCTAGCGCACCTCCATCATTAGCTGATTAGTGGCAAATCATAGCTCTTTCATCTTAGGTCTGCTTTGTTATTGTTGACCATCATTTTGTAACCATTAGTCTTTTTTGCATTGGGTATTCACCTAATTTTTGTTGATTGTTTACTTTTGCTTTTTCTCTGGGTTGTGTTTAGTTATGTTCTCACTAGTGGGTACCCGTGACGGTCGGACACAATCTGCCCGTGCCTGCAAGCCCGCATTGTTGCATTTGGCTCTCAGGACCTGGGTTTCAGGACCTCGATATTTGGCTCTCAGAACCTGGGTTTTAGGACCTTGATAAATGGACACTGGGTTTCACTCTCAGGACCTGGGTTTCAAGACCTCGATATTTGGCTTTCAAGACTTGGGTTTCAGGACCTCGATAAACGGACACTGGGTTTCAAGACCTCGACAGCCGAAAGCTCTCCAGGTCGTCTTATATTTTTCCCGTCACTTTTCTCTGCGTCCACCGTCACTTTTTTCAGGACCTGGGTTTCAGGACATGGACAGACGAACGGACGGACGGACGGACGGATGGACACATGCACGCAACAAGTGACTTTATATATAAGATAGGCCTTGTACTTTTGATGGATGGGTTCCCATCCTTGATTTTTGTTTTCAGGGTTTTTCTTCTACTTATCACAAGTGGTATATAGTTGCTGGGTACTTCCCCAAGTTTTGACCATTATATAGCAACAAGTGTGGGGGAATTCAGTCCATGATCAAAACTACTATATTTTGGTCACGTGGCCAGTTTATTTCAGTTATCTGATGTAGCACAGTGAGCCATCATCCCCAGGACTTTGGCATTAATTGCTGGCAAGTTTGTAGAAACTGTACAGACTGTGGCAGCGATTGTTTTAGGAGTTTTTGTGGCTATCAACCTTTGGAAGATGTAAAAAAAGTATGAAGATTTTAA
The DNA here is from genome assembly GCA_963920785.1 of Sphagnum contortum. Lineage (NCBI taxonomy): Eukaryota > Viridiplantae > Streptophyta > Sphagnopsida > Sphagnales > Sphagnaceae > Sphagnum > Sphagnum contortum. The sequence continues at coordinate 15,359,636 of OY987284.1, forward strand.
TCAAGGCTATAAACCAAATATGAACTAATCATCCTCCTATATTTTTGGCTACACCTCATCAGTACACACTGTTACATTCGCTTTCTTTTGTAAGGTAAAGCCCAAGGGGGCTGCCTTTACCAAAATAAGGGCCCTCAAGCTAGAACCGAATGCAGGCCCAAATATCATAAAGCCACCCCTGTTTGGGTTAGAAACCCCACAGTTCTTTTATAAAAACATTTGTGATGCTGGCTGGGTAATGCTGGACTGTATACCCATTTTGGTGTTATGGGGGAAAAACAGTAAAAATGATGAAGGGCTTTTCCAAACACGAAATGCCTTAGTGGGCATTACGCTTTTCACCTATTACACTTTACAGGGTTACTTATTACAACACTAAAAGAACTGTCTAGGCATTTATTAGTGAGTTTTCTACCACTTTGATGGGTCTAGTGCGTGGGTCTAGTGATGATTTGCTGTCAAGAATCTGGATGTGTCCGCCCAGCTAGCTAATTTTTTCATCGTTACCTGAGATGCACTTTTTTTCCAGGGCCACAGCCTCCTAGTCAGGTTCAGATTTTTTTTTATTGACGATTTTTTACCAAATTTTGACCTGAAAAATATGATTTCGACCTACACCAGATGTTCCATGGAAAATATGGCCAGATTTCCCGGGATAAATTTATTCCAATTTGGGCCATTTTTTCCATGGAACATTCTGTGTATTTTCCAAATTGGCCAGATTTTGGGGGAAAAAAATCCTTTCCCTGTGGCCGGTATGTTGTTCCATCTGATTTGTTATCATGTCATCTTTCAAATTCTCAAATTTCATTCAGATTTCCATTCAAAAAGTTATTTATTTAGTTTGTGAAAGAATGTGCTTTACCATACCTGCTGCCATGGAATGCCACTGGCATTTAATAATCTCTAAGGGGTCTGTCAAGTGAAAACACAAAAAACAATCCTTCATTATTCGAATTGAAATATTTAGATTTCAAATCACAATCTCTCAATGTTAGTATGAGAAACATTATGTCTTTGGATTATCAACATATTGTTGGGTGAACTATTGAACCTCGAAAATTTATTCAACACACATATTTCAGATATTCAAGCTTGGGCTATTCGGAGCCTGTATCATTCAATGTTAAATTATTTTCAACATCTTGTACTAACATGGATAGGTGAAAGGTTGTTATGTAGTTCACTCATGATGCGATGAAGTTTAGAGCAGATTTTCACGGTTGGACTTTTGGAGACTTTGGAATAAGATGATTGGGGTTTCCAACTTCTTTTCCATCTTCAACCAAAAATTAGGAGAGGACCACTTTCTTGCTTACTATTTTCAACATGTGATCTGTAAATTTTGGGCCAAGGAAACCAGCCATCGAAGGCTACCACATGGAATGGTCAGTTTAAGTCAGCAAGTGTTATAGTCAACTAACTTTAGGTTACAAGGAACCTGGACCCTTCCCCTACATGAAGCACAGGAATTTTCTTTTAAACTAAAAAAATAACCTTTTTAAAACAATGACAGCCTGATAGGTAACTTCCAAGTTCACTTGATAGCTTGGAGAGTAACTTCCACCTGTCTGAAGTTTCTCCTCCAGGCTGTCGATGAAATGGGTATTCTTGGGGCAGGTGAGGGACCAAAAAAACACGAAGAAAAAGAATAGTTACAGTGCTTTAGGACACTTCAATTAAATTTAATTAAAGTTGGACACATGGGGTTCTCAAATATTTCAACTTCAGTCTTTTATGTATGTCTCTTGTTCATTATTTTTTCATCATTACCATTCAAGAGTAGGGCTGAAATCATAGATTTTGACTAGATTTTGTTTCCATTAGTTTTTAAGTACAAAGATTCTTTTCTACTTCAGGCACCTATGAAATCTGAGCTATAACTCAGATTAAGCAACATCATGTTTCAGCATTTTCATTGCTCATATTTGAAAATATTCATCTACACAAACTTTAATTTTTTATACAATTCATCAAAATTCCCATGCAATCTCTGGAATTCTTTTCAACCAATTTTTCAGTTAATTTTCACCAAATCTGACAAGAAGGTAATGTATTATTTATTATAGAACTTACATGGAGTGAAGAATAATCCAAATACAGCTGTGGTTAAGCTACAGCTGTAGATGCACAAAGATGCCTGGAGGATACATTAGAATTTTGTTCCTAAATGATATCCAAAAGTATTGATTTGGGTTCAGACATGAGACATGCATTGCTACTTAGAAAGATGTCTAATGAATGGCCAGAAAGCAAATAAATGGCAAAAACTAAGAAAATGTGTTCCGCTGGGAGTCCTAAAAAATGTCAAAAGCATATCTCAAAACCCGCAAAGAGTATCTAGAAATTTGTAGAGGTGTCCAAAGTCTAAAGGTGATACTAAGACCACAACTAGAGAGGCAACTTTTGACATTTTGGGTGCATTTTCCTGAGTTTGAAAAGTCTGTATTTAGAGCCGATCCCAAGTAACCCCTCCCCAATTCCCCACCAATTGAGTTGTAGGCATGACTGGGACATGGTAAGGCTTGGTTCTATCCAAAAGAAATCCATGGATGATTTCAGCAGATCATAATGTTTGATCTTGAAGGACCCCATTTTGTGCAAGGCAAGGCCCTAGGGTGAGGGCATTGACATTCCTGAAGTGGGCACCTTGATGACGCAGAAGCTGAGGCAGCCTGCATTTCAGGAATGCCCTCATTTGTGGGCCTTACTTACTTGGCATAAAAGCCTTATTTTTTTCATTTCACCCACGATACTTGGCTGGTGCTCATGGGGTAGGAACCTTTCAAAAAACCAAAAGTTCCTCCGCTTTTGGGGGGGAACATTTCAGAAATGTTCCCCCCAAAAAGCAGAGGAACTATTCGACTTCATAAGGGTGCCTCCCCTTAAACTGCAACATACACAGCAGTGCTTGACGGAGAATCACAGAAAAAAAATAAAAAGAGAAATTTCTAGGGAAATTACTACAAACGGAATTCATTCATCACTTTTCTCCATACCATGCAAAACTTCACATGGTTTTGACTTGATTTAGACCTTATGATTCATAGGATAAAATCATATATACAAATGTGGGAGGTGAACCTGATTTGCCCCAGTTCATTGGGCAGATTCTTTTTGTCAATACTTAGAACATGATGAAAAACCATTTTTCCGAACTGGAACTGGAACCTGAACTGCAATTCAATGCAGCTGAACTGGAAAATTGACTGAACGCAACAACATCTGGGCCACGGTGAACCATCACCCACCAGTGGGAAAATGTTAAATCGACCCAAGAAATTGAATGCAGTCAGTACAACAAAAGTACGGCTGCAATTCTTTCCCCCAGTCTGCCCTTTGCCCCGTTCAATTTTCTAAAACAAATTGGGTGATACCCAGGCACGTTTTGCACTCATAACATTTCGAGTTATGAGTGTTCAGAAAGGCAGATAACATGCTCACTGACATGTTACATACCCCTAATGCCCATAAAATGTCCAAACCATACATAACATGGACTCAAAACATGATTACATATCGCAAGGTTAAAAACAACGGGGCACAGGGCAGACTGGGGAAAAGCATCGAAACAGTGCTTTTCGTACTGACTGTATTCAATTTCTTTGGCTGGATTGCACCAGTTGCATTTGGGATGAACTAATGTTCATCCCAGTTATTGAACCTCCCGCAGTCAGAAAGGTTGAGTCATAAAAGTTTTTTGCTCGCCGTCCAACAGTCAATTTTTTTTCACCTCGTACCACCCCTGCTCACCCATACTACCCCATTTACCCACCTACCCTGCTCATTTTGCCATGGCAAAACCTATATCTTTTCTCAACTAAACTTACAATTCTTGGAAAACAGGTATCTTTTCTTAGCTAAAATTTTCAAATTATATATTATTTAAATAAAAATTTATTTTAATTCTGAAAAGTAAGTCAAAATTTATTTGCTGCCTTTATTTAATAATATGTTAAAATATGTTCGTAACAAAACAAAATCAAAATTCAATATTTTTTAACATAAAAATATATAATAATTTTTCTATAATATATCATATGTATATAAAATATATAATACATAAGATATTAGATTATGTATACATATTATATTTATAAATTCTAACTAAATAATATTTTATTATGGGCCTCACTTGATAAAATGCAAAACATACTATTCATCCATGAAATATTATTTTTTGATCCAATAGTTTTATCATATAAGAACACTTATATATAATGTATGATCATATTTATTTATTTATTATATTAATAGAAATATTTGTGAATAAAGTGGATATAATATATTTATAATTTATAATATTTTTCATTTCTTTAAATATTTAAATATTCAATTCAATTTATATTTTATAATTATCTAATCAAATTCATATTATAATATAAAAATTAGCTTGTATGTATTTGATATACCATATTTTAATGTATTCTATTTCTTAAATACACTATGTAATTCTAAATGGTTTTGAGAACAACATTATTATATGTTGATACATCATATTTTATGGATTGTTTGTATTAAATTTCGTAATTAAAATGTACTATGTTGTACAAAAAAAATTCATATTTTTTATATATTTTTTCATTTGGACAAAGTATGAAAAAGATAATGATGGTTAAAGAAAAAAATGTTTTGTTGAAATGCAACATTTACATGCAATTTTCTTCAATTCAAGTATTTCTAAATTATTTTTATAATTTTTGTGTGTAGATTTTGGAAAAAAATTCAGAATAAAGTTTAAATCATTTCATTTGGACATAATATGAAAGAGATATTATTAGTTCAAGTTGGCTTTTGGAAAAGTTTTAATTGCATCTCAATTTAAAATTAAAGTCCAAGTAAAAGGTTTGACCCATATGTTTTGTTTTTGAATCTCATCTCACAAATTATATAAAGAACATGTTTTCCTTGGATTACTCACACATAAATTCTTATGTCAATATGGGTTGAATGAACACATGCTTGACCTTAAATGGAAGTTCTGACATGAATGAAATATTTTTTGGCTATTCATTCCATCTACATTTTCCCTTTCCTACCTATTTGCCTACCTACACAAGTAAATGGGTGCTAGGTTTTTACCCACCTAGGTAGATGGGTTTGAATATTCTTGAAACTTTCAATTTAAACAAATTGAATTAATGAAATAATTTGAATAAAAAAATTAATCTTAAATTATTTGGATTAAATAATTAAAATATTCAAAATTTCTTAATTGTTCATATGTTAGTGAATTTACATCTTCGTATAAAGTCGGCACCAATCACTAAACAATTGACGAATTTGCTAGGAATTCATTAAGACCAAAATTCACTTGATTCATTTTAAAACCTAATGAATTCATTAATGGATTTGGACTCATTATGTACTAATAACACCATATTAATTCAAACAATTAATGTACAATACTTTAGGGTTAGTGAGCAAGCTTTCTCATATTGCATAGAATTTCACATATTACATCAGACACAATGACTTTTTGTTGTGATATATGAAGGTATTACCCATCCCATAACCTTTCCAACGGGGGATTTGCCATTTTGATGTAGGTATTGTCTTTTTTATTGTTCTCATAGTGAAGACTTCTTTTAGTTGATATAGGTAATGTAGCATGAGTTATAGATTGCCAATGAGTTCATCTTCAAAGCAAGGAAGTGTGTTTTTGGATGAAGGTAATGCAATATCAACACATTTAAAAATACGATGAAAGTATTTGTTTTGTTGGTGTATGTAATGAATAATCACCATTGAGTGTGTATGAATTACATTCACCCATACTATTACATTTGTATTGGATATTGACAATGTATAAGTATTGTAGTTTTCTAGACTTTCTAGTAACCCTAACCTAAATGATGGAGGGGCAAGTGCAATACCTACATATTAAAACCTTTGCATAAATGAAATATAATTGGTAGTAGAAATTATATGGGAATTGCATGGACTTCGTTTGTTTGCATTTCAGTTCCCATGGGGCCACGATTTTATCATGAGCGTATTGCAAAATCTAGGTTCATTTTCATTCAAGCTCCACCACAATATGATTGGTCCATTGTATGTAATACCTTCATTTTTTATTTTTGACAATGTGATGAGAACTATTTAAAAGAAAAGAAAAGAAAAAACTATGTAATATCACATCTAAGGCATAGAATGTTGGTTAAATTTGTTCATGTTTCACATAATACCTAGATGCTCAACATAAAATATGCATATTTGATCATAAATGAAAGTTTACGAAAGAAGTTTTGAATTTGTTTTAAATTTAAGAAAGTAAAGAAATTTAAAAATTGATTATGAAGGAGAAATAGAAGAAAAGTCATTTAGAACAAGAATATATATATATATAATTGAGAATGAGAAATAAAAGTACAAGAAATTAGAGAAATAATCTAGAAGAAGCAAAAAAATTTCAAAAAAGAAAGTTTCATTTCAATTATAAATGACATTGTTTTCATATGTGGGTATTGCATGTTGGGATTAAAACTTCAACTATTATTAATATTTTCCATAATAACTAATGCTTGCAATTACCCGTACAATAGGTGTTAGTTTTGGGAACTCCAAACCATTACAAACATGGTGTTAAAACTTAAAGTTGACATGAGTACTGTAATGCCCACAATTTAAACCTTCAACCTCTATATGTAAATTTAACCCTCTTTTAAAAACCATATGTTTTACAATATTTTTTTACAATTGAAGTGATTGAATTAAATAATCATTTAAAATAAAAAATTCCTTACTTCTTTAATTATTTGTTCTAACTAAAAAACAACATTATTTTTTATGTCCTTGATTGATTTTATATATATACTGAAATTCATTTTACATCTTGTGATTCCATTATTATTTTTCCCCTTTAAGAAAGTAAAGGTTTAACTATGAAATAAAAAGGTTTTGCCAAAAGTTAAATTTTTTACCCATGATAGATATTAAGTTTTGCCAATAAAACAAAATTAACCAAAAATATATATAAGTGTTGCCAAGTGCTAGAAGTTTAGCCAAGAAGATATATAAGTTCTGCCAAAAGTTAAAAGTTTAACCAAGAATAGATATAGGTTTTGCCAAAAGAGAAAAGTTTAACCAAGAAGGGATATAGGTTTTGCCAAGAAAAAAAGTTTAACTGAGAAGAGATATAGGTTTTGCTAAGAAAAAATTTTAGCCAAAAAGATATGTAGGTTTTGCCCAAAGATAAATGTTTAGCCAAAAAAAGATATAGTTTTACCAAAAGATAAAAGTTTAACCACGAAGGGATGTAGGTTTTGCTAAAAGAGAAAATTTTAGCCAAAAAGAGATATAAGTTTTGCCAAGAGAAAAAATGTAACTAAGAACAAATATAGGTTTTGCCAAAAGAATTTTCTTAAATCAAAAATAGATATAGGTTTTGCCAAAAAAAAGTTTAACCAAGAAAAGATATAGTTTTTGCCAATAGAAAAATTTTTAACAAAGAAAGGATACATGTTTTTGCCAATAGAAAAAAGTTTAACAAAGAAAGGATACATGTTTTTGCCAATAAAATTTTTTTTAACAAAAAATAAACCTAAGTTTTGCCAAGAAAGAAAAGTTTACACAAGAAAATATATAAATTTTGCCAAGAAATTGAAGTCTAGCCAAGAATGGAATTTTGCCAAGATAAGTTTAGCTAAGAAGAGATATAAGTTTTGTTAAAAATAAATATAAAGGGTAGGTAAGGGATTGGTTGTTAGTTGGTTGGGTTCAGGATTTAAGTTAAGAAGTTCACCATGTCACCTATATCCATTTCAACATGAGGTTCCACACTTTCTTGCTCTTGCATTGCGAGATCCACATTCTTTGATTTTCGCATTGTAGGAGTAGCTATAGTTGTTTGTTCCTTTATCATGTCAATTGTTTTCTGCAATTCAACTTCCATTCTATTAACATCTGGCAACAACATCTCCCATAGATGTTGCACAAACATCAACATGGGCTTCTCCTTGTCCCTCACTCAAAGTTTGCATTGGTTATCCAATTATCCCTATCTCCGCATCTCCTAAAGCTTGCTGATCAGAAGCTAGAGTCCTTTTCTTCCTGGTTTCCATTTACCACAAACAAAAAAAACATAAAAAAAACAAAGACCACCTGTAATAGAAAACAAAAAACACCACAATACCATACTAAAATGATGATGAGCATCACAACTTGTGCTACTTGTCGTCATTTTTGGCACTTGCTCTTAAACATGAAGAGGTTGACGAGTTTGGCCCAAGCTCGTTGTCTTTTTTCACACCTAAAAATAAAATGACAACAATGAGCAATTGTGTTGCTCATCATCATTTTTGCGTGCCTTGTCCAGAACATGAAAACGACGACGAGCTTGGCTTGTCATCTTGCTTCACACCTACCAAACCAAGAAGACGATTATGAGCAGCTCCATTGCTTATCTTGTCTTTGGGCGTCTACTCCACATTATGAAGACAACAACGAGCAACCATTCATCATCGTCAATGGGTGTTTGTTCTAGATCATGAAGACAACGACAAAATAGTTGTTGGTCATCGTCTCCAAGTGCCTGTTCTAGATCATGAAGACGACAATGAGCAATTGCTTGTTGCTTGTTGTCCTCTTTGGGCACGTTGTCCAAAACATGAAAAGGATGATGAGCCAAGCTCGTTGTCCTACTTCACACCTATAAAAGAAGAAGGTGATAACGAGTAGTGTAATTGTTCATCGTCATCTTTGTGCGTTTGCTCCAGATCATGAAAACAACAATGAACAGCTGTTCATTGTTGTTTTTGGGTGCTTGCTCTAGATTATAAAGACGATAAAGTACAGTCGCTTGTTGTCATCTTTGGGCGCCTAGTTTAGAACATGAAGAGGACAACGAGCCATGTTCGTCGTCCTGCTTCACACTTGCAAAAAAAAGAAGATGGTCATGAGCAACTAGGAGACAATTTCATCCCATCCATGAAAACCCACAACGAGGTTTTTTGGATGGTGCATTGGTGGGTGCTGGCTCACTCGTTTGGATGGGTGGAAGGTTGTTATGTAGTTCATTCATGATGTGATGAAGTTTATAGTATATTCTTACCCTTGGACTTTTGAAGATTTTGAAATAAGATAATTGGGCTTTCCATCTTTTTTTCAATCTTCAACTAAAAATTAGGAAGTGACCATTTTCTTGCTTACTATTTTGAACACTTGGTCTGTGAATATTTGGCCAAGGAAACTACCCATCAAAGGCTACCACATGGAATGGTCAGTTTAAGTCAGCAAGTGTTATATTCAACTAACTTTAGGTTACAAGGAACTTAGACCTTTCTCTTACGTAAAGCACAGGAAAAAAATATAATGTTTGTAAATTTAACTTTTTTTAAAAATGACAGCCTGATGGGTAACTTCCAAGTTCTATGATAGCCTGGATAGTAACTTCCACCTGTTGAAAGTTTTTCCTCCAGGCTGTCCATGAAATAGGTATTCATAGGGCAGGCGAGGAACCAAAAAATACGAAGGAAAAAATGTTGCAATGCTTTATGGCACTTCAATTATTTTTTGAAAAGTTTGACACATTGGGTTCCAAATATTTTGACTTCAATTTTCTATATAAGTTTCTTGTTCATTATTTTTTCATTGTTATAACTCTTCATAAGATATTTTGAGATTACCATTCAAGAGTAAGGCTGTAATCCTAAATTTGGACTAGATTTTGTTTTCATTGCTTCTAAGTACAAAGATTTCTTTTCTCCCCAAGCTCCTATGAAATCTAAGCTACAACTCACATTGAGCCAACATGGATCATTTTTCACATTTTCATTGCTCTTATTTAAAAGTTTGAAATATTCATCTGTACAAATTATAAATTTTTATACAATTCATCAAAATTCCCATGCAATTTTTAAGAATTCTGTTTGTCCAATTTTTCAGTTACTTTTCACGGAATCTGACAAGAATTTAGGGCATTACTTATTATAGAACTATTGTGGAGTAAAGAAGAATCCAAATATTGTGGTGGTATAGCTGCAGCTGTAGACGCACAGAGATGCCTGGAGGATACTGTCATGGTCTAGGATATTTTGGGATACTTTTGGCAATGTCATGGCCTAGGATATTTTGGGATACTTTTGGCAATATCATGGCCTAGGATATTTTGGGATACTTTTGGCAATATCATGGCCTAGGATATTTTGGGACTAGTATGGTTCAGGGTTATAAAAGGAGATAGTCTAGGGAACAACTCTTTAGCAGACCAACACCAGTTGATGGATCAATAAACTTGTCTTGTCTTATAATTCTCCACTTGTTTGTAGCCGGTCCATAACAGTTTGGTCTGCTCTAATTTGTTTGGTTGTTTCAGTAAATAGTTAGAGGTATTTTGGAGTGAAACTTGGAGAGGTTATAAAATATTATAGGATGCTTCTATTCTCAAAGTTTCAAAAGAAAAGGATATGTTTTGTGAGAGCTATAAGCTTTTGAAAATTCTGTGCCAAATCTGGTTTTTTGATCATATCTCCTTTGTTTAAGCTTTTTTGGGTCTGCAGCTTTGCTATCTTATAGATCATATAGGAATATATGTGTGAGAGAAATTTCATGTCATTTGAATTTGTATTGAGAGAGATCCAAGCATCTGAAGTTTCACTCTCAGTTTTGAAGTCAATTTCTTTTGAAAGTGATATCTCTTTGTGGTCATCATCAATAGGGCTGAAATTTTGAACAAATATAGAAGACATATATTTCATGTGTTTCCCAAAATCGCAAGGATTTTAGAGTTTCTAAGAGCGAGTTGTAAGTCATTTTGTGTTCAGGTCCCAGTTTGAGGTGACTTCAAGGAAGTAGGAAGATCTCTCACTTTATGAAATTAAATGAGCTGAAATTTTGAGAGAAGGTAGTAGACATAGTTGCTCATGTTTCACCAAAAGTTTAGAGCGATCCAAGGTCATATGTGAGCAGTGTAGCTTTGCAAAGTTGCTATGACAATAGTTTGTTTTGAGAAGACATCAAAGCAAATTTTTTGAAGTGGAACACATACAACTTGGAAGATCTTGAAGGAAGGAGTTTGAAGATTGGGAAGCGCAAATACATTATCAAGACCTTCGTACAAAAGTGTGAAAACTACCACCATGGACAACTCAGAATCAAACATCGATCTCACTCAAATCCTCGCCGCCCTTTAGCACCTTCAACAAGAAAATGCCATGCTTAGAGATTCAGTGACCCGCCTGCAGAATCAACCACCACCTCCTGCCCCAGTACCTCCTGCCCTTGCAATGGTCGCCCCAGAGCCCCAAATCAGTCTGCCAGAAAAGTTTGATGGAACGCGCTCCAAATTTCGAGGCTTTGTCAGCCAGGTACGCCTGATCATGCAACTACACCCTCGTCGTTATTTTGATGACACCACTCGTGTAGGATTCGTTGGAACCCTACTCACTGGGACAGCTGCAGCGTGGTTTGCTCCCATTTTGGAAACATCATCCCTTCTCCTACAAGATTTCAACGCCTTTATGGCGGAATTTGAAACAGTGTTTGGGGACAGTGACAAGGATAGAACTTCAACCAACAAGCTGCGTCACCTCCAGCAGGGGACACGTTCGGCCATCGTCTATGCTTCAAAATTCAGGCAGCTTGCTTATGACGTCAATTGGGGAGAAGCTGCATTGATTGATTAGTTTCGCTGTGGGCTTCAGGATGATGTTCAAGATCTTTTGTTGACATTCACAGACCCTTCTTCCTTCAGTGAAGCCATCACCTAGGTAATTCGGTGCGATAATCGTCTGTTCGAATGTTGTGAGGAAAAGAAAGTCACCTCCAACGCCCAACTTTGGAATAGTCAGCCTACTACGCTTCCCTTAGTTCCCCAAACAACACCAGTTGCCCGACCTGCCTCTTTTGGACCTGCCTCGATGCAGATTGACGCAGCCAAGTTTAAACCTTTGACAAAAGCCGAGAAATTTCGCCGAAGGACAAACAACCTGTGTCTTTACTATGGCAACCCAGGGCACATAGTTCGCTAGTGCCCTCAAAAGCTTGTCAAACTTCAAGTACAAGCTGTGGAAACTCCCCAAGAATTGGAAAACAAGAACATCCAGTCACAGTAGGAGCCGTGCGACTGGATCTCACCCAACACCACCTTTGTAAAGGCTCTTGTTCCGCTATTGGTCCCAATCCCAGCTTCACTCAGTATGTGGACATCATTTGTATTCTAGAAGACATACCATAAGTGTCAACATTGGTGGACTCTGGCGCCACCTTATCTTTCATCGACCAAACATTTGTCGCCCAACACAACATCCATGTGGTCAAGAAGTCAACCCTTGTTTCGATAAAGGTTATTGATGGGAGAACCATTGCTTCTGGTGCAATCACACACAAAACAACCCCTCTAGAACTCTGTATCGGCAAGCACACGGAGAAGATTATTCTCAACATCATCTTCACCCTTCACCATCCCATCATCCTTGGTCTACCTTGGCTAGAAGCACACAACCCTATCATTGATTGACGATCTAGAACCCTCACCTTCAGCGCACAACGGTGCACCTCTCAAGAACCCCACGCTCAGAAAAACAATTTGTCCAGTCCTGCCAAAAACCTTGTGGTCAAGAACCCAAAGAGGGTCGGAACCAATTCCAGTTTTCTCAAGTCTGTTATGTCAAGTCCTACAGTTAAGAACCCCTCGATGGTCAGAACTAAACCTTGTTTTGTTAAGAATCTTGTCAAGAATCCTGCCCAGAAAACCTACCCTGTCTAGATCTTCGTTGATGGAGCTGTCCCTTTCTATCGGGCTGCTAAGAATCTTCAAGTCTTCGCCATCCATGTCAACCCAGCTAATAACAAAAACCCCCAATCAGAACCAACACCCGTCAAACTTCCCGAGAAGTACAAGGACTTTGTTGATGTTTTTGAAAAGATTAATGCTGATCAACTCCCCGCCCATCGTCCATATGACTGCCCGATTGATCTAGAAGAAGGACACTCACGACCCTTTGGTCCTATCTATGGCCTATCAGAACCGGAACTCCAAGCCCTGCGTGATTACCTTACTAAAAACCTTGCCAAGGGGTTCGTTCAGCATTCCAAGTCTCCAGCCGGCGCCCCAATTCTGTTTGTCAAGAAGAAGGATGGCTCCCTTCGACTCTGTGTGGATTATCGTGGACTCAACAAAATAACCAAAAATAATCGATATCCCTTGCCCTTGATTTCAGGCCTCCTGGATCGGCTACATACCGGGAAGATCTTCACCAAACTTAACCTCCGTGGAGCCTACAACTTAGTCAGGATTCGACTCGATGATGAATGGAAGACAGCTTTCTGCACACGCTACGGCCACTTCGAATACACGGTCATGCCCTTCGGCCTCACCAATGCACTCGCGGTCTTTCAACATCTGATGAATGATATCTTCCGGGAGTACATGGACGAATTTGTTGTGGTCTATTTCGATGACATTTTAATCTTTTCCAAGGACGAGGAAACCCACGAGAAACATGTACGATTGGTGCTTGCAACGCTCCGAGAACATGGCTTATACGCCAAGCTGGAAAAATGTGAATTCGACAAATCTTCAGTGGCGTTCCTCGGCTACGTGATCTCTCCAGATGGTATTTTCATGGACAAGTCAAAGGTCGAGACCATCCAGTGTTGGGCTACTCCATCCTCGGTCAAGGACGTTCAACACTTCTTGGGGTTTACCAACTTCTATCGTTGGTTTATCAAAGGCTACTCCAAGATCACAACACCGTTAACAACCCTGACTTGCAAAGACAAGCCCTTCTCGTGGAATCCAACGGCCCAAGCTATTTTTGATACTCTCAAGATGGCATTCACGTTTGCACCCATCCTGATACATCCTGACCCTGCCAAGCCATTCATTGTGGAAACGGACGCTTCAGATTTTGCCTTGGGAGCTATTCTATTTCAATTTGGAATAGATGGGTTGTTGCATCTAGTTGCTTTCTATTCACAGAAGTTAACCAGTGCCGAAATCAACCACCAGGTCTACAATAAGGAACTTTTGGCAATCATCACGGCATTCGAGCAATGGAGACCATATCTTGCCGGAGCTCAACATCGAGTCCAAGTTCTGACAGATCACAAGAATTTCCTTTATTTCACAACTACTCGGACCTTGAATCGTCGCGAGGCACGCTGGTCTATCTTCTTAGTTAATTTCGACTTTGAAATTCAGTATCAACCCGACACCTAGCAAGGGAAAGCTAACGAGCTATCTCGTCGTTCACAATATGAACTTCGAATGGGGGATGAGGCATACAGCCAGCAGAACCAGATTTTACTCAACCCTTAGCAATTTCAAGTTACAGCAACAATTAGCACCCTCCTAGACTCATACCTTGTCAGGGACATCAAGATGGCAACGAAGGAAGACACCTGGGCTACCAACATCAAGAAGGAACTGCAGGAACGACCAAGGAACCCAAATCGTGATGATCTGGATCAATTTGAGCAGCAAGACGGACTTTTCCTTCGAAATAACCTGATTTATGTACCTGAAGGACCTATATGCCTAAAAATCCTGACAGAATGCCACGACAACACCATGGCCGGTCACTTTGGAATGGCACGGATTCACGAACTAATGTCAAGGAATTATTGGTGGCCCAAAATGAACAAGCTGCTACGGGAGTATGTCAAGTCTTGTGATACATGTGCTCAATCCAAGGCTCCCAAGCATCGCCCGTTTGGACTCCTATAGCCCCTGTCGATTCCTCGCCGACCTTGGGGATCTATTACAATGGACTTCATCACGGATCTCCCTACTGTCAGAACGAAGGATTCAATATTGGTTGTGGTCGATCGATTCACCAAAATGGCCCATTTCACCCCTTGTTCCAAGTTAATCATGGCAGAAGAGACAACTCAGTTAATTCTGGACGGGATCATCCGATTGCATGGACTCCCCGAGGAAATTGTGTCCGACAGAGGTCCTCAGTTTACATCCAAGTTCTGGCATTGCCTATTTGAGCTTCTTCGAGTTGACATTCAGCTATCTTCAACTTTCCACCCCGAGACAGATGGACAAACCAAATGGACAAACCAGACACTCGAGCAATACCTTCGCTGCACTGTGAACTACCAACAGGATGACTAGCTGGACCTACTATCTCAAGCAGAGTTTGCTTATAACAACACAACGCATGCATTGACCGAAATTAGTCCATTCTTTGCCAATTACGGTTTTCATCCCAAGTTCAACCTTGAAATTCTTGGGGACTCCGTAAACCCCTCGGCTGAAGAAAGGGCCACGAGGCTTGGACAGGTTCAATAGAACCTTATGGCAGAACTCAAGCTAACACAGGAGTGGCAAAAGAAGCAAGCAGATCGCCGACGCAAGGACCATCCAAACTTCAAGGTTGGAGACAAGGTCTGGCTTCTCAGAAAAAACATTGCTACCACTCGCCCATGTGCCAAGTTGGATTACAAGCGCCTCGGACCTTTCAAAATCGCCAAATTGGTTGGTCTAGTGGCTTGCCAGTTGGAGCTTCCACCCCAGTTCAAAATCCACAATGTTTTCCATGTCTCCTTGCTTGAGCCCTATCATGAAAACCCAATCCCAGAACGTCATCGAGAACCCCCAGCTCCAGTCAAAATTGAAGGCCAAGAAGAGTTTGAAGTTCAGGAGGTCTTGGATTCCAAGAAGATTCGTAGAAAGCTCATGTACCTTGTATTTTGGCGAGGTTATCCTCCTTCTGAAGCTACTTGGGAGCCTGCTAGAAACCTAGTTCATGCCCAAAACTTAGTTAATCGGTTTCACCAACGGTACCCTAACAAACCGGCTCCATCTGGAAGATGTCGCTTGAGGAGGGGATAATGTCATGGTCTAGGATATCTTGGGATACTTTTGGCAATGTCATGGCCTAGGATATTTTGGGACTAGTATGGTTCAGGGTTATAAAAGGAGATAGTCTAGGGAACAACTCTTCAGCAGACCAACACCAGTTGATGGATCAATAAACTTGTCTTGTCTTGTAATTCTCCACTTGTTTGTAGCCGGTCCATAACAGATACATTAGAATTTTGTTAATACATGATATTCAAAATATATATAATATAGATTAAGGTGCAAACATGGGACATGCATATGCTACTTAGAAAGATGTCTAATGAATGGCCAAGAAGCAAATGACAAAAACTAAGGAAATGTGTTCTGTTAGGACTCCTAAAAATTTCAAAAGCATATTTGAGAACTCGCAAAGAGCATCTAGAAAATAGAAAAGTGTAGGTGTGTACAAAATCTAAAGGTGATACTAAAACCCTCAACTGTAGAGGCAACTTTTTGACTTTTTTGGTGCATTCTCCTGAGCTGGAAAAGTCTGTATTTAGAGCCAATCCCACGTAACCACTCCCAAACTGCCCACCAATTGAATTCTAGGCATGACTGGGACATGGTAAGGCTTAGTTCTATCCAAAAGAAATTAATGGATAATTTTAGCAAATCATAATGTTTGATCTTGAAGGACACCATTTTTGTGTAAGGCAAGGCCCTAGGGTGAGGCCATTGACATTCCTCAAGTGGGGACCCTGATTAGGCGGAAGCTGAGGCAACTTGCATTTCAGGGATGCCATCACATATTACTTGGCATAAAAGCCTTAATTTTTCATTTTACCCATATGACACTCGGTTGGTACTCATGGGATAGGAACCAGTGTTGGGCGGTTCTCACCCCTTGGTTCTCAATGAGAACCTTCCAGTGAGAACCGGATTTAAGGTTTTCACTGGAAGTGAGAATTGCCCAATGAGAACTGCTCAGGTTTTCACCTAGCAACCAATTTGAGAATCAGACCGGTTCTCACATTTTGAAAAGGGTCCGGTTCTCATGGTAAAAAATAAATATTAGAGTTATCTGGAAAGTCATCCCTTGTTGGGCCTGAGTTGCACCCTTCATTTGATGCTTCATCCCCTATTGGATGTTGTCCGCAAATTCATGAAATTCTATTAAATTAGTGGGTACCCGCGACCTTTGGTCACTATGAGGCGCCCCTGCATTGTTTTACTAAATTCGCCATATTTTTTATTTTTAAAAATGCTATAGCCTGAGTAGGACCGTCGGTTAATGGCAGAAAAAATAATAATAAAAAAAAACCCTGGTATTAACCCTGGGCAGCCCACCGAAAAAAGGCGGAAAAAAAAAAAAAACCCCCTCGTATTAACCCTGGGCAGTGCCATTTGAAATATATAGAGAGGTCCTATCCATCTGTCCGTCGAGGTCCTAAAACCCAGAATCGGGACCATCTGTCGAGGTCCTGAAACCTAGAATCGGGACCGTCTGTCGAGGTCCTGAAACCCAGAATCGAGACCTCGACAGACAGACGCACAGACAGACAACGCAATTAATAAAGTAGATAAGGGTATGCAATACTTGGACTCAGCAGTAAATGCACCAAGTTCGAAAACATTTATAGCTACGGTAACACATAGCAGCAACAGTGATTGGTAGAAAGCGTTCAAGAAAAGAAAGGACAGGGCAAACTCAGGTTAGCACCAAATTTGTTGCTAAACTGAATTTAATGCCAAAAAAAAAAAGCTGATTGTAAGAAAAGAAACACCAAAGAACCAAAAAAAACTTGGTAAATAAATAAATTATATATATACACAACGCAAAATCATAATTTGTGAGACCCGTCCCTGAAAGCCAACCATTCAAAATTCTGTGAGAATCGATGAACCTGAAAACAGCCTAACTGGATTTTTTTTTAATTTTGAAAACCGGGGTGATACTCAGAATGGGAATTTTTTTTTAAAGAACCAAGGCGATTCTTAGAACCTGCCCCAAAAACCGGAATCGACAATTCTCACGAAAACGTGAGAACCTCCCAACACTGGTAGGAAGCTTTCAAGAAACCAAAAGTTCCTCCCAAAAGCAGAGGAACTATTCTACTTTGTAATGGTGCCTCCCCCTCACATCCTCCCCTTAAACTGCAGAGTACCTCCGCTTAAATGGCCACAGTGAACTAGCGCCCAGCACCCACCAGTTCACCATCAAGGATGGATGATATGTGATCAGCAAACAGTTCTCTGTTGGTTCCCTAGCTAACCATGGTGGTTAGCTCAGTTGCTTTATTTTACTACCTACCAACTAGGTAGGTAGTAAAAACAGCCCCTACCTTTTATTGTATAACCTATTTACTTACCTAGTTGTCCCTTATTTTGTTACTTATGTGTCTATATGTTAGACCTACTTCATATAGAATGGGTTACCAAGATGAAACCAGATAGAAACTCAGTTGAGGATCATCCACAACTGAGCCATAACAGGCATCCAATGGGTGGTGCACTGGTGGGTGCTGGTTCGCTGTGCCCCCCTTAAACTGCAAAATATGCATCGGTGCTTGAAGGAGACCCACAAAAAATAAATCAAAAGAGAAATTTCCAAGGAAACTCCTACAAACAGAATTTATTCATCACTTTTTCCCATACCAAGCAAGACTTCGCATTGTTTTGATGTGATTTAGACCTTATGATTCATAGGATAAAATCATTTACACAAATGTGAGAGGTGAACTGGATTTGCCCCAGTTCATCGGGCAGATTCTTTTTGTCAATAACTAGAACATAACAAAAAACCATTTTTCCAACTGGAACTGGAAATGGAACCTGAACTGTGATTGGATGCAACTCAACAGGAAAATTTGACTGAATGCCACTACATCTGGACCACAGTGAACCATCACCTACCACTGGGAAAATGTTAAATGGACCCAAGAAATTGAATGTCCAGTACAAAAATACTGCTGCGATTTTTTCCCTCAGTCTGCCCTTTGCCCCATTCATAGTTTCTAAAACAGATTGGGTGATACCCAGGCACGTTTTGCACTCAAAACCTTTCATGCTTTGAATGTTCAGAGAGGCACATAACATGCTCAGTGACATGTTACATACCCCTAGTACCCATAACATGTCCAACACATACATAACATAGACTGAAAACATAATTAGATGTTACAAGGTAAAAAAACAACTGGGCAAAGGGCAGACTGGGAGGGGGGAAAATCGCAACAGTACTTTTTGTACTGACTGTATTCAATTTCTTTGGCCGATTTAACATCTTCCCCCCATCAGTGCAACATGAAAGATGGATGGTAAGTGGTCACGAAACAGTTTTCTGTTGGGTTCCAGTTCCTTAGCTAATCATGGTGGTTAGCTGAGTTGCTTTTTTTTTCTTACCTACCTACTAACAATCCACAAACAGGTTAATATTAGGTAGGTAGTAAAAACAGCCTTGCCTCTGTATAAACCATCTACTTACCTAGTAGTTTACCTATTTTCCTACCTATCTAGCTATGTATGAGACCTATTTCCTACAAAATTGGTTACCCAGGTGACCAATATGAACTCAGTTTAAGGTTCATCCACAACTGAGTAATACTGGGCATCCAGTGGATGGTGCGCTGGTGGGTGCTGGTTCACTGTGGGCCCGTATGGGACTGTTCTCCAGATGGAACTGAAGTGTTCATCTAGAACCAGGATAGAACAAGTTTCAAACTGGAAACAGAATCAGCAAATGGTAACTCTAGAACTAGAATTGGAACTCTAATCCATTAATCAACTCTGAAAATATAAAAAATACCACTAACACAACCTGAATAACCCTTCAAATAATATAGATTTGACCTGAAAACAGCCTTCATTTGCCTTAAAACAATCTTAATCCAGCATGTCACATAAACATTAACCAAACTAATTGACACCTAACCAATAACTGTCAAAAAAATTTATGAAATAACTGAGAACCAGATTCGTATTGCTACAATATCAATAGAACTAAAATCAGAACCTTTACATTCACACTTTTCCTACTGGAACAAGAACTGAATTTATTGAAACTAATTGTTCTTCTTGAGACGACAATTTGCATAACACTTTGTATACATCAGCAGTGTGAGGTTAACAAAGTTGCCATGATCAACCACCAAGTCAGTTTTGAAACTGGAACCAAACAAATAATTCATATGCAACCAGACAAGAAAGTGATCCAAATTCTACTTTAGATGGGAACCAGAATAAGAGTATGACAAGTATTGAATAGGAATTGAAGGCAAAATAGCCCACTGAGCCCTTAAACAACCTTCATGAGCCTTAAAATTACCTCAATCAGCCCTAATCAATTTTCAATATGTCCCAAAAAATTTAGTAGAGGTTAATCATATTCTATAAACCTTAACCAAACTAATTAACTAAACCCTGAAAACCACCCAAAGCATTCTATCCACTGACTGAGAACAGGGGGGAAAACAACTCGTTTCACAAAAATCAGAACAAGAACCATCTTGTTCACATGACTGCACCACCATCTTAAACCAAGGTTGTGTATTGGGCCAAGACATAGCATCTTAGATCTTGAAAATCCCCTTCGTTGCTTCCAGCAAAACTTTGACACCGTTCTTTTGCCACAAGAGGTCATTGTGCCCTCATGGATTAGTGGGCAAGAGCTTCACCATATGCAATAGAGGAACTTCAAAGAAGAGGGTCACTAACCTTGACCATCTAGCTTGATGATGCCCATGGTAGTTAACTTGATAGTCACCCTCCAAAGCCAAGATGGGGGTCACTAACCTTGACTGTCTCGCTTGATGATTGTGAATTTTTTACTTACACATTCAAATGCTTTAGCAAATGTGTCATTGACCAAATGATGAACCACTTTTTGAGATGGATTCATCTTGGCATGGGCACATTCTCTTTGAGCACAAAAAGAAAACTGACATACTATTCTCTAAGTATTTAAATGGGGAAACATTAAGTTGTGTAACTATAAGAACAACCATGGGTGGCTAGCAATTAGAAGTTAGATTAAAAGGTGTATTTACCATGTTGGCCCATGTGGACATATAGATGTTACTTAATCAGTATGTCATGGTCGTGACTGATTTTCTATTCATGGCTCCAAGAATTTGTGAAAATATTTATCTTAAATGTCAAAGCAAATGATCATTTCATCCCATCTGTTGAAGTGTTAAAATTCAATCATGCAAGTCCATGGTTCAAGTGTTTATCTTCAAAAGGGTTGAACATTCCCATGCAAACTGTGTTTGACGCAGGTCTTGCAATGATATACTTTCCATGGTTCTCAATGCATTTTGGTGTGAAGTTAATGTATAGTCATATACATTGATGCTGATGTGCATAATTTGCACAATGTCGTAATGGTATGCACACAGTGTAACATCAATGGTAATTGTGCAAAGTATACATGATGTGCATAGTCAACAAATTATGTACTCTACAGCAAGTGCTTGTGAAGTATCTTTGTTTTGCAACCTTAAAACTAAAAGTTCAATCCTCTAGTCAAGATGAAGTTGATTATAAAACTGTATGTTCCATGTTTGATTCAAAGGACGTTTTAATTGGTGTTGGCCAGTGCCTGGTCAAGTTCTTGAGGATTTGGACTCGAGGTATTTGCAAGCTCTGGTTGACAGTAGCAGATTTTCAATGGCCTTCGACAATTGATTGTGTGGTCTTGGACAGGTTATTGTGTCAACTATTTTGTGAAGTCAGATGGTAGTACTCCAATCTGTTAACTACCAACCTTAAAGGCCCCAAGATCCTGCTTATTGTTGTGAAATTAAAATACTCATCTATAGAGTTCTAAGTTTCAGAATAATTTAGGGTTTAGTAGATTTTAGGAGCACAACATTGATTGGCCCATGGCCAATTTTTCAGAACATGAATTGGCATTTCCCAACATATAAGTCCTAGATTTGCTTCCTCCCCCCATAGTGGGGGCGGGCATTTATTTATTGGAAGTTTTGTGATATGTTTTAGAGTACTCACAATCCACATATTAAAAACTCAATTTGGGGTTAAACAAATGTTACTAGAATCTTACCTTTGTTTAATATCAAGTGAAGTTAAATCTTTGTTAATTGGATTACTTGTTGCACACAAGATTTCAAATGATCAAATTTTCAAATTGTACTAAGGCTTGTAACTTGATGTAATTATTTAAAGGTTAAGTTTGATAATTTAATTGTTGGTTGGATTTGTAATTATGATTTGATTATGATTTTAATTAATGTGCATTGATTCATACATAATAATTCATATGAAAATTTATGTAAAAAGTTTTTATTACATTAATGTGTATTGATTCACACATGATGATTGATATAAAAATCATTTGAAAATTTTTATCACATTAATGTGCATTAATTCACACATGTTAATTCATGTGTTAAGTTTTTTTCACATTAATATGCATGTTAAATCACATGAAGAAGCATGTGATATGTTAAAAAAAATAAAAATTATTGTTTAGTTTCATTTTGGTTAGTATATAAATGAGTGTTTGTGACATTTAAAGAGATATTTTCATTTGATGAAAATAAATTTTGTATAAATATAAAGTTTTATAGAATAAAATTGTGAAACAATTAAAATTTTAATTTTGAAAAGTTTTGACATAGTTTATGTGTGTGTGAAATCATAATAATACATATTAGTTATACATAGAAAATTAAAAAATAATTTTTTATAACTATGTAAGAAACATACATAGTTTTGATTTAAAATTCACTTATGATCTACAAACTCATCTTTAATATATATATATTTTTAACTACATATTATTCAATTATCAATTCAATGATTTAGGATTAACTAAAATTTGTCATGCTATGCATAAGAGTGGGGTTTACAAGACTTGCTATAACAACCTAGCTTGTCGATGAAGTAGGTTTTGAAATCAATAACGATGTACATCCAAGAGAGATGGATTCAAAGCGTATAATCATAGCCACATGTCCCACTTACAAGATTGGAATTCAAGCCCGAAATGGAGAAACTCTGTCATCTGCAAACTTAGGGTTAAAGGGAGAAATAACTTATTGGGATATAGGGTTTACATCCTTAACAAAGTCATACCAAGCCTAGTGGGGTTCTAGTTGGGTCTCCAAGAAAATGCATACCTACTAGATTGTAAGGGTCTCTGTCCTGTTTTGCTTTCATCTTAGATCCTTTTTGTATAGGGCAAGCAGCGCCTTTCTCCCTGTGAACTAAAGGTTGAGCTCAAGGTCCAGGGCGGAAGGCATTGACAGCAGTGCCTTCCCCTTTGTAACAAATGAGGTGATCTGATGGTTCAAATCACCTTACACACTCAGCCTAGGGTGCTTGCGCATATGATCCCCACTCCAGGAGGGAGCAAGAAATTGCACCTTGTAAGGCACCCTCAATTTCCACTACGATATCTCTCTGAGGTTGTTAAGTTGCTCACAACCATCCCTGACCCTGGTTGAAGAAGGTTTATTTTGGGTTCTTGATACACCGGATTTTGGATTCTTCTCTATATAAGTACACCAGCGTGATTCATCAAGTGCATGAAAAAACCACTCATTCTCACTAACAAGGTCGTGTTTGAACTTTGTTATAGGACGATTTCCTGCACGTGGGGGGTGTGGACCTGTCAACAAATTCTGAATGTCTCTTACCACTTTAGGGGCTTTGACATGATACGAGTGCCCTTTAAAAACTCCAGTTGTAACTCCAGTTGCATCTATCACATCTACCCTCCGGTCACGTTCTCGCATTGAGTGTTTTACGAAAAAGCTTTTTGTGTTTCCCAATCGTTGGCGCCCATGCCACCATGCTGATACAAGGAGGGGTCTATCCGTAATTGATGAGTAAACCGAGATTAGAGGCACTGAGTCTCCATCGTTCGTTCGATCAAGCATGTGTTCAAATTTGCTGAGTTCTTCATCAGCTGCTGCCAAAATAACATTTTTCAACTTTTCCCTATCTTCTTTGTTGTCGACCAAAGGTTGTTCGGTCAATGCTTCAATTAAGGCACGATTCCCCATGCTATGTGCCAAGATATGAACCTTCGAAAATGAATCCTGTAGTGGTTTAACAACAAAGAGTCAAGAGAATTTATACACGGCTTGGATCAGCTTTACATGGACTGTCTGGGGCATGTTGGTAGAGGCAAATGACGGTAGGATAAATGTCTAAACCTGTTAAAAACTAGATTGAACAGAGGATTCTTATTATGAAATAAATGAAGTAACTGAATGAGGCCAGGCCAAAGCTCATACCCTAATGGTTGTGATGAAATTTTGAAGCAAGGTTGCAGTCTTCTGAATCACCCCTTCATCTCGCCCATAGGCCCACCATTTCCCCTTTGAAGGCCAACTATACAAAATTACTTGGCCTCCAAATTGCAGATGATGTTTTAGTTGTGCTGCATGCCTGATGGCACTCTTAAAGGATGTATTGTACCCATGAATGTACAAGAACACTTCCTGTTTACTCTGCATCCAAAGGTCAAGCTGTGTATTAGTTTTTTTGAAAAAAGTCCTGAGTTGAAAAACTACTCTTGCTTCCCCCAAAAACATGTTTAACTTGAAGAAAAGCATCTAAAAATAAGTTCAACCTTGAACCAAACAGATAGAAAAACCTACATAACCTTGTGGTTTTCTCCAAGTTTCAATACAGTATTCATCAAATATTGACTGTGGTTTGTCAACCATACATCATGGCTATTCATCAATCGATCTTGCTGGTCCTCATGCATTTAAAGGCAATGATAAACAAAAAAAATTCAAGCACACATTTTCAGTTTGAAATGGAGCTGCAGCCAGCTACCCTCCTTTGCCCTTGGCGACCCCTGTTTAATTGTCAAGCAAGTTTGGGCTTTGAGCACCTATAAACAATGTACAATGAATGATTAAAGCTATTTCATTTTGAGGTTTTGGGTGGAGAAATTATTGCTTGTGAACTCTTTACTTTTGGAGGCCCAGTGTTAGAAGACGGAACATCAGTTGCAGAGTCACTATTCTCAGCACGTTGCCCTTCGATTTCGTCCAAAAACTTGGATTGCGACCATTCTCCATCTATTTTCCCTCCAAACTTCAAACTCGTGGAGCTGTCATGTTTCCCTATCTCATGCCCGCGAGGTATGATCACGTCCCAGGCACCGTAGTCCAAAGATCCCGCCGCCTTCGTACGGTGATAACCGTCACGCCAAAGCCTATCAGTTGCATAAAAGACCGCTATCGTTTTTTCGCCCAGGGTGGACTGTGATTCTCCACTTTTCTTCGGATCCTCTGACATGAACATTCCAAGCAGTTCTTTGAACGTGAACAAATGCTCTACTAGCGCACCGGGCTGCACATTTTGGAAAATGGCTTTGCTCTCATTGTCAATGTCCCTCATAACCTCTGCCGACATTGGGCCGTGCTCTGGCAGATAATCTTTCAGCTTTTTCATTAGTTCAACGTTACTCTGCAGGTAGGGAAGCAAACGAAAATCAAATTCTCTCGAAACTTCAGCAATACTCGAGTAAATTGCCTCTGACTTTGCTTTCCCCAAACGTTTCAGTTCCTCATCAGCCAACGAATTACATTTCCCAACCATTTCACTAACCAGTTCAGAGATCTCTGTCCACTGCGCACTGTCGACGTGAGAGGTAGATTTGATTTTCTTTTTGTACAAGGCTTGAATGGCATTGACACGGCAAAGAAATAAAAAGTGTGTTAAGCAGCGGTTCTCTTCAGCATCATCCCGACCCGTCTCAGGGAAATCTCTGCATAGTCTGGAGAGTATTACACCCATCTTGGTCCCTAGGCTAGGATTGTGCAGCTTTTTCTGCACGAGAGGCTTCCTTTGTGGCTAGAACTACCAACAACACCCACCTCCGCAAAGGCAAACAAGCTCAGTCCCCGTGGAGAATGAGCTCTCTCTCTCTCTCTCTCTCTCTGTGTGTAGGGTAAACCCCCAGGGTGCGGGCATTTGCCAAAAGAAGGCCGCAAAGACAAACAAGCTCTGTCCCCGTCGAGAATGAGCGCTCTCTCTCTATATATATATACACTAGTGGGTACCCAGTGTCCGAAGTAGTCAACTTGTTTTTTGTTTTTTCCTCCGGAATTTTGGGGGAAACAAAACAAAAGCAGCAAATTAGCAATATTTACAGAATTCGTTCTTGGAGATTGCAAAAAAAAAAACAAAGCAAGATTTTATGAAATTTTTATTTTCCCATCTCGCCTTTAGCCAATTTTCACCAAGCTATGATTTTATTTTAATTTTTTTTCTTTTTTTTTTCTCCAAGGATTTTTTTTTGTTTCTCTTTTTTCTTCTTCTTCTTTCCTCGAACAAATTCAAGCCAAAAATCCTAAATAAATAAACTTTAGAAAGGAAAGACATAAACCTCATAATAATGACTCCTTCATTTTTTTATTTCAAAATACACCAAAAGAAAAAAAATCAGGAAAAAACAAACTATATTTACATATATATATAGACTTCTAAATATTTTTCTATTATTAATAATAATATTATTTATTAGTTGTAACAATTATACATGTTTTACAAGGTACAACTTCTTCCAGTGTCGTGGTAGAATATTCATTTATTAATCATTTATTTTCATAATTACTCAAATGATATTATTATTATTATTATTAAATTGATTTGTTGATTTCTTATGATTTCTTTTGGAAAATTATAAAAAATCGTCAATAAAAAAAGCTAATTATTTTATTTAGTATAAATACAAATATCTTAAAATTCGTTGTTTTGCTTGTTGATTTGAATGTGAGGTTTGCATTTTAAATTAAAAAAACTTTCACAAAACACTTGGAATACTTGCGAACTAAATTCAAAATATTTTTGCGACCTCAATCAATTTGTCTTTTGCTCCACTTTTTGGTTTGGCCACATGTATGGAATAGAGTTTGTTTGAAATCAACTTGTTTCTCCCAGTGTCCATCCTTTACACAACTTTCTTTTCTTTTCTGTCATGTAGACAAATTTTTGTTGTTTTTTCCATCCTTTATACAACTTCATTTTTCTTTTCTTTTCATGGGTTTTTTTTCAAAGTGTTTTGGAAGCGGTTGTTGTAAATATTTATGCATGCGAGGTTCAAAATCACTTGTGTGTCTAGGTTCGAAATATGGCCACACAGTTGTCAAGCCTGGCCCACACCACCCCCCCCTTTCCCAAACATTTTCGGAAAGTCCCCACCCATGAACCGGCCTTTTTTTTTTTTTTTTTTTGGCTACAACCAAACTTCTCCTATTACAAAACATGGGATGAGACAACCAAGCTTCTCGTAATGTAAAACACGGGATGGGATAACCGAACTTCTCCTATTATAAAACATGAAATGGGTACCCATGAACTTCGGGCACTGTGAAGTCCATTCATTGAGAGCCAAAACCTGCCTGCTCCTTGACATTAATGGTAGGTACCCCATTGTTGGAACATAGTCGGGGATCGTCTGAAAGTGTGGGGAGCATGGGAGAAATGTAGCATAATCGATTGACTCCACATGAGGTAAAGTGTTCTTAGGAAGGGCTAAATTCAGGCCAAAAATTAGTAGCAGTCGATTTTAACCAATGAGAAGTCGCGTAAACATTTGGATAAACTGCTATTGTCGCCATTCGTCGTACTCCTCCTCCTCTTCCACCATCTTCTTCTTCCAGGATGAGGAACTTGGATGGATGGATGACGGGATGGATGACGATATGAATGGATGGAAAAGACAACCACCACCGGACAGACTAAGGATATTATATAAGTAGATTTAAAAGTTAGAAGGTGACAATTTTCTTGCATATTATTATGAATGGTGGTCTGTAATTATTTTGTCAAGGAAACTGGAGATTCAACGAGGTTACAGAACAGACCTAGAGTGCAAGAAGAATCAAATAATGTAGCTGCAAACCTACAGATGCATACTATATGCCCACCAAGATGCCTAGAGCATATAATAAAATTTTGTTCCAATTTGCTTTTCAAAAAGAACAATTTTTTAGGCGTGCCTTCATGCAAGGGCTATGCATTTGCTTGAGTGTACAACACCTTAACATACTACAAGTAGGTTGGATGTTATGGTCAAAAATAGGTGATGTCCAAGCAACTTATAATATATATACATACTTCAAACGCTAGAACTTTAAGATCTAAAAGTAAGTAAGAGGAGGCAAAAGATTTGATACTTCATTTATTCTAATGATTGATTTCCCTTGAATTTGTTGTGTCTCGTTTTATTTTCTTCCTAACAGGTCTACTTTTATATGAGGATTTTTGAAAGATAATATTTTGGCTTACGTTGAAACTTGCCATTTGTTATAGAGTTATAATATCTTGAAATATTTTGGTTTCTTTTAGAGGATTCTTTTGAAGATTATATTTTTACATGATGAAATATTTGAGTTTTCAAAACTCTTCTTTAGCCTTAAGTTGCTTTTTAATGTAAATGGCAAGGCCGGAGTGTAATACATCCCTAGTTGTTTTTGGTAATACCAATATACCTCTTTTGTAATCACGCCTTTAGTAACCACTTCTTTTATGACAGTATACAAATTGCGATTTAAATGTGTATACTCACATTCCATATAAACCTTTACAAGATTGTGATTACAAGTAAAAAAATTTACATAACAACCTTTTTATGTTAGAATAAAGGTGCCAATTGATTAAAGTTCTTACATGGGTTATTTTTAATTCTATTATGCATTATTAAACTTGAAGAAGGTTGTGATTTCTGTTTTTTCTTAATGTGACAGTTTGGGCTTCTTAACTGATAGGTTGTGTATTTTGTCAATTAGATTTTTTTTAATTAATTTTTTAAAATTTTTTTGACAAGTTTACATATGTTTCGCTTGTCTACATTAAAAAGTTATTTTTTCCCCTCTTCAACTAGATTCATTGTTGTTAGTTTGCGCAACTTAAACACAAAGCAACACTAACATTGTCAAACTACAATTTACAAAACCTTAATATTTACCCTAGATTTTTCCTCATTATAGTCACATTTACAAGAAAGCTTTGCAAATGTTTTGTGTTATTAACGAGTGTGATAATAATTCTGAAAAATGGTGTTTCTTATTAAAATGGATGGTTACCAAAAACTGTGACATAAGCAAAATGTGATTAAAATGGGGGTGATTATAAAGGGTATTTACTCTAGTCAAGTCCAAGTATTTGAAATGAAAAATTCAAAGATCCACCTAGGCCCGGGTTTTAGAAACCCAAAAAGGGATAGTTATGAAATAAGGACATAGGTTAGGGTATGTGATTAACCTGGTACATTTAAGGTCTAATTCTTTAACAGAAACTCAAACAAGTATAGAAAAGTTCTTTGATTAGGGTTTTTGGAAAACCACTTTAAATATTCACTTGGGTCTTTGCCAAATCTTTAAGGTTTTGACAACAGTTTTAAATATTTTAAGCTTACAATGCAAGTTGTTGACAATCTAAAACTACACTATGTTTGCAAGCTTGAACAAAATGTGTTATCTAAATGTATAGGCAACAATCACAACTAAGAATGATTATTGATTATTTGTAACAATTAAGACAATTTGAAAAAAAAAAATTCTTTGTAATTTGAAGGTAGCACAATTCAAGTATGAAAAGGTTATTGATTTGGGGTTTTTAGAGACACCCTACGTTATTTTCCCTAAGTAGTGATCACTTGTGAGAATATTTAACCAAATTTGGCGATATAAAAAATATAAGAGTAAAGAAACTTTAAGCACCCTTTCATGTTCAAAGCAGTTGTGACGATTTTTGGCTATTTTTAGTAAAGAAATTAATTTTGGCTACATTTTTCAGATAAAGGGAATATGCAACATTCTTTTTTCCTTAATTTCCCATTTGTGTGAAAATTCAAACACCAATAAAAGTTTGCCCCCAATGGTATTTGAAGCAGGTGTTCTGCAATTTGCATTCAATGTTATATTGATTCAGCATTTTGTACCAAACATGGATGGCGGGTGACATGTTATACACCTAATTCACAACCGACCACAGTTTATAGCAGCTAATTTCATGGTTGCACGTTTGAGGACTTTGAAATATCATGCCACCACCCTTGTGTATTTTATGCCCTCACTAGTTTTGGGTCCATATAGGGGACAAGCCTATAAAATCAAATAAAAATCGGTACGCAAGGAATGGCCAAGAAGTAAATGCCAAAAAACAAGAAAATGTGTTCAGCTGGGACTCTCAAAAACTACAAAAAGCATATCTGAAAACCTGCAAAATGTATTAGAAATTTATGCATGGTCTCAAAAGTCCACGGATGACATGAAAACCCTCAAGGGCGGAGACAACTCTTTTGACATTTTTGGTGCATTTTCCAGAATGGGAAAACCCTCTCTAGTTGATACTTCAATCTGATGGAGAGGAAACCCTCCCCATCCACCCACCAATTGAATGTCAAGCATGACTAGGACATGATATGGCTCAAATCTATCCAAACCAATCCTTTGATGATTCCAGCAAATCATAACAATTGATCCTGAGAGATGCCATTTTCTGGGCTAAAGTCACATAGTATAGCCCATTGCATTTTCAAAAAAGAATCAAAGAAGAAATTTCCAAGGAAATTACAACAATCGGAACTTATTCATGGCTTCTTTCTACACCATGCATATCTTCATAGGATTTTGACTTTGATTAGAGGTTTAGACCAGTGTGAGGCAGGTATTTGTTGGCCTTGCGTGCCAAGGCAAGGATATTGTGTTTAAATTCGTTATGGAGTATAATAGCTTAAGGGATTTTGGCTCCTAAGTAATAGGTCTAGTTTTTATATGAGGATTTTTGAAAGATGATATTTTGGCTTGTGCTGACACTTGAGATTAGTTATAGCGTTCTAATATTTTGAAGGATTTTTCATTTCTTTTAGAGGATTTTTTTGAAGATTATATTTTTACATGATGAAATATTTGAGTTTCCAGAACTCTTCTTTTGCCTTAAGATCCTTTTTAATGTAATGGCAAGGCCACAGTGTGACAGACCCCTTGTTTTTTTGGTAATACAGTAAACTCCTTCTATAATCATGCTTTTGGTGATCACTTGTTTTTCTATGACACTGACAAATTGTGATTTAAATGTGTATAGTCACATTCCACATAAGCTTTACAAGATTGTGACTATAAGCAAAAACAAAATAACCCTTTTATTCTAAAATAAAGCTGCCAACTGATTAAATTTCTTACATGGGTTAATTTAAATTCTACTAAGCATTATTAAATTTGAAAAAAGGTTGTGATTTTTATTTTTCTTAATGTGACAATTTATGTTGGGTTTGAACTCCTTAACTATTAGCTTGTGTATCTTGTCAATTAGATTTTTTTGATTAAAATTTTCTGTTTTTCTTGACAAGTTCACATGTCTTTCACTTGTCTACATTAAAAAGTTGTTTTTTTTTTCCCTCTTCAACTAGATTTTCAACTAGATTCATAGTTGTTAGTTTGCACAACTTGAACACAAAGCAACACTAACATTGTCAAATTACAATTTACAAAACCTTAATATGTACCTTAGATTTTTCCTCATTATAGTCACATTTACAAAGAAAGCTTTGCAAATGTTTTGTGTTATTAACGAGTGTGATAGTAATTCTAAAAAATGGTGTTTCTTAATAAAATGGATGGTTACCAAAAATTGTGACACAAACAAAATGTGATTAAAATGGAGGTGATTATAAAGGGGGTTTATTATAGTCAAGTCCAAGTATTTGAAAATAAAAAATTCAAAGAATCACCTAGGCCTGGGTTCTAGAAACCTAAAGAGGGATAGTTATGAAATGGGGACACGGGTTAGGGTATGTGATTAACCAAGTATAAGGTCCAGTTCTTTAACATAAACTCGAACAAATATAGACAAGTTCTTTTATTAGGGTTTTTGGGAAAGCCCCTTAAATATTCACTTGGGTCTTTGCCAAATCTTTAAGGATTTGACAAACAATTTTAGATATTTTAGGCTTACAATGCAAGTTCTTGACAATCTAGAATTACAATATGTTTGCAAACTTGAACAAAATGTGTTATTTAAATGTATAGACAACAATCGCAACTAAGAATGCTTATTGATTATTTGTAATAGTTGAGACAATTTGAAGAAATTTTTTTCTTTGTAATTTGAAGGTAGCAAATTCAAATATGAAAAGGTCATTGATTTGGGATTTTTACAGACACCCTATATTGTTATTCTCCCTAAGTAGGGTCCAGTTATGAAGATCTGAAATTTGAAATTCACTAATTATGAAGTGGGGGTGAGTGTGTAAACTTTCAAAAAATGTTGGGTAGGAGAGGGGTTTAAGTTTTGAAAAATTAAGACCCAACAAGTCATATATGCATATAACCATTTGATATCCAACTAATATCCAAAAAAAACAAATACCCGCCTCACATCAATTTAAACCTTATGATCCATATGATAAGGTCATATAGACAAATATTGGAAGATTAAAAGGATTTATGTGGGTTAATCACTGGTTCAAATTAGATCTAGAACCTAATGAAAACTATTTTTCCCACATTAGAACCAATGTAATAAAAGGAACAAGGTCTACAATGACTACATCAATTGTACATACAACTTCATTCAATGAAACAATTCAAGGTACATTGCTGATCTCACAAGTAATTTGGGTGGTCAATGTGTTTAGCTAACTTAACATTCTTCCTTGCAAAATAATAGAAAAATGACCATGCTTGAAACGTTTATGTTCTGCACATTGCAACAAGCCCTATTTTTGATAACATCAACTTTCATATACATTAAATCAAAGTTTTAAAAGATCTAGCTGAAGGTCAGAACCTTCATTGTTCTTTGGATCATAGACTTATTAAACCAATTTTTGACATGCAATGGGTTTTATATGAAAGTAAGAGAAAATCTTGAATCTCTACTAACATGAGGATGCTTAAGAAAATCACAAGGTTAAAAAGTGAAACATTTACAAAAGGTGATTGCTACACCAAAAGAAGTTGCTCCAATAAAGCCCTTCTCCATGACATCATGTTCTATACATAATGCTGAAAATTGCAAATAACATATCCATGCAAACATTGACATATTGTATCCATATGTAGATTTCATTATTTCATGGCTCATTTTTAAAAAAAAACCCATTTGGTTGTAGAATTGTTCACATGTTTATAGAATTTGATTAAAATGAAATCATCAAATATTAATTCAAAAAACAAAAAACAATGACATCGTACAAGTTGTAAAGGGACGCAAATATTCAAGCAAACAATGAGAAATTGAAGATCGAGCATGTTATCCTTGACATGGGTTTAAAGCATTCACATCTTGAAATTCCCATCAATACAAAAGAAATGAACTCAACAAAAAAATGCAATAAATAACCTTGCAAAAGATTAAATGGAGTTTGTGAAAGTTGTGGGGCACATTTATTAGTTCAAGACATTAATTTTTATGCCCATTTATGAGCGGTGGGATTGGGAGAAGGAATGAACAATGCGCAATAACCAACAGTCATTTTAAATGAAAACATTTAATCCCACTTATAAGTTTTCAAGTATCAATTTCATGCTCAAATCTTTTGAATGTTCTGATTTTGGACTTTGTGCATACAATTATCATTCGTCTACAAGGACAAGTCACAACCTAACTTGAACTCACAAAACAAAACACAATTCAAATGTGAGAGGATTCACCATCCTCCTCATTATAGTACATTTTATAACTTCCGACAAGAATTACATCTAGAGATAATTCTTTTTCCTTAGACTCCCAAACAATAGTTCTAAAATTGTCAAATTTTGAATTTTTTCATTCTGGGGATCATATTTTTTTGGTTTCATCTTTGATTACAAAGCTTTTCAAAAAAAAGTTATAGCCTTTGAAACAAGTTTTCCAATAATGAATTAAGCTCTTTAATTAGACTTGATTTGATCCTTTTGTCAAATGATTTAATGGTCAAAAATCATTCAATAGTTTGAATCCCCACCCTTCAACTATGGCCATAACCCATGTCTCAAGTCTTTGAATTGATGATGCAACTATCCACATTTCAAGACCTCCATCAAATTTTTAAGTTAACCCAATTTGTATAATGTTTAGGCCCCAAACCTTGTAACAAAAATTTGAAACATCTTGACATTCCCAACTTCCAAAGTGAGAATTCACTTTAAATCTTAAAATTTAATCCCTTATGCTCCCAATGTATTTAAATCTCGAAGCAACTTGGCCTCTCTACCAGGCCATTTGCCTTGTCATGCTTTGGGCTCAGTAACAAGCCCAAGGCCAAGGTCATGACATCAAATGTTATATGATTTTTAAAATCTTGCAAATCAAAATCTTAAAGTGATCTCAATGATTAATTGAATCATGATATCATCAGGATTATAATAACCTATGAAAAGGTCTTTAAACCCAATCCTAAGAACTTCCCAAACAAATGATGGTGGAGAGACTATTTTTTCAATGTAATTATCACAAATTTGTTAATGAGAAATTCAATATAAACCATGCAAATGTGCAAAGTTGGTTTTTGAATCAATTTGATCATGTAACCAAAAAGGAGGGCCAATTTTTTTTAATGTGAACAAGCCACATAACTACTCTAAATTTGTGATATACTCTAAATTACTTCTACTCCAGTGCCAACATCAACTTTCAGAACTTAGTGCTAAAGACCAACACCCCCTTAGCTCTGATAGACCAAGGACATGATTTGAACAACAATGAATGATGATAAACTTCATCCCAGTACTTATTTGGCTTTGTATTCGTAACTCTAGATTTGAAAGTGAACTTGTGAATGGAGTTTGTTGTCACATCTACCTTTTTTCATATGTATTAGTCTACTGCTCTAGATTGAACTACATTGATGGATCATCGTATGAAGTAGTTCTTTGTTATGACACTTTAGAGCTTGAAACAGAATTGAAACTAAAACTATTTCAAGGAGCCCTAAAAAGTTGCAAGAAAATTATCATGCCACATAGAATCAAGTAATGGTGGAATGGTTGAGATATGTAGGAATTGATAGAATGTTCTTTGACATAGGTAGTTACTTTGCATTCACAAAATCTTGGATCACATCCACTCTTGCTAGAAAACAAACTTCAAAGACAATACATTCATATCAATAATGAGACACATATTCATGCTTTTCTTGTACATGAATTACATATTAGTTCCATGCGAGGCAAAGTGTTGGTAGAATTTCTTAGTAGATTACAATTGGCCTTGAGATAGTATGTAAATTTATTCCTCACCTCGAAATTGCGCAACAACCCCCTCTGGCATTGTGTGTGCCATGAACTGGTCCCCTGTGAATTTTGTAACAAAAAATTCAAATTTCACTTAATAACTGCCTCTAACAGTGTGTGAGCTGGTCCCATATGAGTTTTGTAACCAAAACTTAGAATTTTCATTACATAAATTTACATCACATTTGTTGTAACATATTGTGTGCATGCCTTTGTGAAATTCAATGTGCTATTCCACACCAAAATCCCCTATGATGCATATTTTGGAGTACTTATGCCTTTTTCCCAACGAGGGAACCCCAAAAGTTTCTTTCGTGAGGGAGTATCTTCTATGCCAAATAGGTTCTGGCAGCACTAGTTTATTACTGCTCATGTTGCAGCAAAATGCAAACTTAAGAAATTGATCTACCCACAAAAATCATGGGTTGCCAAAAGAATTTATTTGAAACAAGAAAAGCAAATTGCAGCTGCTGAAAAGATTTAAAACTTAACACATCAGCCCGGGACAAAGACTGGGACTGAAGATTGCTCAAGAGTAGTCTCTCTAGATGAAACTATTGATATTACAAAGTTGTGTTCTTGTAAATTTCACTGATTGGTAGGTCAATCATTGTATAACCTTATTCTTGCAAAGGTCTTAACACCTTTCATGTAAATAATTAATTCAATAGAAATGCACACCACCTCTATTGCAATGTGAAGAGCAAATTTGGTGGACCTTTGACACTCAAAAATGTAATAGCACTTCATAAACAGATATCACACCTACAACTATACTTAACAGATTTTGTCAAAATATTCATTTATTTCCAAAAAATGGATCCAATAGCCCCAATTTGAATATTTCAAGATTTTGACAGTTGAGTACACAAGATCCCCCTCTTATTTTGAAATTATTGTGATAACTCAGTAGAGTAGACTACTCCATATACTCTATAGTTTTAGGTTCAATTCTTGGAAAATCCACCAACGTAGAGGTAAAAATAAAATCCCAACTTGCCCTCTTTAGAATCAATTAATGCCAAACATCAGTTGCTGGGTCTGGAAGGCATAGATCAATCCTCGTGAAGAGACCGCCAGAATTACATCAATAGTTTGTTGTAACTCTTGAGCTAGTGTTGTGACTTCAGAAAAGTAAACCTTTTGACTATTTATTTAAAATGCGACAACAAAGGAGTTACAAGGAATGTACCTTCTATTAAATAGTCATGGGGAAGCTTCAACAGCCCTAGAGGGTCTCTAATATACTTCCTGGAATTGCAGGAGTTGTTGGTATGTTCTCCTTAGCAGTGTCAACAAGTTACCAAACAGAAACATGCACTATATCTGCAACACCCATTCATGAAGGTCAACTCACTAGGATTCCTGAAAGGATTGGGTCTTGAAGAAACAAATAAAGCATGATCACAGAGGGATCTATCTGCCTGAAATATACTCAATTCAGTCTTTCCCTTACCAAAAGACGGCAAAGAGATATGAAACTTAGGTCTATGTTCATGATAGAAAAAAGCACTTCTGCAAGTCTTATGCTCACAAATACTTCTTATTCTGAAGTGTTCAAACAATGCTCTAACCTGAGCTTTCTTGATGGCTTGAGAAGCTGCACCTAGCAACATTTCGAGTTCAAGAACCCCAATGCCTCTGCCTGAGGATGATGTTACGACAGCCTGCACAGTAGTACAACTCTCCCTCTGTACTCATGCACTGCTGCTTCTACAGTGCATCAGTTCCTCAATAACAAAATTTTCAGCTGCAACAACAACATATACACTGGGTGCAATCATAGGTGATCAATCCCATTCACAGCAATGACAGATCTTGAAGAAGCAAGATGTCCAAGCTCTAGATCAAACAGTGCACTTTCGGTGCAAGAGCAAATGTGTCCTCTCCTGTATCCCTAATCCATTACCATCCTCTCACATTTGTCTTGCCAACACCTTGCAAAGTGCACGGGCAAGATCCTCTTTGCATGCACTCAGAAACACAAGAGATTTTCACCAGTTCCCTCAAGAACATGGAACACAGAAGACTTTCACAGATGCAAACTCATGTTATACCTTCACCAATCTAATCCATGTTATAGAGTCATTGAAGTTTGTTTCTAGGTTTACATCCTGTGATTTCCCTGGTTGATTGAGTTCTAACATGCAGCCACAAGAATGTGATCCCATAACCACTTGCAAAGCCATTATGAGCCTTGACAGATGCACAAATAGCATCCACTTTCTTTCCCCATGTGATTGCCTTGAGCCTGATAAGACCAAGGCTCATGGTCAAGAAGCAATCCTTGGTGATGAAGTAGCGGCAGCTGATAAACTGGCCCTAGATCCTATGTATGGTACTCACCCAGACCCAAAACCTTCACAGCACTCAGAGGCTCACTTCGACAAGATCTTCAATCATGAGATCGCCCACTTGACCACATATGGGTTGCAAACAAAATGGCTTCCCCATGAGTTCCAGTAATGAATCCAAATCATTGAAGCAGCATCATATTTTTCTCTGCTGCAGCTCAGCTAGTAAAATCATCATGTCAAGATGCTGCCATGACCCATGATAATCACTGTGACCAGCTTGTCCTTACATATCTCCCAAGCAGCTCCCCTTATGGTTTGAAATTGTTGAAGATACCTACCTAGGCAGATCTTGTCTGCGTTCAACTCTTACCTGTTTTCTCGCTTGTCTTTGCCTCTTCCTACTACTTAGTCGTCGTCATCAACAGCATTCTCCTTCTGGGAATACTCGTGAGATGCTTCCACCGATTGCAGCTAACAAGCACCTTCTTCTTCTGTTCCGATCAATCCAGCTCCGTGTCATCACCTGCTGGCAGACCCACACCCAGAAAAAAATAATCTTTATCCACCCCTCGAAAGATGGTATCTATGACACTACATCACCTATTTGATGATGACAGAAGAGACTGAACTTCCCAAAAGTACAAAGTTGCACCACCACACCTGGTAAGTTCTCATTGCCATCCGTGAACAAACAACTTTCCTCAACTGCAGCCGAGACATCTACAAGTGCCATGTAAACCGGAAAAACCTGTTGTAGACTCTGCTGCTGCCACTTGTTGCATCTCCAAAGCTTTTTCATTCACAAAGATCCTTAGCCCAGGTATCTTATCCAGTGCTGATCTTGCCAATTGTCAAGAAACAAGCTTCGTCATCCGAAGAAGAAGAAGAAGAAGAAGAATCATGCAATCGAGGATGCAATAAACCCTAAATTCGTGGTTCGTTCCTTAGCACATGGTGGTTGGTTTCAATCCATTCAATTTCGTATGTTGCTGCGCCATATCAGTGCGAGAAAATCGGAGTACATGCTTATCTTCTTTCACAAAAATTCGGCACATCATCCATTGCCGTGTAGTGGTGATGATCTGTCTGAATTCTCCGGCTAGTTCCGGCTTCTGGAGTTTGCCGGTGTCGACTCAGAAACTGTAGCTAGAGCTGAAAAACTCCACTTGGGTGAACTTTTCTAATGGGCTAAAGCTAGAATTTTCGTCTTTTAAATGCCGCTGATATGTGTTTGATAGGCAGTTTTTGATTCTTGAGGATTACTCTTGGTTTGCAATCAGCTCCGAGGTTGAATCCCAGGTATACGTGTTTTCGAGAGCCACAGTTTTGTGGTGAGGGTTTTTTTCTCAGAATCGGGTGAAGCTGGAAGTGGTTTGGAGTTTGGAGCCGGGATTCTTGTACAGAGATGACGATGGTGGCACTGCTATGTATGGATCAATCTGTGGGACTAGGCTCCTTGGCATCCAGATCTTGTAGAGCTGAGCTTCAGACGTTTAGGGCGGGAGAAGCTTCCACTAGTGTTACGGTAGCTAGAAGCTTACAGAATGGAAGCAGCAGGCCGAGTTTTGTACCCAGGAAACAACAACAACCGCCCCCCGCGTTGTTGTTGCAGCAGCGGCTCACAGTTTTTGCAGAGCAGAAGGAAGCCCTTTCTGGAGTGGAAGAGAGAACTGGGTCTAGGTTAGGGTTTGAAGACCGAGAGAATTCCGATCGACACTCCATGAACTTTGCTGCAGCTAGTGTCGATGATCCAACCCTGGCCGCAGCTACTGCGAGCTCGAGTGCAACCGTGGCTGTGACAAACCTAGGGAATAACATGCGGAAGATGGAGGCAACTATTGCAATCCAGGCGCCATTGGAAGCTGTGTGGGGGGTGTTGACGGATTATGAGCATTTGGCTGATCATATTCCCGGGCTTGCCGAGAGTCAGATTCTTGAGCGACGGCCTTCTGGAGCTCGGCTTCTTCAGGTGGGTTGTTTAATGCCAACACCCATCCATTAGTGTATGTGCTGCAAAATTCTCCATGAGATATATGCAAGAATTTTTCTTGAGAAAGAACAGACCCAAACCCTAACGCTCGTTTGCAGTCTTCTTCGTTGCTTCATATGTGATGGTGTGAAGGAGAAGCTCCATTTATTTAATGCACTTTGAAGTTTTGTAATTTTGCAGGCTGGATGAGCATCAAGGTTGCACATCCACCCAGTTTGCTTTCTTGATGAGAAAGCAATTGGTTGTTATTGTCATAGCAGAATCCTTCTTCTTCCTGTTTGGCAGGTTTTTGTAATATTCTGACATATGAATAAATGTGGGTGGATTTGGACAAGCAGATAGGCCAAAAGAACTTGGCACTGGGAGTCAAATTTAAAGCAAAAGCTGTGATGGAAGTGTCTGAAGAAGCTGCACGAGAGCTTCCAAATGGAACATTGCGGGATCTTCACTTTGAGACAGTTGAGGGAGATTTCCAGGTTTTCAAAGGCACCTGGCGAATGCATCAGGTATCTCTCTCTCTCTCTCTCGCTTGGTATACTTCCATCAGGAGATGAACCACATTGTAAAACAAACCCAAGCCACATTTGCTGAACGACTCAGCCATCTGTGCACCTGGAGGTGTACCTGAAAAATGATAAAACCTGTAAATGCTGCAACAGGACAGGGACATGCAATTTTCCCATTGTTCTCCTTCTTATATTCCATTTGTTTGATGACATAAAATATATGCTTGACAACAGGTACATTCAGACAGAAGCTCAAAGTCTCCAATTGCAGAGAAAAATGTGGAGACACACTTGTCTTATATACTGGAAGTGCAGCCAAAGCATTGGATACCAGTAGCACTCATTGAAGGTGTTGTGTGTAATGAGGTCATATGTAATCTAAATTCTGTTCGTAGTGTTGCATTAAGACACAAATTACTCTCTCATCATCCCTAGACTTGTTTGGGCAGGACATCATCCATCAAAGTTGCCAGTTTTTGTGTTTAGCTCCAAAGTATGATTACCTTCAACATGTTTTTTATGGAGTTTTTCTCTGCAATTTCAGGGATAATTTGTTGAGTAATCCATTCTTTTGAACTCCCCCTGGCAAGTCAGAAACAGGTTCTTCTGTAGTATATTGCAACAAATTTACCATCCTGATAATCTGTTGGAACCTCAATACCTTCTATGCCTGGGCATATACACCAACCAAAAACCACTAGCAAATTGAGTTGAGTCAGCACGGTGTGGTGTAGCTGTGATGTCTATTTAGGAGATTCTAGCAAGTGAATGGTAGTCCCTTTCTGGGATTAGAGGTGTTTTGGCTAATCAGCCTCTCCAAACTCACCCTGTTCTTTGTGATGTATAATTTGATGAGAGGATCCTCATCTTGCTCAGCAATTTTCAGAACATAACTGTATCTTAGAATCTACCTTCCTTGTAATTCATGCTATATCTCAATTCAATCCTCCAATTTAGTTTCGGCCCAAGCTCAGTGATGAGCAACAGAATGCCTACAAATGGTATGACACTTAAAAAAGAGTTGTCAGTCTAGTAAGAAGTTAAGTCAGTCAATTCTCCCTGTTTTTTCCTGTGCACAATTTGCTTCTTTCCAAATGTGCTGTGTTCCTTTCTCTCTCTATCTCTCTCTCTATGCAGGTGAAATTTTCTTCGCCATAGGGTATTTTGGTTTGTCTTTGTTCAGACAAGAGAAGGCAGTTGTATCTGAAGTCTGAAGAAGATCTAACAAAGAGGTGGTAGTGGGGATGCTAAAATCTGATAATACCAATTCCTCTGGTGAGGGTTACTTGAAAATGCAGCATAGTTTGTCCAACATATAGACCTCCATTGCCTGTGCTGCTGCTGCCATGGGTTTGAAGACTGTGCAAGTGATAGGCAATCTCAATCCGCTCGTCTTCAAGCATTCTTTGAAGCTCAGTGACGTGATTCAACCAGCATGTGCCTGACCAGCAGCATCCATTTGATATTCCAGAGGTCATCAAGTCATGACAAAACACATTACCCTGTGTAGTAGTTTTATGTCTCTTCACAATTCCATGTAACCGATTGCTGCTACAAGGAGCATGACATTTTGGAAACAAGATTTGTGAATTGCACGTACCCAATTGCTACAAGGAGTATGACATTGTGGAAATGAGATTTGTAAATTGCAAGTACCCAATTGCTACAAGGAGCACAACTTTGTGGAAATAAGATTTTCACTGGGTGATGGGTTGTGATCATTTTGTTGTAAGAAGAGGTTTTTGGTTTTGTATCTCTGATTGCCATCATACTACATATGTCACTCCAAACTGAAGGCTAGAATGAAGAGACAAACAGTTAGTTTCTCTCTCACAATTTCTCCTTTCGCTGCTTTGAAACTATGGGATTTCCTGGGGTAGCGACATGTATGCGCTGAGATACGGGAAGACACTTTTCCTTCCCGACCTTTTGCGTTGCTTCTGTGCAGAAAGGGACAAGTTTGTTATTCGTTTTCACCTTCGCATCCCACCGCATGTTGTACACATTTTCTTCTCCGAGTGCTGCAACATGAGTCATATGGGCCATGGATGGATACTATTGTCACAGCTTCAATCTTAGAATGACTACACAACTTGTTGCTTACCAGAAAGCGTTTCTCTCATCTCTGCTTATCCAGAAACTGAAGAATTCTGTGCTTGATGGTAGAGAAGTATATGCTATTGAAACCAAAGCAAAACGAAGACAAATTCGGAGCTGAATTCTCTTCATGAACATGAGAGTGATTGAAAACAATTACAGACTGCATGGCTCCGAATCAAGTCGTCGTCGTCGATTTGGGACAAGTATTTCAGGATGCCGCTCAACCTCTACTCGATACTCAACTGTGGCAGAAGCTTCCAGATCCGCTCATCGCTCTCATCATCTCCAAACTCCCGCTCCTCAAGCTGATCCGTGCCATCCCCAGTTGCGGCAGGACGATCAGAAGGGAAGTGATGACCAATCCTCGCAAACCACTTCTTAGTGTACACGGCAGAATCTACAACAAGGAGAGCTTCTTCCCAACTTTCTGCGAAGGAAAAAAATCTCGGCGGATGTGGGCATTCAACATGGAATCCGAGCGTTGGACTCCTTTGCCCGATTTGAATTTCCTCCCACATTATGCAACTTCCATTCTCGCAGGAACCGGAGGCTTACTCTGTGTTTCTACCGGTGGCTGCTGCAATCGACGTCCACAATGCCAAGCTCGTAGTGACGACGGTAGTGGAAGAACCTTCAGCAGCAAGGACGACGACTGGTGGTCGGATTCCTTGAAGCTTTTGCCTCAGCCAGTTTTCTTCATCTGCAATCCGCTGACAAGAAAGTTTCGGCGGCTTCCACTAATGAATGCGCCTCTGAGCTTCGCCGTCGCGCACTTAGAGGTGCGTGATTCAGGAGATTACGAGCTTTACATCG
This sequence comes from Sphagnum contortum, assembly GCA_963920785.1. Lineage (NCBI taxonomy): Eukaryota > Viridiplantae > Streptophyta > Sphagnopsida > Sphagnales > Sphagnaceae > Sphagnum > Sphagnum contortum. Next base: position 15,402,286 of record OY987284.1, read on the forward strand.
TCGGCTGGGTGGAAGCAAACGAGGAAATGGTCGTCGCTGCTTATAGCTCTGGGTGTCATGCATGGACGTACTGGCGCGCGTTGGCAAATGCGCTTCGGCCAGCTGCTCCTCCCCCAACGACGACGACAACGAGGCTTTTCGAGCCCGGATCCAATACTTGTGCAGTCGTTGGACACCGGATTTGGCTTGCTGGAGAGATCAAATGGGCAGGCATTTGGGATTCACGGATTTTGTGCTTCGATCTTGACTCCAGTTGCTGGAAATATGTTCTCAATTGGCTCACGGGATTCGAAGCTCCGAGAGTTGTCCGTTGTACCGCGGAGGACGACGATGATCGCGTGTTCATTGCATCCCAGCTGACGCGCTACCCGTTCACTGTATACATTCTTCAAGTTACCGCAGTTGGCAGCAGCGACCAAGATTCATCAGCTTCCATAGCTTCCAAGCAGCGCAACAACTGCTTTCGAGAAATTGCTCAAATGCCGAATGATCTCCAGTTGCTCTTCTTCACGGACAACGTATCATCATCATCAGCAAACCGCAACAGCGCCTCCAAGCTCACTTGGGAATGCCGATCAGGCAATGGATGCATTTGTTTCTACAATCCCAGCAACGGCTGCTTGGCATGGTTTTGCTTGAAAGCTCAGATCTGGAGAACCTTGCCTCAGCAATGGGGACTCACACAATCCAAAGCTATGCAGTCCTTTGAATCTCCTTACACCTCAATGAGCAACTGTGTTTGGAACCCTTCCTTCATTGCCCTTGTGTAAGAGGAGTCACTCAAGGTTCAAAACATCACAAGCTTCTTGCAAAGCCTTCCTTCACTGCCCTTGTGTAAGAGGAGTCATTCTAGGTTCAAATAATCACAAGGTTCTAGCAGTATCCACAACTATTATTGTAGGTTGAACTTTGAACACAAGCACTCTGCATCCAAATGTGAAGAACTTCAGGAAGCAAAAAATCAGTGTGAGTGCAATGATGATACATTGAGAAAAAAGAGACAGGCATGGAGCAACCCAGACAGAGAGAGAAAGAGTGCATGCTTGATGAAGCTCGAAATTTGTGTTCAGACAGAGCAACAAGTGTGTTCTTCATGTGTATTCACAGTTGATCTGGTGACTCTTCTGAATTCCACCAGGATTGAAGAAGACTCCAGGTTGGTATCTTTGCTCAGACCTAAAACGCACTATCGTCCTGTACATCAGTACACCAGTGCACATATCCTTGTGAAAGGTAGGTTTTGATTTTGTCTCAAGAACTAGTGGAACCTGAGTCTTTGGTAACAAAAGCAACTAGAGCTGCAACCTGCAATTTTCTACTGAGCTCTAAGGATAAAAATTCATATGGATGGTAATTTGTTGAATGTTTCCATGAGTGCTTGTTTCTTTTTTGTGCAGTGCAGTTGCATTCTGTTGACCTGCTTCGCCCTCTGGCTTTTTGCAGAGCCTTCCTTTGACCTAGCCTCCTGCCACCCCCCATTGTGGAAGCCCTGGCAGAAGAGCCTTTCTTCAGTCTAAGTGTCCCCCCCCCCATTGTGGAAGCCCTGGCAGAAGAGCCTTTCTTCAGTCTAAGTGTCCCTCCCCCATTGTGGAAGCCCTGGCAGAAGAGCCTTTCTTCAGTCTAAGTGTCCCCCCCCCATTGTGGAAGCCCTGGCAGAAGAGCCTTTCTTCAGTCTAAGTGTCCCCCCCCCATTGTGGTAGCCCTGGCAGAAGAGTTCTTCTTAGATCTAGCCTTCCCAGAATGCTGCAGCCCTGGCACCACATCCTGCAGAAAGATCTCTTCACACTCATTATAACAGAATCACTCAAAGCTCTTTTTCAATAGCAACATGCCAATGCATTTTGTAGAAACCATCAAGCTCCAGTAGTATCCAGTAGTGTGGCATGAAGCAATCTCTGGAATGTTATAGCAATTCTGTCTCTAAAAGCACAAGATGTGACACTAACACCTTGGTAGCGACTACATTCCAAAGTTCAGACTTCTGCTAAAAGAGTCACCTTCTCATCCTCAGGACTGCCTTCAGAGGTGGTGCCATTGAAGTCCACAAGACTACGTTGTGAATCTTCAGGAATAGAGGCAAATGAACGAGCAGGTCTGGATGTGCGGTTGTAGGCTGGTGTGCTGTTTGCCATGGAAGATACAGAGGTTGTCCGCCCTCGCCGCTGGTGTGATGAGGTAATGGTGTTTGATTTGAGTCGTGCTTTTCGTCCCTGTACATCATGAACCCTCATAACCCTCAAAAAAGCAGCACAGCTAGGGTTTATTGCCAGGATAAAACTCTGGCTAGTGTAAAAATTGCAGATTGAAACAGGGCATCCCATCTTGTGACACATTCCCCATACTGATGCCCAATGTTGCCCAAGAAACAAGCAAATTACCGTATTCAAGACTTTTATGATGAACAGCATCCACAACAACTCTTTGGGAAGAAGATATTTGAAAACACAAAAATTTGGAGGTCTACTGGCACAGTACGTGCCTCTTGCCAAAAACAAACCACATATTCAGAACATAAATACTGCACATAGGTCTCACTCTCAAACTAACAATCAACCCTAACAATCACACAGAATAGACCGAATTCCACAAGTTGGCAACCTTCTTCATGGGTGCATATAGATTTCACCTTGCCCATGCACTTTTCGAGATGTGGAGCAAATCGACCAGCCACAATAGGATGCCCGCAATTCATGCAATCAAAAATGTCCTGAGCAATAGTGGGATGTGAGAGACCAAACACATCAAAGGTATACTTGCCCCCAGTCTCAGATCCACCAATGTCAACATCACCCACAGTGGCTCGTGCATGGGCTGACATCTGTGCTTCCTCTTCCTCCTCATTATCAAGTCTGTAGTCAAACCCCAGGCGAGCTGCCCTATGCGCCTCAGCTGCAACATCAACTATGAGTGAATCCAGCAACTCTGCAAACACATTCTGTGCCTGTTGCATGCACCGCCCCCCCCCCACCCCCCACCCCCCACCCACACACACACACACACACATCAACAATCAAAATCCACAGAATTTTACAAATCAGAACAAATTCATATGACACAACAACAGAAGGAAAATTTGAATACTTGAGCAATGTTTCTCTTCCCACATCCCACAACTGTCTAGATTGCAGATATGGGAGATCGATGAGTAACTATTTCACATTACCAAGTTGTGATATAAATAAGAGTAGATGCGTGGCCAAGAAAAATCCAACAGAGTTTGACATAGAAGCAAATCCAAATCCAAGAAATAAGAGGGTACAACCAAATATGAGACTAGTATTTTTCTCCTGGGAGCCTAATTGCAAACTTCTTCCACATAATTAACCTGCCTGAACTGGAGATTTCAAGCTGGCAACCACCATGGCTACCCTCCAAATGCAACAGCTTCTCTTGCTGGCCTGAAGTCCCACCCACACAGCACCAGCAACCTTCACATGCTCTTCAATCACTGCTTCCACTGAAAGCTCCCCTTGTCTAAGCACACACACAAACTTGCGAAATTCATGAAATCCTCTTTAAAAACTCCACAATTTCCACCACGCGGAAAATTTACAAACAACCAGAGACTCCAAAACACCCCGCCTGGATCCTCTTAATTCTTCTCAAAATTCTCATTCTTACAACAACCACCACCCCAAGAAAAGAAGCTCTACAAAACAATGTGACAACTTCTGAAAAGCTCTGGAACGCTCAAAACAGGAAAGAAATAAAATGAAATGAAACTCATTAATAATTTATTACACAGGACCATGCATCTCTTACCTTGAATTTTTGCAAGAAAGTCGATCTGGTGAGCTGGGCTTTTCTTCTTCTTCTTCTTCTTCTTCTTCTTCGGGACTCTGTTGCAACCGAAACCCTAGATTTGACCCCTCGATCGCCGGATGCGTCCGAAGAAGCTTTTCGAGCTGCTTTTTTTTCGATTACTTTTTTGGAACCGATGGATGAAAGTACGTGTTAAGGATGGAAAACATCTCTGTCTCGAATTCAATGAACAATGTTTTCTGTCCTAAATGGATGCCAAAAGGCCTTTCTCACATCCAAAATGCGGTTGATAGTTGACATCGAAGGCATTTTACACATATAGCGCGCAATTTCATCTTTTGAATCGCAGAAAATACTACTTATCTGGAAATATACAATTACGACAACATTTATCCTTTAAATCATGGAGTATGAAGTTTTTTTTTTTAAAGTGAAAATTCACAATATTTCGATGTAAATATTGGGCTAGTCAAATGACACAGGTGTTTTTATTTATTTTTAATTAGCCCAAATATCACAAGAGTCTCTCATAGAAAACTTTCATCCTCCTCACCATGAAAGCAAAGGGAAAGCAAATGTCACCTCCCATTGTCAAGGGAAAATCATCACTTGCAAACGCCTAACCATCTTTTGTTTAAGGTAAAGCCCTAGGTCAAGATCATTACCAAAATAAAGTCGCACGAGGCAATAGCTGAATGTAGGCTCGATTTTGGTAATGCCCTCGACTCAGAACTTTACCCAACATAAAGACTTGCCAAAAATTTAGTGGAAAAATCGAGGCAAAATAGGAGGGGGGGGTATTATGAAAAACAAAATGCCCTCCCAAAATTGGATGAAAAAATATGCTTTGGAAGGTTATCTCCACATACACTACAAATTTTTTGGCAGGTCACGACGACCTAGGTCACTAGATCTTTGCCCTAATTGCCTTTGATTTTGTAACTCTAGCCCTTTCCCTCAAACCCATTTTCACGCAAAAAAATTCTCCTTTGAAAACCCATTTTCATTTATCAATGCAAGCCTCACGATGCACAATGCACATTGCAACAAACTTGCAAAGTTGTGTTCATTCCTTAATGGACATTGAATCATTCTTTATAATCGTTGCTTTCAAATTGAACTTGTTTTGGCTAGCTTGCACGTGAGATAGAAAGGTGGTGGCTCAACCTGATTCAAACTTCCAAGAATGTTTAAAGTTCCAATTACTAGTAAGTTTTTAAACTTTTCAAATAACTTGTTCGTTTCATGGTTTTGACTATTTATATGTAATATTCACTACAGTAGCCTCCCGCCTAAGTACGCAACTTGAACCTGGGAGGAGTGTGCGTACTTAGCCGGTAGGTGCACACTTAAGGCCAATCACTTTTCTTTGTAGCCACAGCAACAAAACCCTAAACCTAAACCTAAACCCTAAACCTGAACCTGAACCCTAAACTTGAACCCTAAACTCTAAACCTGAACCTTAAACCCTAAACCCTAAACCTAAGACCAATCACTTTTCTTTGTAGCCACAGCAACAAAACCCTAAACCTAAACCCTAAACCTTAAACCCTAAACCTAAACCCTAAACCTTAAACCCTAAATCTGAACCCTATTTTTTTGAGAAAATAATGCGTACTTTATCGAGATGCGTACTTAAACGGTGCGTACTTAGGCGGGAGGCTATTGTACTTAATGCTTATACCGAGTGTTTAGTGTTGTTTGTGCGTGTAATGTGGAGTTTCAACTCATCAAGGCACCAGTGACCTCTAGGTTTCTGTGATTTGAATTATATATGCAAGGGACATAGATTTCATGTTTGATATAATTATGTGAAACAAGTGGTTTGAATTTTGTAATGTTACACTCCTAAGTAATGATTCACAAGGTCTAAAGATGCATGTGCATTGTCACGCTTGAATTTTGTCACAAACCTACATTTGAGCTGAATCCTTTATGTTTAAACTTTTTGAATCACAAGTTGAATTTGTTGTTTGGGATTTGAAATCATTTTGCATTTTTGGCCTTAGTTGTGCTTTCACACTTATAAATTTTATGTAATTTTAAGTTTAAATGTTTCTTTGGTAGTCAAGTCTCAAAAGAAGATTTTACACCTATTAAAATTGTTTCTTAATCAATGTACCTAAATTCACTCATATGATGAACAAAGAAATTAATTGCATGATCTTGAATTGATAATTGCTCCGCTTCAAAATTTTGACACTATTAAACATGGGTATCACTTATGGGTATCACTTATGGGTATTTCGACATTGAATAAATGGATTTAGGTTATGAGGCCTATATAAAGTTTTAGAATAACTCACCATTGTCTTTGGTAAAAATTCCACTTTAAGTGTGAATTTAAATTGTTAGTTACCATATGGCATTGTAAATTAGTGTAGAATTCATTGTCAAATAATGTGTGGCATTGTTTAGTAATGTATGGACTTATCAACTTATGTATGGCATTATTAAAAATTGTTTAATTTATTGTTGAAAATTGTGTGACATTATAAGCAATGTATAGGCTTATTCTAATCAACATATGGCATAGTTAGCCATTGTATAATGCCAAGGTGTCAATAGCAAATTGTTTACCCAACAAGAATGCCACAGACATGTGGCTATTTGGGGGGGGGGGGTGAAGAGGAGGGGTGTGTGTTCTTCTAGAAGCTTTTCAAGAACTTTGAATGGAACATTTTCATTTTTTCCAATTTTTTATGAAAATGATTGATGGAGGTGAAAAAGAAGTGTTGTGGAGATGGTGATAGGGAATTTTTGGAAGAAAAAGGGAACCATGGATATATAGTGATGGGGAGAGGGCACTCAAGTTTCTACAAGTAAAAAGATGATTTTTCATGGTAGTCAAGGACAAAGCAATCCAATCTTGAGGAAACAAGAAGAAAAAATAAAAAAAGGAATAATAGGAACTTTGAAATGATGATCACCACAAGTTTCAAGATGTTTAAGTTGTAAAAACACCATGGGTAAAGCCCATTTTCAATGAAGTTGGCATGGTTACTTCAGCAAATGTTGTGTTCATACTACAATTGAGAAAAAATGAAAGGAAAATACATAGTGGTAAGTGGTTTATGGAATATCCAAAATGTGGGCATATAAAAACGAAATTGCTTTTGCTCAATTGTCAACAATAATTGTCCTTTAACAACTTAATCTTGGTCAAGTAGTGAAAAATAACCAATTCTTTTTCAATTTGCCATTATATTCAATCTCTTGAATAAAGGTATGCCAATGATCAATTATGAAGATTTTAAGCCTTTGTTTAACTTTCTAAGGTTTCCATGTATCCCCAAAACATTGGTTTAATGGGGCTGATTGGGAAATGGCAAAACATGTAGACAATGAGGTGAAAAAAGTTACTAAAATTATTGTTCAGAATGTCAAGTTTGTTTTTCTTGCTTCTCATGAAATCACATCCATGGATAGTGCAAGTTGGGCAACCTATTAGTGGTTAAATTATGCAAGATTAGTGTCAAAATACCTTTGATGTTGAATGTGCAACAATTGTTTTTGGTTTGTAACTAGTAGTCTAATTTTGTTGATCATGATTATTTTACAACGGGGTTTAAAAAAGAGGAGCTTGCTTCAAAGGTAGTTTGTTTTTATGTTGATGGGGTTAAAACATTCCATGGCTTGAAATCTAAAGTTACAATTTAAATCCAATATCAATATTCTTCATTTATCACTAGTGTGCATTATATGATTCATTAAACAAAGCTAGTGGTACAAACTCTTTGAAACATATTTTTGGCTTTTATCATGGAAAGTCTTTTGCAATGTATCTATGTTTAATTTAGTCATAACCTTTTAAAACATTTGAAATTTGTCAAATTGGCAAAAATCATGGAAACAAAAGGCAACAAAATATTGTGCAATATCATAACTAGGTGGATAGTCATGATTAATCATGTCAAGCATGTGTTGTTTGGATATTGCACTTTTCTCACAAAGATGGCATTAGATGCACCCACACTAGCCTCTACCAAATCTAACTTGTGTTTGTTAACTAATGTTGAAATATTGTTGGGGTTGAATGCTATCACACCACTTTTGGAAACAATGCAATCTTTGATCAAATTTGCACCACTATAGATGTGTTTGTGTGTGATTTTCTAATAGTAATCAAAAATTGTGAAAGGATGTATATTGGTTGTATTATGCCATCCATTTCTTTTTCTTTGAAGTGATGTCTTTATGAACTTCCAAGCCTTGATCAATTGTGTTCATGCGAACATAAAATCTTTGATAGATTATCTATTTAATTAGTGGAACATATCATTTGGTATTAACTAAGATTGTTGGGCAACATATTTGGCCATGTTTGTAGATTAGATTGGGGCATCTAGGTTTGGTTACAAACCATGTTTGCCAAGGTTGTGGCATTTATGAATTAACAACAATGTGATCAAGAAGCTAATGGATAATTTATTACAAAATTGCAAGGTTAATTTTCAATCCAAAATTTGATGGATGCATTTGGTATTGTGTACCCAAAATATTGGTTACAACCAAAGCTTGAAACAAGGTTTATTGGTCATTTAGCAATTTTCAAAAACGCCATTTAACAACTAAGAAGCTAAGGTTTGATAAATTATGGTTTCCAAGCCCATTGATTTTGACCAACAAAAATCTTTGTTTGTCATTACCATGAAAACTAATGCAAAGTAATTAGCAATGTTTGAATCTTATGATGTGAACACACTTACCAAGTTGTGGATTATCCTTTCATCATAATTTTTTGTAAATTAATCCATGGGGACATCAAGTTGATTGAACTTGTTATGGTGCAAATTATTGGTTGAATGGAATATGAACATTGTTCTTTTATATTCACCATGTTCTTTTATAATGAAAAGTAAACTATAGAATCAATTGACCATGCATCTAGAGTTGCTCATTTAAACCTTCAACCAAAAGTTTTCCATCTTACAAAAGTTTCCATTTGGAGTAGCCATTCAAAATTAGAAAGATAACATAACTTGGTATTGTGTGAAAGTTTGAAAATTGAATGTGGATCCTAAAATTTGATTCATGGCAAAATTGCCCAAGTTTCACATTTTTTGTCATCATGTATCACAAAATTTAGATTATTATTTTTTGTATTCTAGTTGGAATGTTTGGAAGTTGGATGCTAATTTACATGTTACTTTACCTCTCTATCAACCCATCAAAAATGTTTTTTTAAGAATTTTTTTAACTTTGTTACAAAAATATTGAAGTTTTATTTTAAGATGTTAACATATTAGTGGTTCATTATTATGATATCCTTTTTGGTATGAATTATGGGCCATGGATGATGGCATATTGCTTTAGTTGACTTTTTCATGTAGTAATGAAACTAAAACCTAATGGATGTTGTAACATATGCTTGAGTTTTGATGTTGTCAAAACAAATGAGTTGCCCATTGTCTCCATAATTCATTTTTTGGGGATATTGTGAATATTCAAATAACCCCCTTTTGGGCAGTCTAAAATTAGGATTTGTTTTCATATTGAACATGGAAGATTAATATTTTTTTTGTGTAGTTAGGTCGTATGTTGCAATGGGCAAAACCTTTATGGGTTCAATTTCCCTATACAATTTTGTTGCCGAAATTTGGAAACAAAAAATCCTTTGTTGACAAAACGATAAAAATATGAGAGCTTGTAGCTCCAAAATTCACTTAGAAAATTCTTTTTTTTACAAACTAAGAACAAGAAAATAATTTCCTTCATAATGGAAAAATTACACACTTCCTTGCCATGTAATTAGCCAACTCAACACCTAATATGTCCATGTGACAATTATAGTTCATGGAAAGGTTGTCATGTAGCCAACTAAACTAAAATGAAAAAACATTAATGTGAGACTTGCAAGATGTGTTTTAAGATGGGCAAAAAGGGGAAAAATTTGCATTTTCTTGGACACCAACGCAACATAAATTAGGTATAATAATTGTAAACAAATGGCTACATTCATGAATAAAAAAACCAACAAAGTGGTGCACAAGGTTTATTGCCTTTTTGAATTTACATAATAAGAATACACTAATTTGGATTTTATTTATTTTTTGGGATGCCTTTCCATTATTTGCAAAATTCCAACTATCAAAATTGATGAAAATTCATAAAATTTCAAAAGTCTTTTTGTATTTTTGAAACAATGTGGACACTATTCTTCCAATAATTTTTCATTCTTTCTCTTCTAGTTTTTCTTGAACTTCAAAATATGATTGAGTTTTTTGTTATTCTATCTTCACCAAATGTTCTCAAATTTATGGTGGGTTTTAATATATTTGACGAGAAGAGCATCATGTCTTAATCCTTTAGGTGCATAATTTTTGGATTCATATTTTGGATTTTAATCTTTGAACATCCTTTAATCGTTAAAATAGTTCAAAACTTTTTAAATTGTACATTTGATTATAAAGTAGAACATGATGCAAAAATGTACATGTTTATTATAAGATGGGTTGTATTTCAAAGTTCAATCACTCTCTAATCTATTAATTGTTTTTAAATGCAATTTTGGTATCTAAACCAATACTTGACTATCATGATTAACATGCAATCCTTGGAAAAGATTTTGAACCTTGGTCCCCTTGGCTTTTTATTTTGTGAATGTACTAAAATAATTGTGATTTTTAATTGAGTGCTTTTCAATCACAAATCAGTGTGAAAGAAGATGGGTTGTGAATATAGAAAGATGTTTATGTGGATTAGGTAATAAAATAGGGAACCTTATTGACAATAATATACATATGTATAAAAGAAGGGCAAGGTTATAATCCCTTCCTTATTTTGAAATGCCGAAACATGAGGGTGGATGCTTGAGTAATGAACACTAAAAACCAAAGAAAGAACCAAAGACCACACCCTTCTTTAAAATAAAAACCTACTTTAATTTTCAAAGGAAGTGGGTTTCCACTAAAAAATATATTTTTCCTTTTCATAAGATCTCGGAAAATTGTCATTGAATTCTTGTGCTTGACAATGGTTGTTTAAATACACTATAAAAATTCAAGCAAGCTTTTTAGTCATTATGGATGTTCATAGACCCTAAGAATAATACCTAATGTCATTAAAAATAGTTTTTACTCACTTTGTGCCATGGTAGGTTTCGAAATGCAAGTGCCAAATATAATGGGCCCATTGGAAGAAGAGGTTGAAGTGTTTTTATGAACTAATATCATTCAAAGCTAACAAAATCTGAAGTTGGAAAGTTTTGCGAGAAGCTTCATAAGGTGCAAATGGACTTAATGCTTGGGTTTGCTCGAAATCTTGGAACCATCAAACATGTTGGCACCATTGTCCATATCAATTTAGACAACATTATTTACACCCACTTTTTCAATGTATTCAACTAAGGTATTTGGATCTTTTTGGGCCGAGGGGAACACTAGTAAGAAAAAGTAAAAAATACGTGAATAAAATATAAGGTGCAATATATTGGTTGTCAGGTAAAAATATAAGTTTATTAACTAAAAAACAGGGTGCATTTTATTCAAATAATCAATTTAATTATAATATAGAGTATGTAATAATTTGAATTGATGGATCATAATTAACATAGGGTGGCTTTAATATGTATATATTTAAATAATAATAATAATAGGGTGATAAAAAATAGGTTGCACAATTATCTAATACCCTCCCTAAGAATGGTTGTTTGATGCACATTGATTCCAAACTTTATACTAAGTATCCTCCTCAGGTTTTTTGGTCATGTGTTGTGTTGATAACCTCTAATTTAAAAACACATATTTGTTTGGGCAAACAAACATGATGTTTACCAAAGGGTGGCTATTAACGTTAACCCAATTGTTTAAACAAATAGTGATTCCATACTTGTGAGTCTAATTTTTAGTCCTTTTGGTCACAAGTTTTAACATTTTTTTTTTGGAACATTTCAACCAAGGTTGTGAAGAAAGATCTCCTTAGTTTAACATCCCTTTTAGCATCCCTAGCAATAGTTTTATTTTTACATTTTACCAAAAATTATTTATTGATTTGGATTCACCTCTTCCTATTGTGCCCCAATAGTTTATTGACATTGCCCAACATCTTTTCAAAGCTACCTCAAGTGATTTGTTGGTGTTACTTAGTGTCCCATGACATTTTTCATGGTATTACTTGACATGTTCCCAATGTTATCCTAATCTCCCCGTCATTTGTCAGCATCTCCTAAAAATCTCTCAACATTTCAAATTTTCCTTTGCTTTGTGATCTTGTTCAACATTTCCAAAATGGATGTCTTCAAAATATTCATACTTGTTGCCATGAAATCATCTATCAATGTCATTGGTTAGTTTGACAAATTGTTATATCAAGTGATATTATTTTTACCAACCAACACACTTTCACATTTCCCACACCAATGCACATGTTAGAATGTTGATTTCATTGGAACTCCCACAAAATTAGTGTTTTTTTTCATTTTTTAATCAAATTTTTGGTGCAATATAACTTAAATGAAAAATAAATAGCCAAATTAACAATAGAAAGGAAAATTGCCTCCTAAAAAAGAAAAGAAAAGAACAAATTACATGAAATTAGCAACATTCCAATGAAATCAACATTCTAACTTTGTACTTCCATTATTAATGAGTACAATAATTTTTCATGTTACTAGTAAATATTGATATTATGAGGTTCTTGACAAATCAAAACCAATTGAATATGGTACCATCCCTAGTTCATGCAAATGATGATATATATTTATCACCCATATAATATTACAAAAGATTATATTAAATAGACCTATCCATATATATTAACATTGATAGGAATATGACATATCTAACATACCTATTCAACTTTGGTTATGGTTGAATCCACATACAAAAAAACTTTTCATTTTTGAACTCAAGGTTATGTCCATTGTGTTTGTTGTGGATGTCTATGTATATATATATATATATGTATGTAAAACTAAGATTGGATTGCATTTACACACTAACATAGTTTTCCCAAAAACAATTCACAATTGTATATCACATTAATGTTCTTCCTCATGATATATAACTTGGATTAATGATTTTTATACATAATGATTTGACTAGGCTATCATAACAAAATATGTTTTGCGCATATTTGATAATAGGTGCAAAAGTTCACAAGGAATTACCTTACAAGAATAATAGGTTTAACAAAATTTATATAAAAGATCAAAGCCAAAAAAATTGGAAATTTTGATTGCCTTTTCGAAATAAAAACATATATTGTGACAAAATGTTGAGACATAAGGAAATTATGTATGTTTTGTCAATGTGTTTTGATCACGTACATGTTTTCTACACCCACAACCTCCCACGTTTCCTTTGTTATTCAACACATCCCATGTTCACTCATAATCAACGACATGACTTATGCTTTAACAAAATAGAGCACCAAGCTCAACATTATCTTTAAGTTGGAATAAATCGTCACACTCACAAGCATTTTTGCCCTAGTCCCAATCCATCATTTCTTGCTTGCAACATGATTGTTGATCACGTGTTCCTCTTTATGATTTTCAAACTTTAAAAAAAAATTTAACAAGGTTTGAATAATGTGTTTTGAACAATAGCACAATGTTTGTTGTTTATAAAGGTTGTTTTTAGCACATTGTTGCACAATTTTGGAATTGTTATGTGTAATTTGACATTGCGGGAAATTGCTTGTGGCAAGTTATGGGGTGCATCATGGTTGCATTATGGAATAGGGACCGTGAAATCTAGTTGGCTGTGATAATGCTATAATGTGTTCGCTTGTATTACGACACCATAAAAAACACTAAACATCACCCTTTAGAGGTTGAGGGTGATGACATTATAATGTGTTTGTACACAACTCATTATGATTCCAAAAACTCTTTCGTCAAATATTTCTGCCATTTTGTTTCTATTTTGTTGTCATTAAGGTAAGTACTTAAGGTGGAAAAAGACGAACCATCATGAATTAATGAAATAATTGAAATTGACATGTATAGATGAAAAAATTGATGCACATAAGTGAAACACTATGAAAAAAAAAGGCGTTTTGCAACTGGCTTTACAACTCAATTTTGGAATTACAATGGACACTTGCAACTCACGGTGTTTATACGTCGTAAATTCTAAGAAACAAGTTGCATGAGTTACAAAGTTGCAACTCACCATATATACAATGTAACTCATTGTAATTCAATTGTAACTCAATCAAAACAATTCATTTTCAACTACTATTCAACTCCATTATAATTATACCCATGATGTCATGTTGATGTCATTAATTGTCATCCATCTATTGAAAACTAACACATGGCATTATGAAAAAATTTGGACATAAAAAATTTCAAAATATAGATTGTCATTGTCCATTATGATTGTTAATGACGGTTCGAGATTGCAACACATGGCACAATAAAAAATTGCCACATGGCATATTTTGGAAAAAAATAAAAATATATACATATTAATTTTAGTAGGCAGGCAGGTAGGTAGGTAGGACCTACATACCTACATATTTATTTAGGACCTACTTACTTCCATAGGTAGGTAAAAAAGTAGGACCTATTTATTTACCTAGGTAGGTAAGTAGGTAGGAAAGCCCAAGATTAAGTGCATTAAAAAATAGCCATGAATTGTTTTTTTTTAAATTTATGTCTTGCCTTTAGGTTAAGTTTTTTTCAACTCGTCCCAAGATGGCACATGTATTTTAATGTGAAAACATAAAAATAAATAAACCTTCTTTTTATAAAGTGTAACATGGAATTGAGAAAGTTATGGCCCTTCAAAATAAAACTTGAAAAACAAACCGCCAAATGCTACAAGGGCTAATTCCCAAACACCCACAAAATTCCTTATATATTGCTTTGTTGTTGTTATAATTCAAAGACAATTTGTAGAACTTTAGGTGGCATTCCTATAGCACTTTAAATCATTTAAATTGAATAAAAAATAAATTATGAGGTTTGAAAGTAGGAGGGGTCCAAAGAAAATAAAATGTGTTTTGTAAGTTGAAAAACTTATTTCTTTTCTTGTTATTTTTTCATTATTCATTTTTCTTTGCACTTCAAAAATGATTTTTAAACCTTGAGGTAATTTTCCCATAACATTTTAAATCGTTCAAAATGAAACACATATGATGAAGATATAAATAATTAATGAATACGTATATTCATTAAGTTATAAGTAATTATTTTATAGTCATAACATAGTTAAACAGTAGTACTTAAGTATTGGCGCACTAGTGGCCATACTAATTGTATCAACAACAATCATAATCAAAAAATTATTGCAAATGTATCTCATAATGGATGACGGAGATGTGGATATGTGGCATAATCACATGTATGTACATTATACATTAGTTGCAACATAGTTGTTATTTTAGTGACACACTTATAATATTTCTAAAGTAGTTGTCACATGTAATTACAATGCAATTCTTTAAAAATCAAACATGGTTGACTACATATGTATGTACAATGTGTATAAATTACCATATATAAAACCCATTTTCAACTCACATGCAACTATAATACAACTAACTAATTTTTTGACATGATAATTTATTTATTAATAAACTATATGTCTAAGGGGATAGTTGCACAATAATTATAATACCCAAGGGATAATTGCATAATAGTTGTATACGAGTTGTTTTTTGGATTTTAGTTGCAAGGCAATATGATTTCGACATATGCGATTTCTTGTGATAATTTTTTTTTCAAAATTTGCTAAGTAATTTTTTTCATTAAATATTAACAAATTTTCATATATCATTTTTTAGAATGCCAAACCTTACTATTCAAAAAATATTTATTTGATATAAAAATGTTGAACCTATTATTTTGGTAGAATATATGAAATTTTCATTCTAAAAACGTGCCTTAACAAATTAACATTAGGAGCAAATATACTTATCCACCAATGAAGGTGTCATATCTCAACCTCTTGGGTTTGTGTTCTCATTTTCTCCTACAATAAAAAGTGTTGAATGAAGAATTCAACATTTGCCACAACTATCCATATGAATGTTTTGTAAGATAGTATTCCAAATTTTGTTTGAATTGGGTTTTTTATACAATGCCTATATTTTGTTGGCAAATGCATGTTACTCCAAGTTAATTTGAGCTTTTTCCACATTTTAACAATGGAAAAAATTTCATTGGTATGCATAGAATGTCCTTAAGGCTTGTAGGAAATGACATATCATCTACTTCATGATTTGAGATAAATTGTTTATATCCCACCTTGTAGATAATCACCCATGCGATTCTTACTTAGAAATGTATATTTGAACATACTTATCTGTATTCAAAAATAAGACATGAAGACTCATATTAAAAAACATGTGAGTTGATGTTGATAAAATTGTGAATAAGAAAATTGATGTGGATAAAACTTGAGGCTTTATTTCTATCCAACCTCAAAAAAATGACCATTTAGTTCTCACCATACTCAATTTTTATAAGGTGAATACTTATATGGTTCTTCAAAATTAGAAGAGGAGTCACATCCATCATTCCCATGAGCACTTTCAAATCTCTCTTCAACATTTTGTATCTCAATTTAATTATCCCTCAAAATTAGAAAGGAGGAACCCTTTGTTTAAACTTAATGATTATATAGAGGTCATGTAAACACATGTTAAAACAAATAAGACCAAAAAAAAAGTTTTTTGTGATTACAAAATGTTTTGACATGTTGTGTCCTCGCTCAAAATCACAAAAAATACAAATAAAAGTGATACTCCATTTGGGTTTGAAGTCAATATGTTTCATGTTCTTTGTTGCAACAACGTATATGAGGGTAAGTCTAAACTAAATTCCAAATTGTCAAATTATTATGATAAGTTCTAATAGGTAGCCAAGAATATAGAGGGATTTTTTTCTTTTTTTTTCATATTTAATATGTAAGCATATTTGATCAAATTATTATTTAGATGAACATCGTGTTGGCTATATCACAAAATCCTTTAAAAAGAACATTGCTAGTCATTGGGAGCTTTACAACAACATCAAGAGTGTGCCCCAACTTTTTTAAGCCTAAGTTTGAAATTTCATTTTCATTTTCGCTAAAAATCTAATAAAGAGTTTTCATTTCTACCCAAGTTTCATTGACAAAAATTACTCAAAATTCAATATTTCATACACCTTAGGTCTAAAAATTACAAAATCAAATGTATCAGATCAGGCTTTAGAAAATGATTCCATGGATGTGAACAGAGTTTTCTTATTTTGGCAAAATTTTACCACTTCACAAAAAGAAAAGAAAAGAAAAGAAGCTGCCTCCTCTACAAAGGATTTTGGGGGGGGGGGGGGGGGGGAAATCCCCTAAATTGGCCACATATTGAAAGAAAAAAAAGCTTGAAATCGCCATATTTAGACTAGAAGTTCTTGCAAATAACCAGAACATAGCCAGGTTTTTTTTTTTTTAACTGCTTTTCTCTTTGACCTGTAGCCGAATTTGGCTAAATCTCTCTTGTGGAGAGTTGGCTATCCACCTGCCTCATGAAATTGACAAAAAAAAAAAACCCTGGATTTGAAATTTGTTGAAGTAATTATAAACAACCAAGTGAAAGCACAACAATAATCCTCTTCAAATCATCAACCCAAAAGCAGAACTGTAATTGAACAGCAAAAGAATTCTTTCAGGTTTTGTTTTTGCATCGCATTGTGGAACTTTTAGTGCATTTGGGAATGAACAAGAGCGTTGTTTTGGATGTTTGCAGGCATTTGGTGGTGTTAGTTACTTGCAAAAAATCACAATCTCGCTTTGCTTCGTTTTGGGTGCCGCAGATTTTTGTTGGCAAGAGCGCCAGGCAGAATCAACAGCTTGTGTGTGCAAGTCTCAGTAAAGTTCTTCATTCACCACGAGTTTGTTGTTCTGCCGGAAGAAGAAGAAGAAGAATGGCAGCCAGGAACCAGAATCAAGCGTCAGATATTGAGAGCTCTGCTGCTGCTACACAGAATTCTGGAAACCCTAGCAAATCGGTGAGTTGTAAATGCAACGCTTTTTCCTGCGGAGGGACACCCTAAACCCACACCGAAGAAGGGTTTGTAGCTTCTTTGTTATTTTTTTCTGCAGTGAATTTTCGGGAAACCCTAGAGGCCTGTTTCGGGAAACCCTGCAGGGTTGTCACAATGGGTCATTAGGATCTGAAGCTTGAATTACCGTACCTACTATTGAGAATTGACACTTCTTTGCCGAATTTTAATTTTCTTAGGAAACCAGATTCTGCAGTTTCAAATTTAATCTTCCAGAATTTCAACGATTGCATGCAAAATACACATTGTATTGTGTGTTTGTAAGAGTAACCCAATGGCTTGGGACAATAAATTTTTTTCACAAGTTGAGAGTTTGGTTTTTAACAATTTCAGCAAATCTCAACAGAAAATTTCCTTTTTTCTTACTAGACCTTTTGTGAATTATTTTGTGTTGAACATCAGTTGTAGGTATGGTATGTGCACAGCTTGCTGTGAACTTCCAATGGACATGTGAAAGTGGTTTGAAACAAAACTGTAAAACTTCAGAAAATTTGTGCAATGGCACTCAATAAAATGTCACCCCCTGGTATGAGGTGTTTTTGGTCAGGAGTTTGTGAGACTGATGGCCCTTGCATCATCAACTGATCATAACTTCTCTAAACCTGGACCAAGTAAATCACAGTTGTCTTCTTTACTAGGGTTCATGACTTGAGGCTATCCTTGCAAAGATTCTCAGGTTTTATTGTTGAGTTTTGAGCATTCTTTAGTATTGGAATACTGGTGATTATATGGCAGGTTTGTTCAGTGTGTCATTAGTGAGGAGATCAGGAACCGAAACCCCAAGTTCCTTGTTATTTGTCATACATGTATAAGCATAGTATCGTGCGTTGTTCATGATCTATCAGGTTTTGCCTAATTGGACTATTGGTGTTGAATTCAGGTCAATGTGATTATACAAGGCAAAGTACAAGGTGTGTTTTACAGGAAATGGACAGTTGATAAAGCTAAGGAACTAGGCCTTGATGGCTGGGTGCGGAACTGCCGCAATGGCTCAGTGGAGGCTGTCTTTTCTGGAGCTTCCAGTACAGTTGATAATATGATTGAGAAATGCCGTAGTGGCCCATCATTAGCCCGAGTCACTGGCATAACAGTTTCCTCATGGGACACACCAGTTCTCCCAGGGTTTGAGCAAAAACCCACAACCTGGTAAGCATCACATAATGTATCTGTATCCTTGATGTGAAACAACTCCAGAGAATTTGTGAAATTTTGTACAACTCTCTAAAATAGAGTATCTAGAGTATACAACTCCTAGAGTATCATGATATCTAGCTGTCTAGAGTATTGTACTCTAGGTGTATTGTACCATCCAGCCTTCAAGCAGGTTAGTCAACCTCATTATCTGTTGTCACATTTGCCCAGCACTTCGAGATGGCTAAATTGTAGGCATGATCTTATAATTGCATTGTTCCAACTCAAAGAGTGAATTCCTGTATAATAATTTTTTTTATTCAAAACCTATAGAGATGTTTCTGTAGATTTCAGGAGAAATCTTAGGCAATCAAATGTTGAAATCGTGAAAATTTGGATTAATGGGCAAATTCCACATTTCATTGTTATTAGCTCCATTGCATTATCTTGTGGAGGTGACATTTGAGCACCAGGGTTGCCTCTTTTTTGAGCTGATATTCCAACTGCAGATTGGTTCAAATCGTCGCAAATCCTCCTATGGTGGTTTTGAGATCTTTGAATGATTGTTGGTTTTCGTCACTGTAGAAATATTGTGTGAATAACAATGCAACATCAACCCTTTGAGGAAGATGTATAAAGTGGGTCTACTATTATTATTCTGTGGAGCTGACTGAACTGAGGTCACTGTTTGTCTGTTGACAGGATGTGATATCCTCAAGTACCTGCTATTTTGTCTATCAGAAACCTATTGTGGTTTTGCTAGAGATACTTTGGTTTGAGATTTCTGACTTATACATTTACAGAGCTTGTTGAATGCAGAGAAGGAGCATCTCAGAAAATGCTCTTGCCCACTTGTTTTTCTTTCACATCTTGATCAATCTGAACCCACCTCAAGATCAAATTTTGCATTGAAACGATGCAACTTTGGGAATGAGCCACAACTTTCAAGGCAATGCTGAGTCCAAATTCCTTGTTGCCCAACTTCTTCATTTACCTCATTTTGATCAATTATTGCTCCAATCCCCTTCAGATCAAACATAGACACTCCAGCCTCAACATTGTGCCATTAGGCAGATTACCTTGCCTTTGACACGTTGTCATTGTTGTAATGTTAATGGGCTAAAGGGAATATATTGTGCAAGAAAGTCAGGGTTGCCACTTTAAGTCTTCCACTAGTTAGAAAATCATTTTGTGTCATGCGGCTAGCCACTTCAAAACTGAGTTGTGTTGAGGGTTGAAGACATACTCCCTCCTTAATCTTGAACAGTTAAGTTTTCCCATTTTAGCTCCAACACACTATTGTGAAGTCAATCCTAACTATAATCCTTAACCATGAATCATGTTCCTATAAGGACTGACCTTAATATATAAGGATTGGTTCCTACCATGTTCAAGGTTAAGGATTATAGGTTAATCCTAAATCTTGAACATCTCCTTCGCTTTTGATGGGCATTCCACCAACATCATTGTCCCCTTTCTTGATAATCATCATCACCGTCTAGCTCCTTCATCTTCATCTCCTTGATCTCATTTTCTTCACCAACACCTCACCATGATATTCCTTCTCCTTCATTTTTCTCTACTTTTCATTCTCTGTTTTAAATCATCGTTTGCCTTGGTTCCTAATTTTTAAGCTTGTGTCTCCTAGTTAAGAATTTTGAGTGTCATTTCTTCCTTGTTTTTTTATGTTTCACACTTTGATCATCTTTTCTTGCTTCTTTCATGACTATTTACCCTCTTGAATTTCATGGTCCTTCCCTTGGCTTTTGTACTTCTTTTTCACCTTCTCTTCCTCGTTTTTGATTTGGTCATCCACATCTTTCCCATTTTGTCTTTTTTCTTTTTTTTTCGCCATCCCTATTTCATCATTTTTTTGCTCATTTTGTATGTTCAACAGTAAACCCTCCTTGTTGATGGTTTCATTGTCCACATCCTTCCACTTCTTCCCTTCCTTCTTTTTCTCATCATGTCCATCATCTCTAAGTTTGTTTTCCATCTCTACTTTTTGCCTTTTGCTTTTAAAACCACATGCTTCTCTTCAATGATGTTTGAGAATTTGGCCATTTAAACTTCCAAGAATTTTTTCATAGTGGTGTTATGGAATTGGCTAACTATACTCCATTTGAACTTATGCTAAATCAATTTGAGGGAAAACATATAACTACACAACCATGCCTTAAATTAGTGAAATGGATGTCACCTTCAATCGTGAGGGGTCATTCTACAAGTGGATGTATTATCATCCATTGCCTAATTTTCAAGTTTTGATACCCTTGTCATTCACATTAAATCCTAGGCCTTTTGTTACCATAGAATGTCAAAAGAGCCTTCCAAAGCTAGTTGGGTGGGTACAAAAGACTTGTTCCTCTCTATCACAATTAGAACAACCTTTTCAACATTGGTGAACATGAATTACATTTTTTAATCTTCTATAGGTAGCCTACCATAGAAAGAGGTGAAATGGTGTTGTTCAAAAAGATATATAGGTTTGTGCAAGACACTTTCATTAAACAACCATTTGCATGATATGATCTTTAACTAATCAGTGGTCTTTAAAGTTAATTACACCAACCTTCATACTTGAGTATCAACTTGTGGAACTTCTTCAACATGTGTCCTTTAACAAACTCAATTGATCCAGCAAGCACTAGAGATCCTCATGCAAACATTGAATTGACCAAACATTGAAATGATTTAATTTTATATAATCTAAGTTGCATGTGTCACATAGTTAAAACTTGTTTAAATTATTTTCATTGTATTTTTGCAATGTTTTTACCACTAGTTGATATAATCATGATGAAATTATGAAAGAACCTAAAAAAAATCCCAAACCAATGTTGCATTTTAATGATTTTGAGACAATTTCAACAATGATAACACATTGAATGGACATGACGAACTTTATCATAGTAAACATTTCATGTTTACATTTGAAGAATCCACAAAAATTGAAATCAAAAACATTAACATAAAAATACCATATTAAATCAAAATTGTATCCATTATTATTTCTTAATTACTCACAACATGAGTTGTAAATGAGTTTGTCACAAAAACAATTGGTACCTTTGTTTTGTTGAATATTAATAAGGACTCCAATATTTGCATTACAACATTCATTTTTTGTACTTGTTTTATCTTGCTTTCATCTTCAGATTTGTCTTGATTAGGATGTTTGTTAATTTTGGTTGCTAGATCTTTAATCATCATTAGAATAAGGGAACTAATAAAAAGGTTTAAAACAAAAAGAAGTGTTAAAATTGGCAAGTAAAATTTTATTTTGAAAAACATAAATTTGGCCCTACATTTTAAACAAGTTATTGCATTTGATTGTACATAATTAATATTACATAATAATTATCTTGGAATGTGAGCACTAGTTGAACAAACCAATTACACGTTGGAGGGGAGAGGGTAAGGTGTTGTAATGGAGATAGAACTAAATATTGTTTTAAGTTGGACTAGTTTTAAATGCTTTGTGGAAATGACCAAAAACCAAAGGTTTTACAAATCCAAAGGATCAATCTCAAGACTAAATTAAATATTCCTTTTTTAAAAATCATAAAGAAGGTAGAACTAGGACCCATGCTTCCTTTTTAAATCAAGAATTGGACAAGAGTAGTCCAAACCCATTTTAACAATTTTTAACATACAATACAAATCACCATGCATGTAATTGTATAGAAAAAAGGATATAACATACATAAGGGATTCAAGACTACAAACTTATTTCATCATAGTTTCTAATTAATTTTTTGGGGGTTTGAGTAAGAAACTCTTTTTGTAATTGAATATTATGCAAGTCAAAATACAAGGTTGGACATATATATTGGTTATTGGGTTAATCTTGAATTTTAATACTTAAAGAATCTTGAACATGCATGTTATATGATTTAATAACAGATATGACCCCAAAAAATAGGTAAAATATAACATGCATGTTCAAGATTCTTTAGGTATTAAATTTGTTAGTAAGTTCAATTAATAGGATAGAAAGGATTAATTTATGTTGATGGTTTCTAATTTTAAAAGGTAAAAGAACTGATATTTACTTATTCAAAACAAGGAACTCATTTGAACGCTTGAATGTAACAACTTGGTCATTTACTTGGTTCAATGTGTCCCTTGTTTGCTTTGATTTTGAAACCCAAAAACTTGACTATATTCTTGTTCTCTTTTTCTATGGAAATAAACCAAACATCCATATATTGTCTGTACTAATTTCATCATCTAAAATGTGACTTGGTATTGAAATGTCTATTGATTTGTTTTGGAACTACATGTGAACACACACAATGTTTCTTTCATCACACACAATTGCCTTCCTTCATCACTTCTCACACGTGAACTAACATTAAAAATTCACACAAATATATTGTGAAAAAAATCAATGAAAACATAAAAATTTATATAATTTTTTTTTGTTTAACTATAGGGATTTTTTTAAAAATGTAACAATAGGGTGAAAAAAATTAAACTCTCCCACATGATACCCCACAAACAAATACCCTTTTGATGCACATGGTTAGGAAATTAATCCATAGTGTCCATCTCTCCACTTGTGATTAAACTATTACTTACATAGGTTTTGCGAACATTATTGATACAAACTATAAATGTCTAAACTTATAAAACAAATGCATATTCCTAATGTTTGCAGTAATTTTTTTTCCAAATATTGGCTATATTATGTTAATGGTTGTATTTGAAAATATATGGTCAATGGTTGACATGAATAAGTGTGTCCAAATGTACTTGAATGTGGCAAAGGCAAAAAAAATATCAACTGCTAAAAGTAAACCCATAATAAATTGCATAATCACTTATTACAATGTTAGAGTAAGTTGATACCAATAACATTATGATGGTGTACGAACAACAATTTGGAGGAAATTCAATACTTAGATTTAAATGAAATTGAATTTGGATCTATAAATTAAAATTATGCAAAGATACAATGTTTTCTTAAAAGTCAATGGAGAAATATGAGTGGTTGCCATTGAATAATCACAATGATTGACCCTTACATGGTTATCATCACTCTACCATGTCCAAGATTCCACATTTATGGGTAGGGATGGGAAAATAAATTGCACAATTTTGTATGCAATTGACATTATAGAAGCCCAACTACTAGGTATGGTTGAATTTATTTTTATTTTTCATGAGATTAATTGATCATGTGAAGTTAAATCATGCGTGTTCAAGCACATGTATCCAACAAAATGGAAATCTCAAGAACTGGTTCATTGATTGAAAACAAAAGCTCTATATATTATATTTATATTGATAATGAAAAATTGTTTACAAAATAGGGAAGGCACTTAGAATATAAGCATAATCAATCACAAATGGGGAAATGCAATACAATAACCAACAATAGATGACAAATTACAAAATTCAAACACTTGATTTGGAGGTCATGAAAAGCCAAAAGATAAACACATTTAATTCAATAGACATAAAAGTTACCATTTAAGCACTTGATAGCTTTAACATCTTATATTCCTTGTAAAGAGTAAATGGAAATATTAAATTTGTATCATGCACACTACACTTTTCACTTTTTTGAAAATGTTTATTTTTTTAAAAACTACGTAGTTGCATAAATATGAAGGGGAAGCCGAGCAATACCAATTGCTTGTAATGAAATGGCTTTTGGAGTGGTGACACCAAACACTTCACCCATGTCAATGTCTTGAGCATTTTCTCCTAGTGGTAATTTCCAAGTGAAACTATGAAGAAGTCGTGCCAATCCCATTTGTACTATTATCAAACCCAAAGGCAAACCTGCACACATTCTTCGACCGCAACCAAATGGCAATAATTCAAAATTTGTGCCTTTCAGATCAACCTCACTTCCAACAAACCTTTCGGGATTAAAATCCCAAGGATTATCATAAGCAGATGGATGTCGATGAATAGCCCATGCATTGATAAATATGCGTGTTTTTGCAGGTATGTGGTAACCCCCCACTTCACAATCTTGCATGTTTTCATGTGGTATCAACAAAGTGAGTGGAGGATGAAGGCGAAAAGCTTCTTTTACAACAGCTTGAAGGTATTTTAGTTGAGGTATGTCATCTTCATCTACTACACATTCATGTCCCACCACATGGTCCAATTCATCTTGGAGTTTTTTCATAAATTTTGGCTTTTTCAAAAGTTCCACAAATGCCCATTCTATTGCCGTGTTGGAACTTTCAACACCTCCAAGCAGCATATCCTGACCAAAACAACATCACCACATTAAAATATGCATCAACAAGTTGTTGAACAAC
The DNA here is from genome assembly GCA_963920785.1 of Sphagnum contortum. Taxonomy (NCBI): domain Eukaryota; kingdom Viridiplantae; phylum Streptophyta; class Sphagnopsida; order Sphagnales; family Sphagnaceae; genus Sphagnum; species Sphagnum contortum. Next base: position 15,427,459 of record OY987284.1, read on the forward strand.
ATTAAAACTTGGTTTTTCTACATGCAAAACTTTTGAACCACAACTATGTACTTCACATAAAAGATCAATTAATATGCAAATAACTTCATTCTTTAATATGCAAATATGTCTTAATTTTTTTTGAAATTGCAATCTACATGAGGTAAAGTAAACATTACAAGAAGGATGGCCTTGATCTTGTTGTCATCAAGTATATCACCAGAATCTTCCATTGGAGGAAGAGACAACAACACATCAACCAAGTCTTTTGATCCATCTGCATGTTTCTCGTTCATATGATCATGGATTATCTTGTCAAAAAACTGATCCATTTCCATGAAAACTTCTCTTGCTTGAGGTAGAAGCCCTTGGAGATCAAATGGTTTCAAATATGGAACAAAGTCACTGATGTTGAAAGTCCCCCCTATATGCATCAATTTGGTCATAAAATCATTGAACTCTTCATGTTTGTTGTTGTAGAAATCATCTTCAATGAAATACCTTTTTGTAAACAACATTTGTGTCATGATATTCAAGATTGTTTTATGTAACAATGTTTTTATGTTGATTGGCTTTGCATCCTGCAAGTTATTCAACATCACAATGAAATCATGTTTGGTTCTTCAAGTTCTTCAAGTTATTATTTTTCCTTTGTTGCCTATGTTCAACTTGATAAACAACTAGTTTTAAGTTTGCTTGTACTCCTTAGAGTTCATAATTTTTTCAAATTTGTATCACAACTTGGAAATGAAATGAAAAATATGTATGAAGTTACAAGCTCAAACCTTGCACCGCTCAAAAATTTCACGCATCATGCAAGAAAACTCTTCATCTCGAATTCTTTTAGAGGCTTGCAACCTTTTTGTAGTGAATAATTCTGATGTACATAATTTTCGCATTTGGCGCCAATCATCCCCATAAGGTGCCCATGCGACGTCCTTTCCACCATATGTGAACATATCAAGGACCACACTTCTAGGTCATGTTGCAAACACTAGATCATGCTCTTGTAAAACCTCTTTGGCTCGATTTGGGGATGAAATCACAATTGTGGAAATTGACCCAAGCTTGAGTTCCATTACATCACCATACTTTTGTGATAGTTTGTAAAGGGAAAGATGTGGGAGTTTACCAAGAAGTGGAAGATTACCCAACACTGGCCACACAGGAAACGGACGTGGTGCTCTTTTTAGTTTTGTTTGACTAACAAAATTCTTGAAAATGAAATGCAAGATGATCAAGGTTGCAATTCCCACAATTACAACCATCAACCCTTGGGTATGTGCAAATAATTTGACCCATATCAAGACAATATTCTCCATGTGTCACAAAGGTTTTTGCTTTCTCAAGTGCTTTGAAGAACAACAAGCTATGAACAATGAAAATGGAAACCTTCTCTTTGGTGGAAATGAAAACTACGTACAATTGCTTTTGCTTTTTCAAACAATGGTTCAAACAACTAAAAGCTTTATGCAATGGAAATCCTCTCTTTGATGGAAGCTAAAATTACTTACAAGTGTGAATTGTAACATGAACCCATATATGTACAACCTAGTGGTGGGGACTTATGGACCATGCTAGTTGTCATCTAGGATAATGAACCTAGCTATGGTGGGCATCATTGTGTACATATGCCACCAAAAAAAAGGGCACTTTTTCTTTCCAATATTCAATTCCCATCACTACAAGTTTTGAGGATAAGGTGGACCAAGGTGAACATGGGTTTAGGTCCTTATGGAAATTTAAATTTAGTCCCAAGACAAAAAATTTGGAATGTCCAAATTTGGCAATTGAATTTTTTCATTATTTGAATAGTTTGGAGTTTTTACTTTTGATTTTAAATAAGGTGAACTAGGTCTTGGTCCCCTTATGTTGACCAAAATTTAAATCTCTATAAATTAATAATAAATAATAAAAATCATTTAAACTTGCAAAATGAGGAAACATCATTTTGGGAATGTTGAGTCAAATCACTGTTGACCACATTAAATGACATTTTCAAACATGATGCCAATATGAAAATTGATGTGAATTTGGTGTATGTTAACAACCCTAACAACTAGTGTAAACATGGTGCATCACATCTATTTTAACAATCTTAATGGTAATCCATAATCATGTTCATTTTCCTTGCCAACATATATCATCAATTATCATTTAATTTCTTCCGCATCAAACATTTGAAAAGAAGAAATTTGAATTTGGCATGGTTACATCAAGGGGTCAACAAATGTGATTCTTAAATTTGGACATTATGCTTTGTTCAATTTTATGTTGTGAACTTGAAACTACAAAAGATAAAACAATCTTAATGTGATAAATATGGGCATATTAATTAGTAAAACACACGTGTTAGTAGAATGGGTCTTGTTTGGGTAGTATTTAGATGTGGTGTAGACTCCACCAACGTTGAGTTATAGAAGATATTGGAACAAACAAATTAGCAGAAGAAATATTTTTGCACATTTTAACAATGATATATAAATTCACACATTGCACACACACATGCACACCTTTCTTTCATTTTGTCGTAGGTAAACAATGAAAAGAATATGCATTTAAATAGATAACTTGAATATGACTACATTGTGTGGATAGCTTTTAAAACACTATATTTGCCATGTTCACCAATGTTCCAATGCAATGGTTTTGTTTTTCCCCATTTTGTTCCTTGTGCAATGGCTTTGCTTTCTCCCATGTTCTCCGTATGTATTTTGGGGCATTTCGTGTCATAAACTCAAATAATCCTTTGTCGATTCTAAATGTCCCATTTTCAACACACTAACATCATGCAATGGTTTTCTTTTCTCCCATATTCTCAAGATCTATATTGGGGCATTTCGTGTCATGAAAACAAATAATCTTTCATATCTATTCCTAAAGGCCTCATCTTGAATGCACTGAAAAAACATTTTAAACATTGCAAGTTTTTACATAAATATCTTGTTCACATAACATCTTATCTCATCATAAGCATAGTGATCTTGTGTTATAATCATTTTTCATCTTTCATCTATGTTTATAAAAATTCCTTGTTTTACTTTCAAGAGGTATATAATGTCATCATGTAGGATTTTCATTTACATCATGTGATATGACAAATTGGAGATGGACTATATATGCTAAATTAAGGACATGTATTATCCTTCTACTAATACAAAACATTCTCTTTTTTTTCTATCTTAATTTACAAATTTTGGTTTTTTTGGGTCCAAATTGATGGTATATGACACCCCTTTTTCTTTTTTTTTGCCTTGGCTATATTTTTTAAACTACTTGTGTTCTTCCTTTTTTATGTTGTAATGAAACATGTATAAAATATTCTCACATTATATTTTATCCAAGGTTGGTTTTTTTTAAGGCCCCCCTATGTGTCATATGCATGCAATGGGTGAACATACTTTTGTAATTTTTAGATGACAAATTTCTTGGTCCCCAACTTGGATTATATTTTTGGTACCATGGTTCTCAAAATTTTACCCTTGCAATACATCATAATTCTCCAACTTTTTATTATGGATTTTTCCTAGAGGTTGCTTCTTTTCACACCTAGGATAAAGAAAATAAATTGCATTAAATATAACTTGGTTTGATGATTTTAATTCATGTCCTTAAACAATGTGTTTTGTACAACTTTGAAAACATGTTTGGTCCAAAAGTTTTGAAGAATATTACAAATCTCATTTCAAATTTGTGCCTTTTAGCAAACTTACAAGATCAATTTTGCATTTATCCATCGATAATGGTGGAATGGCCCCATCTCTTGAGTCAATGTTCTTCAAATAAAACATTAAGTTTTTGTCACAACTGTTAAGGAGAACATTTTGTATTATGGTAGTCCAATGTATTGTGGGACGAAATTTAAGTATTAAGCCCATTGATTTTTGCGATGAATATCTATTATGTGAAGATTTTAAAGAAACCTTGGAAATACTGTCATTTAATGTGTTTTTAAAGCAAAAAAAACCACTTTATTCTCTCGCAAAATTAAAAAATTGAAAGAAAGATAATTAACTATGTTTTTTTTATTGACAAATTCATGCAACTCCAATTGTTTCGAAACCACTTTTTAATCATGATAATAAATTTTTATCATTGGCATTCATAAAATGTCCAAAACTTATAAGAGGAGGATGAAAAGTTGCATCAATTTCATGAATTGGGATATTAAAGGTAATTCATGCTCTTCCTTCCAACAAGTGTGGATTGATTATAATCACACAATACACATATGAAGGTAGGTTGAAACATATACATGTTATCCCCTTGTTAATATGGTTTTATACATCAACTAAAAAATGTCAATACACATTTAAATCTATAGGACCAATTAATTTCTCTTTTTCACATGCATGCACAAGCAATCCATTTGGTGGACATACTTTTGCAATTTTCAATTTAGATTCATGCATTGCTCCCAATATAATTTTGTTCTATGTCGATAAAACAATTGTACATTGGGTACATGAATATGATGTGTTTAGATGTTATTGTTGTACAATGGAAAGATGTCTAAATATGGCAATTTGATAACTTTTTTCCCTTGAAATATGGTGACTTTGTAGATTTTTTTTCCAAAAGAATATCTCTAGACCTTTACACGTGTTCTTTCTTTATTTATTGCCAAGTTGGGATTCATGGACACCTTACAAGTGGTTATGGGATATTTTATTTGTCATGAGGTCATGCCAACAAGAATCTACAATAATTGACGCAACAATTGTAGGCATGATTATGTAAGCAAGCCACCAAAAAAAACAAAGGTACTCAAGGACACACCTTGCAAAAGGAACAAAAAATGGATCCAACTTCATGATGAAGATCTTTGATAAAAATTTGTCAATTTGGAAAGAAGGGTCATAGCCTAAATCCAAAGATTGAAGTATTGTAGCTTAATCACACCTTATTGTCTAAGGTCATCCATGATCATGATCTTTTCCTTGTCATTATATTTCATCAATCACCATTTAGTTTGAATTTTTTTTAAATAATGAAATTTATGAAAACAAGATTTGAATGTGTCCATTTTTTTTATAAAATTGTGATTTTCAACTTTGGACATTAACAATTTTGGGTGAAAGCACACTCCGGTGACCCCCTTTGTGTTGTCACATGGTATTGTTTTTTTGGGTGGTCATTTTGAACCTAAACCATGTCAAAATTACAAAAACAATTCACAATGTTATTGCATATTATGGTAAAACATAACCCAAGTTTTTTTTATAAAAAATCTAATCATTTTTTCTTTATATTCTGGTAACTTGGAGTATATTTGCATGAAAAAAATACATGTCACGGAGTATTTAAAAATGAAAATATATTTCAAAAATGATTGAAATGATTTTTAACTTTCTTGAAATTTATAATAGTAATTTCACATGTCATTTCACATAATTTAAACCAAATTTGTGAACCACTTGAAAAGTTTGATAATTTTCATGTCATAAATGGGTTTTTTGACAGTCTTGATGATAAGTATGGGGTAAATTGACATTTTCACAAATAATCACTTGCAAATGGAATGTGACAGGTGTTTTGAGGTGGGCCTATTTTTAGATTTGATTTTTTTCATTATTAATGAGATTAAATACAAGGGTAGTTTGAAATTGAAAAAATGAATTATCTTTTACTATGTACATAGAAATATACCCATGGTTCTTTTCCTTTACATTATTACATTTATTTTAATTTTGAAAATAATACTAAATTAAAATATTTTTATGAAAATAAAAAATTTAAAACCAAAACACCAAAATTTTAACTTAGAATTAAATGGACTACATTTTGTGGAATTCACACAAAACATACCTTTAGTAGCGGGTGGAAAAGTTCCCCAAAGGGGTTCACCATAGTGTGTTTTCACCTTTTTGTTAAATTTTATGTTGTGGAAAATCATAAAAGGTCCAAGATAATCTATGTGATAAATGCGAGTTATGAATTAGGAAAAATATGTGTTAAAAAAAACCTTGTGTAATATTTTTGTTTGTGTAATTTTTCCCAAAAGAACTTTTTTGGCCCTTTGCACATGCTTATTTTTTTGGTCACCAAGTGGAGATCCAAGGACACCTTTCAAACGGTTATGGATTATTTTATTTGTCATGAGGTCATGCCAATGACAATCTACAATAAACCAACTATGGTGGGCATAATTATGTAAGCAAGCCACCAAAAAGAATGAAGGCACCTAGGGATTACACCTTCACTTTTAAAATATACATTCTTATGCCACCATACACTTCCATTCAAATCTAATTTTAGTGGAATGGGACGTGTGTCATTCCACCATACATTAATCATAGTGGAAGGGAATGTGACAGTGCCACCTTTTTGATTGCGTAAATGGAATGGGACTCATGCTATTCCACCATATACTAAAGTTAGTGAAAGGGAGTTTGACAATGATGCGCCCCCAAATTCCTTGTTAAACTCAAAAGAGTCCAACTATGTCAAAATGCGGAAGTAATTGGAACTTGGTGCCGCTCCCAGCACTAAAGGTGGTGAGAGGGGCGTGTTGAAAGCTCTGGGATTAGATTAGGAAGAGGGACAACTATTTAGTCACATGGTCCTGCATCACAAACCAACTACAAGTTGGTTAGTTCACATTTTGGAACACCCTTGGTGTTGGGACAAACCACGGGCAACACGGACCCACTGGATTCACCACAGCTCAGACTCGGGGGAAACCACCACCTTCCCCCATATAGTATTCTCTGCGTTCCTACGCGAGACTTACATCCGAATGTCACTTTTTCCCGGGACTCCCCAAGTGGAGTCCCGAAACTGTCTCGGTTTGGACTCCCGGGACTTTGGGCATCCATAACTTCTTGCTTAAACCTCCGATTGGGATGAGGTCTAAAGCAATCTTGTAGCTCTCTTTGAGACGTGTTGCATTCGACCTGCTGACGTTGGATTCAGGTCGATTCCCGACTTTTAGTGGTCGGGAGTCAAATTGCCAGTTTGACTTTCGGCCTTTCTTTTGTCCATAACTTGGGCTGCAGATGTCCAAATGGTTCATGCGAGGCCATTTTGGACATCTACACTTCAATACCTTTTCAACGGTATATAGAACACCCCAATGCAAGGTGTTTTGACCCCTACAATCAAGCTCTAAGTTTTCGGGAGTCCTAGAGGACTCCAAGTTCCCACTTTTGGGAGTGTGAGTTTCATCCTCATGCTTAGCCCAAAGTGGGGTTGCAACAGACAATGCCACCTTCTTGATTGCATAAATGGAGTGGGGCTCATGCCATTCCACCATATACTAACGTTAGTGAGAGGGAGTTTGACAGTGCCGCCTTCTTGATTGCCTAAGTGGAAAGAGAATCTTGCCATTCCACCATACATTGACAATAGTGGAAAGGAATGTGATAATGTCACCTTTTTGATTGCTTAAATGGGATGGGGTTCATGCCATTCCACCATACATCGACCATAGTGGAAAGGAATGTGACAATGCCACATTCTTGGCCACCTAAGTGGAATGGGACTTATTCCATTTTGCCATACATTCATAAAGTGGAAGACAACCATGATAATGCCACCTTCTTAACAATTGCCTAGGTGGAATTGGATTCATGCCATTCCACCATATATTGACAAAAGTTGAATGCAACTATGGCAATGCCCCCTTCTTGAATGGAGGGTGATGGATGTGTTCACCATCGATTATACATAACTAATTACAATCTAGGGAAATTGTAAGAAGTTAAACTTCTTCATTTTGCTTCTATGTACACCACTAGCCTACAATGTGCCAATGGATGAAACTAAACCACAACCTAGCCATCCCAAGTGCATATATGGTCATATGTGTGCAAGGTATAATATGGAGTGTGCATTATGTCTAATTTCACTTAGTGCCATGGATAACCATGTGTAGCTTACTTGGGTGCATGCTTGCAAAAATATGGACACTTGTTCAATCTTAAAACATCAATTGTCATGATGTAAACATTTGTGATTGAATCTATAAACACATAGAATTATAGTAGAAAACATGGTTTTGCGCCACTACATACTTCCACCCAAATCCAATTTTAGTGGAATGGCATTCATGCCAATCCACTATACATTGATTGCAATGGATTGATCTAATAATGGAATCAATATGCACTTGAAATGTCAATGATACTTGTCTCATAATTTTTTACATGTAGCGTGTATTTTTTGCCCTACACCATATATGTTCCCATTACATGTCCACCTAAATGCAACCATTCATGGACTAAATTTGATGGGATCCATCGAGACACCACATCATTAGTGCACCATTAAACCACCATACAATTAATCACAACACACATGAACCACTTGAATTCAATAGAGCAGAATGACCCATAAACTAAAATGTGTGGAGTAAACCATTGAACTCAAAATGACTTGTAATTATAACATCATTATGCAATCACTAGAAGATCACATGTGATAGTCCATTTAGTTTTGTGCTAAAACAATAGTTCCAAAGTTTCGATATGAAACAAAAAATATGCAAAGTTTTCAACTTCTTTTAAGTTGACAAATGGTTGAACATTGTTGCTACCCCACATTTTTGAGGTGTTCTTTTATGTGGAAATAAAAGTAATTTTGAAAAGTTTGCATGTAAACAAGGTACATTTACATTTGTAATCATCTTTCATCATGTTTTTACTAGCAAAGAAGGGATGAGATGTTAATATTTATTGTTAAAGAAATAATGAGCTACTAGTTTATACATTTAAATAGGAAATTGGCTAATGTCTTTACAAGGCCAAAAAGAAAGTCAATTGTTGGTCCTTACTTTAAAAAAATAAATGAGTTGTTTTTGGAGCACATGTTTTTTTCTTTTGTCAAATAGAATTAGAAACTAGCCTTGTTTTTCCAAGTAATGAAAATGTCAAAATGCATTTGTTGGTTATGTTCTACTGCTCAATAGTTATATCTTATCAAATGTTTACATCATTGGTTCAAGTTATGATTGGTTGTGTAAAAGGTGATAGGTAATAAGGAGTATGCATGACTCTTTGGGTTGTGGAAATATGACATAATGGTGTTAATGAAAGGCCAATGGGTGGTGTTTAGGCACATGTGAAGGAAAAAAAACCCCATCTTGGTCAATGACACATTTTGGATGTCCTAATGTCCTTGATGCAACAACAAACACATGTGAAGTTCCAAGGGTCAATGTGGTAAACTTTAATGGGATTGAAGATGTGGATGCAATAATCAAGAAGAAGACCCTCCATGGAGGTGAAATAATTGAAAACAAAAAAACATCTTCCAAAAGCAAGTGAAGGAATGTGTGGCTATTAACAATACACTTAATATCTGAATTCTAAAAAATGACAAAGGCAAAATTGTTGGCTTGAATTTAATTTGGTAGGAAAGAATAAAGGAAATTACATATTAATGATTCGACTTGACAATTTGACAATTTGGATTACACACCCAAAAATAGTGTGATGCAATATACAAATACCTAGCCAAACAATTAAGTTATGACCCTCCTTTAAAACCCAACATTGTAGAAACTTTCATGAAAGAACATCTCAATTCCTATTGGAGCACATTGAGGAATGGGAAGCAAAATGGGATAATGTATATCATGATCTATCCTATAGAGATGTGGCATGCAAATCTCCACTATTGGAAGACTCCAAATGCCAGTAGAGAAAGCAACATATGGAGGCTATTTGTGCCCAATTGTGAGAGTTAGTAGCTTTGGGACAAACACCATTAACATGTTCTATGGAGCTACAAGTATGATGCAACTTGGATGTTGTATGTTGAAATTACTATTGTATTGTTGCACTACCATATATAATAACAAGTTAGGAAAAGAGGTGGATCTTCATCCCAAACAACTGGAATAAGCTAATTTGTTGTGGGAAATCATGAAATGTTATTATATTATGATTGATAGGGGTCCAAAGGAATGGCACATGCTAAGTGAAGGAGGAGAAGAAGGATGTGCAAAAGCCAAAACAAACTTGCCATATTTCAAACCTCCATGTCCATGTTTGGTTTCATGAAACTTTATAGGACAATCACTATTGTAGATGACTTAGACATAACATTAAAACTAGGTCCAAGTGACTAGACCTTAATGAACAAGCTCCCAAGTGATGAATGCCCTGGTGACAAGGACCATGTTTAATTGACATACTGAAATAGGCCCAACTCACACAAACCTTCACAACATAAGCCCCTAGTCCAATTTACAAACCCAAGTAACATAAACCTTAATGATATTGTAAACTTGACTAGCATAAGTTGAGTGACATCGGCCTTACTGGCATATGTCCTAGTGAAATAATATACCAAGCCTCAAGTAACACAAACCTTAGTGACATAGACTTGGGTGATATAAGTTGAGTGACATATACTTTAGTAGCATAATGGATAGTGACATAGGTTTAATGATACATGTCGTAGTGACAAAATTTAAGTCCTATTAAGTGACACATGCCATTATTGATATTAAGTGGCATAGATTGAATGAAATAGGCCATTAGTGATATTGATTAAACAACATAGGCTTTCGTAATGTTAAGTGGCATGGGTTGAGCGACATAGGCCATTTGTGGCATAAGTTTAATGATTCCAGCCCTAGTGACAAATTTTAGTGATTGCATGGGCCTTAATAACATAGGTCTTTAGGTAAAATGTGTTGTGTTTTACAAGGGATGGAGGCAAAAAAACTATGATCATGAGGAGTGGGAGAAGGAGGAGGCAAATGAGCAAAGAGGCCAAGAAATATCAACATTGTTGCACCTTACACTAGAGATGCATGTAAGGGGCACATCATATCAAACTAAATCAAGTCATTAAGAAAAGACATCACTATAACTTAATGTGAGTGGATATTTAATGATAACAAGTTTAATAACAAGTGGGTGGCCTTGTAATGGCACTTGCAATGGTAGCATTCACTCCACATCTTAGTGACACTTAAAAAGTTATAGCTTAGTGGTATTAATGTATATAGTGGAATGGATCAACAAGATTATTATACTTTGCTTAATAAATATACATGTATAATTTAAGCTTGAGTGAAATAAGATAGATATGATTGCAAGTCATGAATAATAATCTTAAAGGATATTATTTGAAGGAAATACAGTGACTTGAACACATGGTTGGATTTGAAAAATATTTTGGGCAAGGGGGGAGAGGGGGGGAAGTTTGTCTCTATAAAATGCTTTAAAAAGCACCTTAAATAGAGGTTGTTATCTTACATTACAATTTAAGTAATCTTAAACAAGGGGGTTTAATTTTTTGAATTACAATTTCACCCATATTTTGTGACTTTTAAAACATCTTTAAACCACTCATTATTATAATCTTGCATTTATGAAAGATTCAAACAATTATAAAAGACAAAAACATGGTGTAGTTTAGGTGCCCTAATGTTATTAGATGCTTCTATCGTATATTCCTTAGTTCTTCTGCATTGTTAAAAAAATAATTTTCACAAATAATATGACAAACGATGCTATTTTGCCAAAACACCAATTCTACACACAATTTACAAAAAAAAAAAAATCTTCCAAATAATGATACCAAAAGCTTAAAATGAATAAAATTCTTTGTTATGGTCAAGGCTCCATGTTCAATATATCAAAGTGGCCTCAAAAATTTTATTTGTAAATTGTCAAAATAACTTCTACAACATCCATAACTACTAAAACTTCAAGATGAAAAATACCCAACGCAAAGTTCAAATTGTTCATTTAGTCCTATTCTTGCAACCTAACCTATTCAAAATCCAACCTCAAATTCCTTCAACTAAAAATAGGAACAATTCTATAATTCCTATAACATTTTGTATTGAGGGTTGGGTGGTTGTACATTGAACTTACCAAAAATATTGGTGTTAAATTTCACCGATTTTGAATAATCTAAAATGAAAAATGAATTTCATTTCATTTGATGGACTAGGTGATTATTACCTTGAGTTTTGGCTACAACTTGTAGTAGACTATTTTTTAATTTGTGGCATGGGAACACTTAGACTAGGTGGATGGCATGTTATAACATATAGTCAATTGAAAGATGGTGAAAATTGTACATGGTTGAGTTTGTTACATAGGTACCGTTTTAACTAGTTTAAGCAATTTATGTTCCAATAAGAACAATTGAGCTATGGTGCATATCTATGTTACTGTACCAATGAATAAATGCCATGTCAACAAACTTTCTCAAAAGCTCGCCTATGAGAGGCATCATTTTTTTTTTCTTTTTTTATATCAAAAATTTGGTGAATTTTTATTATTTTTAAAATTTACACTTGAAAAAAAAAGTCCCCAAAAAATCTCAATTTCTTTGTTGAAAAAATGGTGAACTTTGCCAGAAACGAAACATTGTTTTGTTGGGTTTTTAATCATTAGGCTAACCATAAGTGGCGCAATAAAATTGATGCAACCCTTTTCATTACATATGCAAGGTGTGTTGTATGTCTTTTAGAGTATCTAGTTCTTTAAGTAGCATAAATGTCCTTACATTTGTGGAAGGGGTATTCATTAATTATTCAAAACCCTTTTGATTTTGAAAAGAACATCTCTTTAGAAATTAAAAAATGTTTTATGCAACAAAGGAAGTTACTTCCATTTTTTTTTTGGAATGATGTGCAAAACAAATATTGGATGCAATTTATTGAATTGAAAAAATAATATATTGAAATGTAAATAAATTTTTTAGATTTAAATTATGAAATTGAATTAAAATATTATTAATTTTAATAACATATTCTTCCAATATTTTATTATTTCATAACATATTGAATGATACAAATCTTGCCAAAACATTGATATTTAAAAAAAAAAAGGAGTTCGATGCAATGTTTTTTTTTGGGGCAAGTTTTCACAACTTGGTAAGAAAAAAATGGAAGTTACAAAATGTAAAAAAATGTTTTTTGTGGAAAAATGAGCTCAAGTCATCACATTTCAAAAGAAAAAATCTTAAGGTCATCACATTTGGCTGCTAGAAAAATTTGCATAAAAAGAAAAACATAGATTTGGTAGCCCCAATATGAATATTTGAGCTTTGCATTGTTGTGCACTTTCAAGATAATGAACTCTTATTTATTTATTTATTTATGTTTTCATACGGTTTTCAATATTTCATCACTTGGGCTTCACATTGCTATGCACACTACCAGAGACGATCAAGACCATTTTTTTTTTCTTATATTTTCATATAATCTTCAATAATTCATCATTAATTATGTCAATGTCAAATTTAATTTGATTTAATATAAAATTTATTGCACATGAAAAGACACATGTTAATTTGTTTTTTCATATCCATGTTGGTGGATATGAAAAAAAAGAGTGAGATAATTATTAAAATAAAGGTAGTTATTAGGAAAGGTGGGAGATAATTAGTAAGAAAAGTTAACTGATTAAGAATGAAATGAAATAGTTGGGCTTGAAAATGAAATGAGGTAATTATTTCTGAAATTGTATTTGAAATGGTCCATGGATGACCATACAAAGAATTCCAAAAAAATCCCCCATATACCAATTTGTTATTAGAATTTTCAAATTTCGACAATATTTTCTAAGCATGCTAATTCCACAAATAAGTTTAGAGTTATCTGAGTTTTTGTTTATCGATTACAATTTTTCATATGTTTGGACCAGAGAGTCTATTAGACGAAAGATAGATCATGGAAGATAGATTGTCCTTTGGTATTGGCAGCATGCCACAAACTCATAGTTTGCATGAGTTCATCAAGAGTGCTTGTTTATAATTTTACATATGTTTGGACCATGCCACAAACTCATAGTCTCCATGAGTTCAGTAAGAATGCTTGTTTACAATTTTACATATGTTTGGACCATAGAGTCTATTAGATGAAAGGTAAACCATGTCCTCTAGTATTGGCAGCATGCCAGAAACTCGTAGTCTGCATGAGTTCAACAAGAGTGCTTGTGTGGGTGAGAGGCAAAGTAGAACAAAAGCGTTTCCTAACTTTCTGTGTATTTGGACAGACAAGGAGCAAGTGCTTTCTTGAGTTTCAAATTGGGTTCAGTTTTTTTGAAATTTTGACAAATTATTCTTAGTTTTTTTTTTCCTTTGGGGGTCAATTTTGTGATGTAGCCAAAGGAAGTGGCTATCATCCATAGGAAGATATAGCAATGTTTTTGGCTATAATAAAATCATCATTTTTTGGTGGCAAAATTTTGCTTCTTGGTGACCCAAAAAAAGGTTGGGTTGGGGTTTGGTGGTTTGCAACTCATGCAAAGGAGTTTTGGTTTTGAAAAAATGGCCCAAAGTTGGTATAAGTTAGACATTTCCAAAAACAATTCTACTTTCCCTGTCTGACCTGTAGCCAAATTTGGCCAAATCCTCTTGTGAATGATTATAGTAAAAAATTGCACAAAAAAAGAAAGCAACCCTAAACAAGATACGAAAACAAAAAATAAAAAACAAAAAATCCTTCTTTATTTTTGTTTACCAACTTGAACCAAGTTTAGAAATTCTGGAGATTTTTTTTCGAATTTTTTGGACTGAAAATCACAAATGTCACTTGATTTTCGCATTGTGAATTTTTATTTTCTGTTTTTGGCGAAACATCGCCAGTAAAAAAACAGGGCTGGAAGGAATTAGGGCAAAATCTCACCAGTCGAGAGTCCTCCAAACCCTAATCGAGATAGGGTTTGTCGTCTCGCTGTGGCCGTTGCCATCTCTCTCGCCTCGTCATTCTGCTTCGTGCTCGCACGCTCGCTCGCGCCTCGCGTCTCGTCTCATGGATTTGTGTTTGTGTTGTGAATGTGTTGAGGAGTGCGGTCAGTATTAAAAGATGTCGCCGGAGGTTTTGTAACTGCCAATCGGAGGAGAGGGGAAGACGCTGCGAAGTCTTTTTGTATGCCAGAGAAAGCATCGGAATTAGTTTATTTTCAACGCTATTGCTGCGTAGTTCTTCCTACTGGCAACGTTAGTCTTTCTGCCGCCGATGTTGAGACGCATACTGCTAAGAGGATCATGCATCAGGAGTGAAGCAAGCAATGAGGAACAACAGCTTCAACCCGTAGTAGAACATGTGTCTTTTTTCTTTGGTTCCCAAGAAGGAAGGGAATTGTTGACGTCTTCTGTTTCTCATAGTTTGGTGGTATTCTTCCTACTTTAATGTGCAACTCTCACCAGTTTGGAAACTCCAGTGAGATTCTTGGCTCGAGATTTCGAGCAGCGAAGACGGGGGAGAAGTTCTTTTATCGCCAAGTTTGTTAGGGTTCCAGGAGTTTGGAAACCCTAGTGAGATTTTTGGCTCAAGATATGGAGCAGTGAATCCAGGGGAGGAAGTTCTTTTCTTGTCAATAAGCACGGCTCGCAGTGAGGAGTTATCCAGAACGTTCAAAGGGAGGGGTCCGGGAGTTTGAGAAGCAAGGGGATTGGTTGAGTGCAGTAAGGAAGAGAATAGGGACAGAAAGGAAGGTTCAGGAAGGTTACCGTTAAGTGTTTTCTTGGTCGTGGTTTGAGGTTTTGCTTTGCATATGGCATACATGAGTAGGCCGCCACCGCCTCCAGGCTTGATGGGGGACAATCTGACCATCATGACAAGTATGCCTCTTCAAGAGCCTCAGGAAGTGGGGTTTGATGACGTTGCACTGGCCCCAGGACAGAGCCGCAAGAAAGATGATCGCATCCCGCAATGGGGATACCATGAGACCAAGGAGTTCATTGCCATCAGGGCAGAACTCGAGAAGGACTTCACACAGACTAAGCGCAACAAGACTCTGTGGGAGCTCATTGCTGGGAAGATGAAGGAGAAGGGGTTCCGTCGCAGTGCTGACCAATGCAAATGCAAGTGGAAGAATCTGGTCAATCGCTACAAGGTAAATATTTCTCTGTCCTGTCTGGTGGGTCCTATGATATGGGTGGTTTTTTTTAATGTGTTTGTGTATTTATTGAATGGACTATCTCTGGGAGTGCTGCAGGAGTTTTTCTGGTCCACTTGAGCAGAAACACCTGCAGTGCATGATAAGTATGATGGTTTTTTTTTGAGTGAATGGAATGTCCATTTGCAGGGAAAAGAGACATCTGAACCTGACAATGGCAGACAATGCCCTTTCTTTGAAGAGCTTGATGGAATTTTCAAGGAGCGAGCCAAGAACATGGACAGGCTGATGCTTGAGTCAGAAACAGGCCTCAGGAAGAGAGCAAAGCAAGGGAAGTTCTCAGATGAGGATAATGATGAGGAGTACAATGATGAGGAGGATAGTGAAGATGAGCGTGCTGTGAGGAGGAAAAAGCGGAAATCGGACAAGGAGAAGCAGAGGCAGACTGCAGATAGGTGCCGAGCCAGTAGCATGAAAGAGGTATTAGATGACTTCTTTCAGCATCAACAAAAGATTCAGGAGCAATGGCGCTATGCTGCTCAAAAGAGGCAACAGGAACGATTATTCAGAGAGCTAGAATGGAAGGAATCAATGGAAAAGCTTGAACAACAGCGCAGGGCACAGGAACATGCTTGGAGGGAACATGAAGAAATGAGACGGGTCAGAGAGGAAGCCCGAGCAGAAAAGAGAGATGTCCTCTTTGCAGCTTTGATCAACAAATTCTTTCAAGAGAATGGTTCATAGTTCAATCTATCTGTAATCAGGGGCTTACGGTGTCTTGTAGGTTTTACTGCATTCTCTGGTGCTGGAGGTGCGGAGGAATCCTTTCATTGTTAGCAGAAACTGAACTGGCAAAGATCCAGGCAACATCTTGTCACATAATGAGGTAATCCACACATAGGTTGTATATATTAGTTTGGTGGAGATCTTGTACAACTGTATGAATATCATGCCCTTGACTGAAGATAGTGATGCCTTGTGCTTGGAGAATATCCGTTGGGATTCAAAACATGAGTCCTGATGACTTTGTAAAGCAAGTGAATTTCATTTCCAGTTCTGACTTTCTTGCTCTTTAATGTGTTTGCTGACCTGATACAGGATTCAAAGATCTTTAACCCATCCGTTGTATTTTGTACTTACTGTGTGCCATTGAGGTGAGGTAAGGGCCGTCTAAAATTGTCACAATCCTACAGGGGAAATTCCTCAGTGGACAACAATTTTGAAGATTCTGTCTTTTTTCTTTTCTTCAATTGGCAGTTACAAGGCTATGACATTACTCATTTCTTGTTGTGTCTGATTTGGTTTGGCCGGGCCTGACATAATTTAATGGTTACCTTCAAAGTGCTATTGAGTGGTTTTTTCTGCAGTCTCTTAGACGTATTTATTTTCTTCAAAGTGTCTTTTTCCATTAGGCTTGTGGTGGGAACAGCAACTATTGGATGACTTCTGGAGGTTGTGCATGGATTAGTAATGTGCAGTGTCTCATGAAAGATGAATTGAGGATGACTAGCCAGAATTGATGTCTTCATTTTATTCGTCTGCTGAATTTTCTGTATGATAAATATAGCTGCCAGTGGAAGTGAGTGATCATTGCCAGTTCTGTGTTGGAATCCTACCTCTGGTGAACTTTGCTCTTGCAGGTGGTTCTGCAGGTGTTGTGTTTAGAATTATGTTGCTTTGACATGCCGTTGACCTGTTGATGAGAAATCTGAGCAGGATCTTAGATGGTGTAATTTCAGCAGGTTCTTGACAAAAGGGAGAAGTTGTCAACAGGGCTGAGGTTCAAGGGCAAAAATCTGTGTCTTTTCTTCTTTAGGTTTTCTGCACTGGTAACTGGGGACCTTGCTGAAAGGATCACCATAATACTCTATTACCATACTGGACAACTAATCCACATTGTGAACTTCAACTACTGAAACATTGGACACACTGAAGCCCTTGACTGGTGGATGATTTTGTCAGTGAGCTGCAAGAATGTACTGGAAGGAGCATGAAGTGAAGTAGATCTGCAGAAGACTTCATGATTTTTGCATTGATTTGATACCTTGAATTTTTTTCACTTAAGTACTCAGTTGTCATGTCTATATGCAACCAAGCTTACCATGGAATCCAAATTTGGTCTAAGCTATTTTGGTGGATGGCAGCATCTAAATTATGATGAGTTCACATGATAAAAATGCTTTGTCATCCAATGTACATTTTTTCAGGTGTTGGTGTTGGCTCTTCTTTTGTTACAGGGCCTAACTCAAGTGGAACAGACATCTCTGTGATGAACTCTTCAGTTTTTATGAACAATCTAGAAATAGCCATCTCCATCGACTCATCTGCAATGTCTACTTCCTCATCAACCCCATGCACCACTTCTGGATCCCAGTTGGTGCACCCTGTTGATCCCAATCCTTTGTTTCAGTATAAATCATGAGGAATCTAGAGGCCTAGTTTGTCCCTCAATGAAATTCCCAGGACTCAATATAATCAGGCTCTAATCCATTGATTTAAAGCATTTTACTGATTTATCTGGAACACAAGAAAATTCATAAAGTTAGATTGAATCCATGGTAATTAGAAAATGGCT
This sequence comes from Sphagnum contortum, assembly GCA_963920785.1. Classification (NCBI taxonomy): domain Eukaryota; kingdom Viridiplantae; phylum Streptophyta; class Sphagnopsida; order Sphagnales; family Sphagnaceae; genus Sphagnum; species Sphagnum contortum. The sequence goes on from OY987284.1 coordinate 15,445,828, forward strand.
TAGCAATCCATATACCAGCTTCTTTGAAAACTTGAAAAATTTGGCGCTTAAGAGCTCGAATGATATCTAGGAAGTCATTTTTGACATCTTCAAAGTCGTCCTCATCCAAAAACCTCCTCAACTTGTATCGCATGGCATCCTCTATTTGCTGTACATTTATTATTAGCAAGAAAGCACTTTCAGTCTCCAAAGATTTGGTCCAGAATCCATGTGTAGTTTCAGTAATTTGAGACCAACAAAAATGTTTATCAGAACATGAGAGATACATAAGATGTGGGCACTGCTGTAGAGCTCAAAATGTGATCTATTTCAATGTAAGAAAATGTGTCCTTACATGAACTTATACTCTAGTGCTCTTTACATACATATCTCAAAGATCATAGATGACGTCAAGGTGTTTTTCTCCCAAAGCATTATTCACTGGTGCATCGAATGTTCAAGCTGTGGAGAAGTGTGTAGATTTTGTGTCAAGAGGACTGAGGAGAAGAGATTTACAGCATTTAGGTCTTGGACGTCACGGACAAGTTGAGCATGATACTCTCGTGCATGAACCAATGCAGGCAAAACCTCATCCACCATCTCTTGTTCCAAATCCAGATTGTTCTGAGTGAGGGTGAAAGCCTTAACCTCAATTAGTCTCTCATATTTCTTTGTGTGTGGTTTTGAAATGAATTTCTCCCTGGCCTCTGTGCCTTCAATCACAAACATCTTCTTCAAATCCATGTCCTGCAGTAAATACAATCATGTCACACCATGGGCATCCACATCACTGATCTGATGTTACTGATCTTATACAAGGAACACCCTTCCTTAGTACATACAATCTTATGACAAGTTTGACAAGACAGACAATCTTGACTTTGGACATGGCATTTTCTACATCCCTTGACCTCACATTCTCAACTTTTTGATGGACAGTTTGTACATTGCCTGACATTCAGATTTTTATCTTTTGATGGGCATTTTTCTACATCCCATGAACTTCACATTCAAGAGGATATGTAGTGCAATGTGGGGAAGCTTACATTGGTGAGAGGGAGTGTAGGACGTTTCTGTTTCATTCTATCCTCACGTTCCTTATCACTTGCAAGAGCAGTTTCAGCAAGTGGTCGTCCATCCATGTCTTTCCATGTCCCATACGTACGCCAATTCTCATATGCATCTCCTTCCTCCATCATTGTCAATATCTCTGATGCACCAAACCCCAACTAACAGAGAAAGTCAAGTACACATCTAGCAAGGATTTGCTTTCATTGAATACCTTTCACCAAATGCAACCCGAGTATATGGGATGTGTCTACATCAACATAAATTAGCAAGCTCCTTGATCCATTGACAGGTGTGGTTTTTTTTCTTTATCATGTTTTCTATCATATTTTGAATATGAATTCAATAGTTTGTTAATTGATAGGAAGTGTTGGAAAAATTGATCCAAGAAGGGAACTTTTGCAGGAGAAGAACCTGAAATCAGCTTCTGATAATCATGTCGCTCTTCAAACAATTCGTAGCTCCCATCGATGATTTTTTGTATCTCCTCCCCTTTTTCTAGGAGTTCAATTTCCATCTTATTGTGAAGCTCCTCAAACAAAGCATGCTCGACTCGCAAGGACTGCATCTCATCTTGCATCTTTTTGTTGTGCCATTGAATAGTAGTAAGGTCTACCATTGCCTGCAATTTTGCAGACCCACTTTGAAGAATCAAAGAAACTGTACCACAGGCCAGAAAGAAAGGTCACAGATCATGTCAACTTTGTATAACAGAGCTAGCTACATAGTGTTTTTTGAAAAATATCTCCCTTTGAGAAGATGATGATGATGACTACCTTGTGCACTCGGTTTTCGAGGATGTGAATGTGGATTTGAGTAGCACGGTTGTGCTCACTTGCTGCATGAACACCACCCATAGCTTTTTTGGAGCTATATTCATCAGCATACAATGTTGCAATCGCGTGCTCTAGCTCCTCCACCCTTTTGGTTTCTGCATCAATTTTATCTATCCACATTGCACACTCAGCATTCAATCTCTTCATCTCCTCAGCATAGTCCTGTTTCCCCCCACACCCACAACAAAATGCTTGAACAAGGTAAAAGTATTCTGCTGCTTTTAAACCCTTATTCTGAGGAATTTGCAGGGACGTTCTTCCAGCACTTTAGTTAGATGTGAGAGGTGATGGATGGTCCTACAATCATCAACCAAGGCTGGTAGTAGAACAATGAGGCAGATCTTTCTCCAAAGTGTCATGGAGGAGGTTCATCTAGATGATTTTTGCAGGAGAAGGGAGAAAATATTGTTTCTATGAACCTCAGGGTAGAAAAGATCAATCTTGTCTTGGGTCATCATATTGTCCAGCTGAAGTGTTTCCAACATCACTTTCTGTCGTCGTAACACGAGTTCACTTTCATCATGAAAGTGCCGCTGACTAGCGTCCATCTTGCGGAAAGTATGGTGCAGTGTTTCCAACTGAAATTCCAAAAAAAACCCCAAGCATTCAAACAGAAGTCAGAATCAGGCAAATCTTTTCACTCTGACTTGTGTTACTTACAAATCACTTGATTTCGTCAGGAAAAAAATAAAAATTCCTTCTTGCTCTTTTGAATAAAGCCTGATTTTAATTAAAGAACTCTTGTTACAAATTTATTTCCAATTTTCCAGTTGCATTGATTTCATCAAAAGTAGTAGTAGTAGTCCAAGTTTTTCTTTGCAGAGCATAACCTCATCCACTATAGAAAGCTTGTCCATTCCCGCTGGAATCAAGGGACCCCATTGAACAGGAATTGGCTTTGGTGGTGGAGGCTTGGGCAAGGGGTCAAAGTGTTTTGTTTCTGGGACAACACTGATGGCCCTGCACCACTGCACACACTCAAGTTCCCACTGAGATGTAAGCAAAATTGAATACCTAAAATGTGCCTGCCGCAGCACATTGAGGTTCTTTTTGTCCTGGATAAAATACTAGTGAAATAAAATACCCATTGTTATCAGGACAATCCTTTAGGCAATTTGCAGCTCTGTAAACCTTTTTTGTATGGCTATGAAGAAACCACACCTCTGAATTGAGCTCAATGACAACTGCAACCATTTTTTCCATTGAAATTTTTGTTGACAAAAAAAAATGTGCAACAGAACTGGAAAGGGTTTATAAAGAAAATGAATCCTAAATCCTAAAACATCAAGCTGTAAAGCAAGGAAATCTTCTTGAACTTTTACATCAGAATTGCTGAGATTTTCACAGAATCTCAATTTTTGAAAGTTCTCCAGATTAGTGTGGATGCATACATACATAGCTGATGACAGACAGATCTACCTAGTTGGGTTTTGTGTGGAGAAACCATACCCTGGTATTGAAAAACTTCCTCATTGTAGTTTGCTCTCTTTCAGCTCAATCTTTGTCTTCCTGAAGTGATCGAGGTCTTCTTAAGCAGACAAGGTATATCGGAAGCTCATAGATTCCCAGTGTACTTTGTTGTGATCAGTTTTCGTACCGAATAAAGCCATTTCCTGGACAACAAACACATGAGGAGACCTTACAACACATGAGATCATTTGCAGTTGTGGCAGAGTCTTTTGTTAAAAGATTGGGCTGAATTCCATCTCAGCAGTCAGTCCAGATTACAAAATGGCCAACCCAATGCCCACATCTCTCTCTCTCTCTCTCTCTCTCTCTCTCACACACACACACACACACACACACAGATTCAACTTCCCTTCCGTTGTCAACAAAAAGGAACCAGATTGTGGAGTGCTACTGATTGACATCAAGTGTCTGAAATGGTAAGAAAACTCCATATATCAATTGAAGCTGTACAGTCTGAGTGCATGGTAATTTGCCAATCAGAAACCAATTTCCAAATTTGTCAGCAAAATGTGTGCAACCCTAGATTTGTTTTTTTGGGTTCTAGAGGAAAAGAAGGGTTTTCTGCTTGTCCAGGTTGTGCAGAGTGTTCATGAATTAATAACCCAATGAGGAGGAACTCATGATGAATCCCCGCAGGCAAACAGGTGATTGATATCAGCAAAACAATGGCAGAAAACACTCTCTTCATTCCTGCCCAAAAACAAACACACACACACACACACACACAAACACACACAAACACACAACTGTTCAGAGAATATCCAGTTTGCAGTTCCTTCACTTAATTCCTTGGTGAAAGAGAAATGGGTCTGCTGATTCTGGAGGACATATATTATGGAAACATTGGCAGTTAGATTTGCAAAATGGAGGTGGTAAGTCTCATCAAGCAGACCCATGAGGCATCATAATCATCCATCCATCATCCAATTATTGACAGATGAAAATTTCTGCAGTTCCATTGATGAAATTCATGAATATTTTGCATCATGAATATTATTAGTATACCCAATTTCTATTTTGAAGCCAACATCTTAAGATAATAAATTTGGGTAATGGTTTTGGAAACCAATTTAGTTTCTCATTATGATGGTGCATTCACACTTGAAGTTAAATCAACTTTAAATGAAAACCTAGGTGACATCCTAAGTGACAATCAATGTTAAATGAAGTGATAGCTTAATGTTAAATCAATGTTAGTATAAATTCTTCACGATAAGTAAGTTTTAAGTCTTAAGTGACTAGTATGGTATTAAGGGACTCAACACTAGAGTCCCTAACACCAAGTTTGAATGCACCTTGAGTGTAGTGAGTAATTGAAATTATAAAATAAAAAATTGTATACCAATAAAGGTATCGAGTATATGGGTAATGGTAATAAAATGTGTCTAATAATTTCACATTAAGTTTTTGTTATTTTCCAATTTGGTCCACTTAAGGGTTAACATGTATGCAAAGCCGTCTTAATGATATTGTAACTAGGATAAAAGTGTTCAAGTGTAAAGCAAAGCATGAGGCCATGGGCTTTACTTGAATAAAGGCCCATGTGAGGTGGGGCCATGCATGCAAAGCCACCTTAATGATATTGTAACTAGGAAACAAGGGTAAGGTAAAGCCCGAGGCCATGGGCTTTACCAGAGTAAGGGCTCAAATGAGGTCGAGCCAAGTTTGTGTTATAAACAGTGTTGGCCAATTATAATATTTTAAACTAGTCCAAAAAATATGAATAGGTGAGGCATATTTTTTTTTAAAAAGTTAGTAAAAGGATATGCATATGGATAGTTCAAAAAATTCCTTGTAAAGACAATCATGCATTCATCACAAATTTTCATTCATTGTTGGTTATGTATTTGTTGGTTTTCAAATTCATGAATCTCTAGATATGTATACAAGTTATTTATAAAAAAATTCACATGTTAATTATGAAAAGATAGAGATATTCAAACATTTGAAATCAAGTAGCTTGTAGAGGAATTGAACCTCAATTCTCTTTTAAAAAACTCTACCCATTATAGTGCAAACTACTTGAAAAAAATCAACAATCACATAAACATAAAATCACCCCAACACCCCGATCCCACACACATAAAACACAAGAAGAAAACAATAGCTATTAACAACTTGATCAACAACTTTTATTCTTGTTGAACTCCATAAATTAATCCATAAATAACGAACCCTATACCATCAAACTTGGATAGAAAAACATTAGGGTCAAGGTTAGATGGAAAAAGAAAAGTTCGTAAAAGCTAAAAACTAAGGTCTAGGGGTTTAGATGAATCACTTAATCCTAGTCAACTTGTAGGTTTTTGAAGTATTCAACTTTTTAATCAATTGATAATTTTCCTTGACTAAAACAACTTTAGCCTTCATGTAGTCCTTTAGATCTACATTTGGTGTACCATTCAAGCACAAATCAACAAACCAATTTTTTTATCACGATGATAATTTGATCAAAATTTCCAATTGTAAATAGTATTTGTTAATTGTCAAAACTCTACCAAACTAAAGACTTTTTCTAATTCCATTTGAGATTTTAGAATCTTAAAAAAAAATTTAACAAGAAAGCTTACATTTAGAAATTAACCCTTGTGGGTTGAACACCAAGTCAATGGATTTGCACACATAGATGAAAATATAGATAGCCTTTGAAACAAAGACAATTCACTAGTAACCAATGCCCATGGAGATTGTTCCATGGATGCTTCAATACCAAACATGTGAGTTTCTTCATCTTCACTGTCAAAAGTAGATCCATTAACCGAACAATTGCCTAGGCTTGCATAGTAGGGTTTAATTGTTAAAAAATTATCATTAGAAGGGGGATGTTTTCTTTCACATCATATTTAGCTACAAGGCATATTGCATTTTTGTGCCCCACAAGGATTTGAAATGGGAATTCAACATTAAGATTAACATATTGTGAACTTGACAAGAATTAAATGATATAAAAAATTGTAAAAAGAGTTTTATCACCCTCATAACCTCCTACTGCCCATTCTTTTTCAACTACTGAAATTCAACCTCAAATTGATAAAGTGTTTCACCCCCATCAACAAAGGGATCTAACTCAAATCCTAATGCCACAATTAAGTTAATGATAATACTTAATGCATCAAATCACAACCAATGACCTTTGGATTGATTTATCACACATGCATTCACCATAAGATTCAAATAGGTAGTGATAACTTTAACAATTACCCACAATTGGGCCTTCAAGACTTATTATTACATAATTAATAAAATTTTCCTCCGACAACAAAATAACTTGCTTAAATTCCAACATCTCTTCAAACATTATGACTTTGTTAGCAAACTTTGTTTTGATGGGAATTTTCAACTTTTAGTGTTGTTTCCCATTTTCAATGCATGCCTTTTCTCACTCCTACCTCCCTTTCCCTTAATTTTTTTCTATGTTGTTTTTTACAAACTAGCTTGAAGTTCTTTCACATTCACCAAAATTAGACCCATAAAAACCTTTTCATCATTTGTCGCATACTGGCACATTTTAAACATTACATGCCCAAATCAAGTACCTTCATAAACTTGCAACAACTTCAAAGGCTCACAATCAACAACAAATTACAATGTTATAGCCATAGATCCCAAGTTGACGCCTTCATCTTTCACAAAAGCAATCACATAATGGATTAGTTCAAAAAATTCCAACAATGTTTGGAGTTGCAAAGCCATGGTGCTACTAGTTGTTTCGTGCATTTCAAATAGTCTCAAAATAACATGCCTAGGGGTCCAACCTTCATCCAAATAATTAATGACCAACACCAACGTGTTTACACACCTCTAGACATTTAGAAATCAAAGCTAACATAAATTGTGGTTATAATTTCAAGGTTAGGGAACACATGCAAGTCCTTGGTCTTTTGGACCATTTTAGGCAACATTTTTTCACATGAATTAAATGAGATGGAAAAACAAAGTGAAGGCATTGGTGCATGCTAAACTTGTGTAATTAGATGTTTATGCATGTGGAAAAAGTCTTATACCTTTTGCAAATATAAAGTATGTAGGATCTTCAAAAAACTTTTATTGTAATTCATCACCATGTTTGTAAAGATTTGTGAAGCCAAAAATTGTCATAATTACTAACCCAAATGTCCTAGCACTTTTCTTTTTCAATTGTCAACTATGATATAAATCAACATGCTTAACCATAGATTTTTCAATTAGTATCAACTTTATTTTTGCAACCAAGCAAGATTGTGCAAAATCAACATAAGTTTTCATAGGAGTAACACCACTTGCCTTATTACATTTGATGAACCCCTTGTGGAAAAAACTTTGGTTTAAAATGTTACCACCTATTTGTTGAGACTTGTAGATGATACATCTCAACATCTATGTGTTCACAAGATCAAGTTGTTATTGACAACAAATAACCCCCAACCAATTGAGTTCATATTGTGTGCTTTCCATTTTTGAGCTTGAGCTTCTATAATTATAAAATGCATTTCATTAGTTTTTAAGAAGTCATTGTCACATTGCAAGTAGATGCTTTCAATATCCAAAGTGTTGGCAACCAAGTTCACATTCACATCACAAGCAAGTTTGTCATCAACGCTATCAAAACTTTCAACAACAATAATGTTGTCTTTAACCATTGTAGAAGCATACATAGTTGCAAAACCTAACTTTATGAAAACACAAAACATTGCTAACTAACATTAACAAATGAAATTGGAAAGAAAAAGTTTGCAAACATCCAAATAATTGAAATTGGAAAAATAATAAATTAATGAAAAAAAAACCTAATTTTATGCCAAAAACATGATGAAGGTGTTGAAAATGTGATGGCCTTCCTTGATTGCAACTTGTAATGTTCAAGCTCTATGATAGAAGGTTTCCAAAAAAATAAAATTGAACAAAATTTGTCATTCAAAATGTAACAACTCATAGAAGTTGGTGTTTGTAGACATGTGATTAATGAACAAACTAACAACAACAAAAAAAAAAAAAACAAAACAAAAATAAAGTGCAAGAATCGGGTGGTTGTTGTGTGTGAATAGTGAACAAGCCAACATCCAAAAAACAAGGTAACAAAAAAAAAGTGTAAGAACCTTGTGATTGTCATGTGTGAGTGAGTACTAAACAAGCCAACAATTAGAAAACAATATCATTAAAAAATAAAATGAAATGTAAGAACTTAGTCATGCTTGTTGAATGTTGCAAAGTCCGCGAAGACCTCAATGTTTTGAAACCAACACACTTTAAAGCTCCTTACTAGCAACCTACAAGCTACCATGAATGTTAATGTTACCATTGCTTCTCTCATTGATGATTACCTTCACAAAACGACTCAGAAATAGCTCACATAACTAAAGACATCATTCACAAGAAAAAGTGACACCAATAGACACAAAAAACAAACAGAGAATTGAGAATGAGAGAAAATCATGAACTTTTCTCTCCACCCTTAAACCCATTTTGAGTAGAGGTCATATGTGAGCTTCCTTCAACCTTGATGAGTGGATGTGAATACTCTACAACATCAATGCCATGATCAAATAACAATGTGATATGATTATCATAATGGAAGACATCCACTAAATTGTGGGTAGAGCCAATTAATGGAAATACAACAAACTCCAGATATGTCTTCATGATGCATATCCAACTAATATGCATGTTGATAACTGGCACAACACCGTTTATAACTTATAACCAGAGTTGTTTCTTTGAATTTTGTGATATTGAAAATCTGGCGAATTTCTTGCAAAAAGTTAGCATAATTAGTTGAAATAAGAATTGTGAATAGTTTTCCAAAATTTTCCAATTTTTTTAAATGGAAAAAAATTCGGAAAAAATCCTCTGGTTATAAATTATAACGTATAACTTATAAGTAAAGAAGAAAAAATGGATAATATAATTCTCTGAAGCATTAATTACAAACGGATTTTCTCGGCAGAGACGCATGCGGGTCCGAAGGGATTTGGATTTGGGTTCGATCCTTTTAACTCTCGTCACTTCTTGTGAAGTTGCATGCTAGTCATCTTTCATTCATTCTGCTTCTTCTTGTGAGAAGGATCGATACGGGAAGAGATGGCTGCGTGCTGTTGTTACAGCAGCAGCAATGCTGCCATCTTTTCCTCTTCCTACTCGTCGACAGAATCCTCCTTCACTCACAATGACGCACCAATTCTGTCTCCAACCCGTGTTTCCTTCTCGTCGTCGTCATCGCTGTTGCACTGTAGCAGATTAGGATCTGTTGTCGTTTCTGGAAAATCGAAGTTTCAGGATTGTGTGAAGAACGCAGGATTTGCAAGTTCCAGCGCTGCGCAGAGCTCACAAACACATTATAACTCTTCTTCCTCTCCTACCCATCTCTCCTTCTTCTCAGCATCATCATCTCCGCATTCCAGATTAGGGTTTAGGGTTTATGGAGCATTAGGGTTTAAGGTTTGTCGGGACGCAGGGTTTGCAGATTCCTCCTCGAGCTTGCGATTGAATAGATTGCTGCACGCCGCTGCACACGCACGAGAAGCCGCAGCAGCAAATCAGGATTCACAGTTTGTCGCAGAACTGGGTGGTGGAGAACCTGCACAAGAAGGGGTGGTGGTGTTGGTCATCGGAGGAGGTGGAAGAGAGCACGCGCTTTGTTACGGTTTACAAAGATCAGCCTCCTGTGATGGCGTCTTCTGTGCCCCTGGAAATGCAGGTATTGCAACTTCAGGTGATGCAATTTGCATCACCGATCTCGATGTTGCAGACAGCAATGCTGTTGTCTTCTTTTGCCAGCAGCGAGGTGTGGGACTCGTGGTGGTAGGTCCTGAAGCTCCCTTGGTTGCTGGGCTTGTCGATGATTTAACCAGTGCAGGCATCCCTGCCTTTGGTCCATCAGCTGCAGCAGCAGCATTAGAAGGCTCGAAGGATTTCATGAAACGCTTGTGTGACAAGTATGACATACCAACTGCAAAGTATCACTCCTTCACAGAAGCTGAGAATGCGAAGAAGTACATTCAGGAGCAAGGGGTTCCTATTGTAGTGAAAGCTGATGGTCTGGCAGCAGGCAAAGGAGTAGTTGTTGCACTCACATTAGGAGAGGCATTTGAAGCCGTGGATGCAATGCTGGTGAGGAGTGAATTTGGTTCAGCAGGAGGCATGGTGGTTGTGGAGGAGTTTTTGGATGGAGAGGAGGTTTCTTTCTTTGCACTAGTTGATGGAGAAAATGCAATTCCTTTAGTTTCTGCTCAGGATCACAAGCGAGTTGGAGATGGTGATACAGGTCCCAACACAGGAGGAATGGGAGCTTACTCACCTGCACCAGTGTTGAGTCCTGAGCTTGAGAAGCAAGTTATGGAATCCATAATCTATCCAACTGTGAAGGGGATGGCAGCAGATGGCTGTCGGTATGTGGGAGTGTTGTATGCAGGGGTGATTATTGAGACGAAGACAGGGTTGCCAAAGCTTTTAGAATACAATGTTCGTTTTGGAGATCCTGAATGCCAGGTGTTGATGATGAGGTTTCGGTCAGACTTGGTGCAAGCACTGTTGGCAGCTTGCAAGGGGAAGCTTAAAGGAGTTCAACTGCAATGGGCTGATGATTCTGCCCTGGTGGTGGTGATGGCTAGCATTGGTTATCCTGGAAGCTACTCCAAAGGTTCAAAGATTGGAAACCTTGATGCTGCAGAGCTTTCAACTCCAGGTGCAAAGATCTTCCATGCCGGCACAGCACTTGACTCAGAAGGAAACATTGTGGCTACAGGAGGACGTGTGCTGGGAGTAACTGCGATTGGTAGAGATGTTGCTGAAGCTCAGCAGAATGCATATCAAGTGGTTGATCAAATTGACTGGCCTGAGGGTTTCAATCGGCATGATATTGGGTGGCGAGCTGTATCACGATTGCAAAAGGTCTAAAGAGATTAGACCTAGAGAACCTGAGATATCACCCACAGAATGGTTTCTTTTCCTGCTTTTTGCAGTAATGCAGACTTGAAAACAAAGATAGTTTTCTTCTCAGTAACAAGAACTGGTCAGGAACTGTTCAGGAATTTTGCATCCTTGGTGAAGAAGTTTTGTTCTGTGCTCCCTGCTTGCATTGAAAAAATATTTCTTAAGGATTCTTTATTGACCATGTTTTTTCTGCAATCACATTGGGTTGTCTTAGGTGAACTTGGCAGTGCCTTCATTTGAGGGACCAAGGGCTCATAAAGAGGATATCTGTATATGATTCTTTCAGTAGTCAAATTCGAATCTTTTTGTCACAAAAATTGCTATTGTAGATCCTTTGATTCTTCAAGAGTCTCTGCAACTCTTTGGATTAGTCTCCACACAATATTTGTCAAGATAGTTCCTGGCATCATGAGGCAGGATTTTTACATAAATCAACCAGTCTTTCTTGACATTCCAACAACAACTTGGCCCTCAGTTCAGAGCAATGCCAGTATTTCCAGCATATAGAATCTGTATTTCCAAATGTCTCTTAACCCTAGACCTTATGCATGAAACAAATGGCACAGAGTATCGTCAATGCTTCTCTAATCTGCAAACTTGTACGATTGCCATTCAAGTGAGAGTTCACACTATTAACTGGTATCCAGCTACCAGCTTTTAGCAGGTTCAGCAATAGCAAGCTCTAGAAACTTCACACTAGAATGGTCAAATCTCTCAACCAAGAACCTGGTAGAAGCGCTACAGCAATCTTGTACTGAGTCATGGTACTCAATTTATGAAACAAACTCTCCTTCCCCCCCCCCCTTGGCTGTGTTTAGGGCATTAGTTACCCGGACACAGGCTTGATACCAGGCTTGTTGTCAGCTTCTTGAACAGCTCTTTTGAGATGGAGCACTTGGTACTGCAGCTTTTTATTCTCAGACACAAGCTTCTCTTTCTCTGCTTCGTGCTCCGCCTTGACTTTTAACAATTTTCCACGAAGTTCTACCAATGAAACTAGCAACTCCTCCTGTCCAACCACACCTGCCACTCAAACAAACACAGCAAACCCAAATGTCAACAACAAAATGTCCCTTGCACCTGTGTCCTACTACAAGAAGCAAGTTGCTGCAATCCACCATGGATCAACCGCACTTGAGACTTACCTCCACCACCCTGCACCGAGGCTTCCAACTTCGCAATTCGCTCCTGCAACACGCACAGAGCTATTTGAATGAGTTCAGAGCCGAGCATGAAGCAAAAACCCTAGCAGTAATAATATGCACATTCACCTTACAAGCTACCACTCTCTGGGCTAGACTCCCGCCAAAGCAAGAATTTACTCACTGGAGTCCCCTATCCATGCTAAAACAAAAGGACAATTAAAGCTCTATTCAGCTATGTAATGTCTGTCAAACAAGACGGCATTCTCTGGGTTGAGTCAATTTTTGGAAATCCCACTCACTCGACCCTACCAGCAGAAACTGCAAATTTGTATCAGGATGAAAACAGGAGTACTCACCTCTGCAAGCAGAGCGCGCTCGTGAAACGGATGTAAGAGAGAGTCAAGATCGATGGAGCGCGCGTCCGCCATCGCCGCCAATTCTTCGTCTTCTTCTTCGTCTGCTTGGTTGTTAGGGTTTAGAGCTCGAGGGTTTTACAAAACCCAATACGGCAACCCATGACATTCTGGAAAATCAAAAGAAGCTGATTCTGAGTTCTGGAATGCTTAGATGCTGCGTAACTTCGTTGATTACGAGCGGGGTCGATGTTGTTGTAACAAGCACACGACAATTTCAACCCAGAATAAGTTTTTTAGAGACGAATAAAATGATTTAATGTGACATTGAGACATTTTCATTATTGTTTCCATTGCATATTGAAAATCAACTATATCCAGAAAAATATTTTAAATATTTATAAAAATTAAGTATATATTTTTATTTACTTTACTGTTTTCCGTGTTAATTTGAAAATTAAAAAAATAAATTAGGTGTCATCGGGCACTTAACAATTTTAGCAGCTTTTAAGAATGCCTTCACAAAAAAGGAAAATAATTTAAAACATATTTTAATAAAGCTTCCTTGAAAGAGAACCGGGTCAAAGAACCTACCCTAAACTGCCGGTTCTGTCATACAAACTCTTAGTTCGTTGCAAAATTCAAAAAGTCTTAGAGTCTCTGGATTCTGAAAATTTTCAAAGAAACTGGAACCCGAGCTTACCTATTAACAAAATCAAAGAGCCGCCACACAACACTCGTCATGCCCAGTGTTGGGCTGTTATCAGCAACATGATCAGACCCCCCCCCCCCCCCCCCCCCTGACGGTGTTATCAGGCGGATCTTGTGGTTCATAGTCACCGTTCTCACTAAATCAAAGAACCAGTTCTATTACCCATGGCTCTCAAAAACTGAAAATTTCAATTGATGGCCTCTATAACAGCCAGTTCTTTCATGAAAAGTGCTGGCTCTTTGAGGTTTTTCAAATAGGTAACTGGAACCGATGGTTCTTTCATTGTGATTGAAAGCAAAACCCCACTGATCTATGATTATTGATTCCAAAAGAACTTAAAAACACAAATCGATGGTTATATTAACAAAATCAAACACCCGCCCAACACCGTTCATGACTCATAAACCCTCAACCCTTTGTTTTACATTTTATTAGTAAGAACACAACATACAATTGGCTATGGCTGAAAATTGATTCCAACAGAAGTAAATCTCAAAAGTGTTTGTCATTTTGTCTTGTTGATATCCATGACAAATGCTAGTTTTATTGAAAAATTGTCTTTTCAAAATGAATGGCATTTTCAAATCCTTTGGGACTAACTTCGTTTGTGGGATGGCAAGGTTCTTATGTTGTTGTCTTCTAATTATTTTTAACCTTGAAGATACGTTGCACAAATTCTCATTCAAGTACCATTTGTCTGAACTTTGAGTGTCATTCATATTAGATAGTAATGTGACAAGACGATTGAGTTTGAGTTGAAGTTCATCATGTGGAGGTGGTGTGCTTGGATTGTTTCTATTTTATTACTTCAAAATTCTTGCAAATGACTAGTTGCCTTGATCATTATCAAGTTACTTCAAAGATCAATCATCCTTGCCAATTTGATTTCCAAACCCATTTTTCACAAAAGCTAAAAGAAATCTTGCGTTTCTGTTCACCCAACTTTTCATGTAACTATGAGATACTTATTTCAAGAGACATTTTTATTACTGTAAAATGGATTAGTTTTGTTCAAATTAGTTAATTGTAAAAGCTCACAATCTCAATTAAGCTCACATAATGTTTGACATTGAGGAAAATGAATTGTGTAGTTTTCAATTCCTAGCTTGTAGTAAGCATTGCTTTTAGACTTAATCTATGAATGAGTGTTGCAGTCAACCAGAGGAAAGGTTTTGATAAATGGCTTTAGTTGTTTGGTTTTGCATCCATGAGAAAGCAAGCTCATGCTTGCTACCATCAGGTTGTGCACACAACAAATCTGTCATGAACCAAGACAACAGATCATGTACATCAGGTCATGCTCCATAATTTTCTTTACTCATGACTATGTGGTTAGGACCCTTGTTTCCTTGGAAATACACTAGTTGGCTTGTGAAACAACACTTCCTGTTACATCATCCATTTCCCCTTCAAAGAACTCACAACTGGAAAATTAACAAATGTATGTTACCAGAGTATTTCTGTTTTCAATTATGCACAGTAGTTACAATGCCACAATAATCTGATTCCTATAAACTACAACCTTGCTGGAGTCAAAAAAGATCCTCCTTGTTGTCGTCATCATCCTGATGAGATGGTCTAAGACTTTTTGGCCTTGAAAATTTCCTTCCAACTGTAGTTGCCACAGACAAGAAAGTGTCAGATAACTGACCATCGATGCCACAAGCTCTATGAAATGCATAGAATCAAATCCACACAGGAACATACAGCTACTAAATCATGTGAAAGCCACAAAGTAGTCATTTGATGACAGCACCCATTTTTGCAGCAGCATTATGCACCTCCTCAAACAAGGCCACAGTGAACCGACACCCACCAGCGCACTTTCCACTGGATGCCCATTATT
Source organism: Sphagnum contortum (assembly GCA_963920785.1). Classification (NCBI taxonomy): domain Eukaryota; kingdom Viridiplantae; phylum Streptophyta; class Sphagnopsida; order Sphagnales; family Sphagnaceae; genus Sphagnum; species Sphagnum contortum. The sequence goes on from OY987284.1 coordinate 15,461,145, forward strand.
ACTCAGTTGTGGATGAACCCTAAACTAAGTGAATATTTGGTTTCACCTTGGTAACCAATTCTGTAGGAAAATAGGTCTCATATATAGGTAGGTAGGAAAATAGGTAACTACTAGGTAAGTAGATGGTTTATACATATGTAAGGGCTGTTTTTAGTACCTGCCTACTAACAACCTGCTTGTGGGTTGTTAGTAGGTAGGTAGGAAAAAAAATGGAACTCAGCTAACCACCATGGCTAGCTAGGGAACTGAAACCCAACAACAGAAAACTGTTTTCTGAACACTTACCATTCATCCTTCATGGTGCACTGGTGGGTGCTGGTTCACTGTGGCCCTCTCAAATGACAAATTGAAGATTCTCTTCAATTGTATGCATCAAGAGAGAGTATGAAATGCCCGCACATTGGGAAGTTGGGAAATTTCATTGTTTCATTTGTTCTAGGATTAATAGTACACTTGTTTTATGCTACTGCTATGGGTTCTGTAGTTTTTTACACTCTCAGGCAATGCAATTTTTGTTGCAACAGTGGTGGCATACATAAGCTCCTGGGGTGAAAGAAGGAATGAAAGTGGCAGATGGTCTATGGACCAATGAAGCAGAAACTGGGGTGAGACACTATCACTCCACTGCCCTTGTTACAGAATTATTAGAATCCAAACCCACCAATCACAAGCTAAAGAAGTGAAGAAAGAGGCAAACAGCTTGGTTAGTTTCTAGGAGCACCTACCTAACAAGAACCAAGGAGAAGAGGAAGAAGACATGTACCAGGAGAAGATGCGCTCACAACTACAACATGCACAAGTGACTTGTTTGGGGGGAGCTCCAATTGCATCGGGTACAGCTTTGCACTCAAGGGATGACGTGCACACAGAATAATGTCATCGTCAATCCCTGTCTCTGCATGTAACTGTTCAGTCAAATGTTTGAGGCTGTGACCTTTGAACACAAAACTTGCCCACTCCTTGTCATCCATTGCCATGACTGCTGCTTCTCCTTGATTGTCATTCACCACTCTGTAAAAAATTCTGCGAGCATCAGACCTTGCTGCTGATCTCCATGTAGGTGAAGGCTCTGGGATTTCCTCATGATGTCCACAGTTGTCATGATGTCTCTGTTGTTGTGCTGATGATCCTGTTGATTGCTCCTCATCCTCAGACATGGCAATCTGTGATGTTGCAAATGGACTTGGCACATGCTGGTGGTTGTTTTCTTCAGAAGCTGGGGTGTTCAGGGGCTTTCTTGGAGAATAGTGCAGTTGTGAGTTGCAGTTCTCTGAACGGGACCTGGATTGCCTTGGGATGAATAAACTTGATAGAGGAGTCTCCTCCTCATCTTCAACAGAAGGTGCATGTACTCCTGTTGCTACTGTATGTTTTGGTACCTGTAAAAGAAGATGCAAGTTAGGAGACATGATCTCTTGAAGTTTGATGCTTAGAGCAGAAAATTCAATATAATAAACAGAGGAAAAGGAGCTTGCTTACAGCTGTGGGTGTGATAAGTTCGGGCTCTGGATCTGACATATGTTCCATGATGTCAACTTCCCAGTAGATCCATTCATGGGTGGCTGATCGCACTGGAATATCATGTGTTACTGAGTTCCTCCACGGTGGAGGACCTCCATTTGCACGGAGAAAATTGCCACCCAGTTTGGTTTTCAGCTTGACAAATTTACCTTCAGCAGCAGCAATTGGCTCCCACTCAAGTGCCGCCGCATCTGCCTCGCAGGAAGAAGCATCAGGAGGATGGCTATTCTGAAGCACCTTCTTCCCTGTCATGCCCAGCAAAAAATCATGATCTGATGCTGTCAAGTACAGTGCATAACAGCTTTTCAACCGGATTGTTGTTGATGTTGTGTTGCTGCTGCTCCTCCCTGCATCAACAAGCTCCACCTGCCATAACACTGCCTTGCTTGACTTGTGTCTATCTTGAGAGACAGAATGGTGATCATCATCTGCACATAGGTACTTGCCATGATGGCTTTTGAGACGAACAGTCTTTGCACCCCGGAAGAAATCCATGACTGTTTCTGTTCCGTTTCCCCGAGAAAGAAGTTGCTGAAAGAATGAATGCTCCCCAGTTTTTGCCCAGACAGATCACCAAAGAATTCTCGAATTCAGCTTCAGTTCTAAACCAATTTCCCTCACTAGTCTTTCTCATCTCTCTCTCTCTCTTCTGATCTTCACACCCAAGAGCGCTCCAGAACTCCAGAGAAGCTCCAGAGAAGGAATTCTTAGTGGCCACCGGAGAAGGCACACAGAAAGTGGCGAAAGGCCGCGTGTTGTGCGACAAGGAGAGGAGATTCGTGGTAACAACTGCAGCAGCAGGAGCAATTGGAAGCGGTTGGGAAATTTCTCGAGAGGAAGAAGAGAACAACAGAAAAACAGAGCAATGTCGGTTGCGAAAACTCTACGATGAAGAGTTCCCAGTGTCCTCTCCAGAGTTTCGCGGAGAGGCACCACACGTGTCGTTGAGGCAGACCCATTCTATCAATTTTCTTCAAGAATACGACGACCAAGAGACCGACCACATACGACAGATATGGGTGGGACCAGATTGCATCCAGATTGCAGCAGCTGGAATGCTTAGATGATGTCCAATTGATGGAAGGAACAGTGCCGCAGTGCACAGGGTTTAGGGTTTATGAGAGGTTTCGGAATCGGATGCAAAGTGTCCAGAGACTTGGGCAGGGGTCAATTTCTTTCAGGACAAGAATTCCGGCTGAAAAATGGCAACGCGGCAGTGTCAATTCCATTTTCATGGAGTTCTTCAATAGAGGTGCGACTGCTGTACGATTGCACACAGTTTGTCCTTTCTCTTTTGCTCGAAGTTTGTTTTGAAATCCATTGTTGCCCTCTTGTCTTCTTCTCATAATGCACACCATTTTGTTTGGTTGTTTGTCCTTTTACCTTTTCTCGAAGTTGAGTTGCTGCTGACCTTGTTGTTTTTTTGACACCATTGTAGAAACCACCATCTGCAAGCAGAATGTCTCCAAGCTTCCAAGAAGTGCAACTCTAATCACTACTTATATAAGAATTATGAAAATTATTATAATTTTTGAATCATGAGTACAAGAAATGTGTTTTAAAACGTGTTGATTGATAATGCTCTAACACATCATTGTGTTTATGTGGAACTTATTGAAATGTTACATTTCTATTGTAACATTTGAGTGCATATTTTAGTAGGTGACAACTTATGTCGAATATTTCAAAAGATTTAAGTCCTTGAATCCTTTGAATTCCATATTCAACAATATAATTGTTGATTGGATCAAAATTGAATATATGTAATTTAAAAAGTTTGTATATTCCTATATTTAACCTTTTGAAGTTCTTGTTCCTTTACCCATATATTATGTGCCATTCATATCCAAGTTGAACATGAAAATTTCTTGGGGAATAAACCTATTTGGACAAAGTAAGATATTATTTTTCAAAATTACTCAAATTCCTCAATTTAATAAAATATTTGGTTGTAATGAGTTATAAAAGTTATGAGTTAATTGAATTAAAAAATAACAATGGAGATAATAAGATAATCATGAAACAAAAAATTTGTAGTTATGCAATTATAACATGCATAAAATCATAGGGTGTTTTATGTGGCCTAAAACACCTTAAGCATTTTGACATGACATTCGTCAAAACATTAAGTTGGTGATTGTTCAAATATACATGTGCCCTTTTTTTTGAAGGTTTATTATACTTGTCATTGCTTCTAGGGTTGAATAATTGTTTCTACATTTATGAAAAATGATAAATTTTTAATTGGAAAAAGTAAAAAAATGAATTGTTTGATGGAAAAAACAATGCAAGGTGATTGGCAATGTTTACTTCATTTTTGTTATTATGCAACGTTCAAAATTAATTCTACTGTTTTTAAGTATTCATAAATACAATTAATAGTTTAAAATGTAATGTTGATTCATTAGATGTAAATTTGACAATCTATAAATTAAATATGATTGAACAACTTTGAAAAAAATAATGAATCTTCAAATTTTGAAAATTATATTTTTATTTTAAATGATAGACTTATTTGATGGGAAAAAAACAAACAAAGAAAAATTGTGTTTGTTAAAAGGATTATAAATAAATGTAAGCATAATTTTCAACTTTTTTGTGCTTATAGCGAATTACAAGGTTCATGTTTGATTGGAATAGTTTGTTTTAAAATATGATCCTAATCAATCAACTATTCTACATTGTTGAATCATAACCATAAAAGAAATGACCACAAAAGATAGTAAAAGAAGATCATGATTGAAAGTTATTTTGTTATATTTAAATTCTATTTCTATAAAGTCTAAATCTTAGGCCCTAAAGACCTTCGAACAAAAACCCGTGTCTTATGTTTAAATGGAAGTTCAAAAAGAAATGAAACACAATGTTGTTGCAACAACACTCACTACACAATTGAATTCATTTATTTGAAGATTTTAATGATGCCTATCTAAGTATTATTCTACGTTTTCTAATATTGAATCAAACTTTTACTTCACAATTGTTGAAGGTTTAACCAAAAATCAGATCCCTCAATGTTCTTTCAATCCTTTTAATTGCTAGAATCCCACTCCTTTCATGCAATGCATCGATTCACAAACATTCTCTTTGATTCACTACTAACAATCCCCCTTCCCATCTAGCTAAAGGTTCAAAGGTGCGATAGTTCTAAAACAAATGGAAAGCACTTGGTTTATGCAAAAACCACTACAAGTATAGGCAAGATTTTTTATGTGGACTCCAAGGTGTAGTATAAGTTTTGCAAATTGACATAATTCTGGACTTCACTAATTTCCCACTTGAATTTAATGATATCTTTGATGGGTTTCTCATACTAACCACTCCTAAGAACTAATCTCTTAACTTGACTTTTTCCCTAAATCCTCTACAACAAAATGCATGAATACAAAGTTGCTTGCATGCCTAAATTGTTACAGCTCAAACTCCTTTATGTTGTCATCACTTCTTGGCACCAACCTCTTATACACTATTAAAAGTACATAACATATTGCCCTAAATAACTATTTGCAAAGGCAAAAAAACACAACAATTACCAATGTAAGTTTCACAACCAACTTGCAAATCCTCCAAACTAATTTTTAGGTTTTAAGAGTTTTGAAATATTGTTCCTCCTCAAAATGCAATCTTGTTTTCATGATTCTCCAAAGTTATGCATTGATACATATTCTCAAAATTGCAACTTGTCATTAATCTTAATTCCAAAAATTGTTTTGAATTTTTGTCATGACTTTCCATACTTGTGCATATTGTCGATTCTCAAATTTCATAATTTATAATTTCCAATGGTGCCACATTCATCTTGATGTTGATTCAAAATATAGTTTGGGCTTTATAAAACCAATTTATAGATCAATTATTTAATTTGGGCCTTGTAACTTAGTCAACTATTGATGTCAAATATTTTACTTCAAAGACGAAGAAGTTACCCATAGAGTTTGTTACAAAATTGAAAGAAATTGAAAAATTACTTGTTTCAATGCAAAATTCAAACAAGTTGTCGATCAAACCTTGGAATGAAACATATTTCATTGGGTTAATGAAATATGCAAGTAAAAATGCAAAGCCATGATAGATTAGGGGTCTTTCAACGTGATTACATATGGGATTCATTCAAATTTGGATGTGACCTTTTTTCTCAATAAGCAACTTGGCTGAAAATCTCCCTTCCAAATCATTTATTTACTTCCAAATTAGGAGACTTAGACATATGGTATTTAGTCACCCTTGTAAATCTTTTATTAAAATGAAACATAAAAGAAATAATAATGATCACTTATATAAAAAAATTCAAGATATAAGGATTGGATTCCACTAAATGAAATAAACACGATTATATTTTTGCTTATGAACAAAAAGCTACCATGACCACAAAAGAAACCATTAGTAATGCATGTTCCAATAAAATATGCATGTCATCAAAGAATTATAATGTTTTACTTACAATACCATGGATAAATTTCTTTGTAATTTTTAAAAAAACATTTGATTTTATGGATTAAACTTATAAACCATTTAAATTATATTATGCATAGGTTCATTACATAATTCCATTTTAAAAAAATTGGTTGTGCAAAACATATTTCTAATGCACATGTTTAGACACAAATAATTTATCCAATTTTATGCAAACCAACCCATCATCTTTTTACAAGATAAAAAACACTTGTTAAGTAGCTTAGGTTTTTAAGTAACCTAACCTAGGGTTAGAGTTTTAGGTTGTTTCATCTAGGCAACCTATCCAAATTTGCCAAATGAGTAAATAAAAGACACCCACCATTGGACACGTTCAACAATTCCTTTATAATTGCAAATGTAGTCATAATGGTCCATGTAGGCAAGATGTAACTATAATTTAATTGTAAATGTAGTCACAAAATAATGGTCCATGTTAAAGATCATCATCCATGGTAGTGGATGGAAAATTGATCAATAGTTGTAAGGCTTTGTGACTCCCAATGCGACTATGAGCATCATGTCATGTCATTTACAATTGTTCGTTTTTTGGCACTTGTCCAAGGCAACTAGGATTGTTTCTAATGACATGCTCTTTACAACTAGAATGTAACTGCAAATTAAGTGTTTAATTTTTAGAATTCTACTAGATGTTATGTAAGGTAGTTTTTTAAATTATGTAATTATAGATGTCAAAACACATTCAAAGCTTGATTATTGTGTTTAAATATTAAAAAACAAGTCTTTTCAATTTTGTTCAATGTTAGTGTCCTTAAAATCCTCAATCTATAGTTTCCCATCTATTTAAAAATAGACCACTTTCACATAAAATCAAAGATGTTTAATACCTTTAGTCAACTATCAGTTGTTGACTACTTTGTTTCCATTTGATGGCTAATTAGTTTGTGAAAATTACAATAAAAACACATGGAATTGTAAATTCACAAGTATAAAACATTATGCACCAAACTTCATTAATCTTTACAATTAATATATTGATTTTTCAAAGTCACATAGGTGCAAGATAGAAGGGTAGTCAATTGTAGTTCTTGGTTCCTTTTATCATGATTACACATGTATCTTTGATAAAAAATGTTGAATTTGGATTGAAACTAGTTAAATCATGTTTGTTGATATTTGTTACCTCACCATGAAATCAATTTAGGCATATATAGACAAACATTAAAGCAACCCAATTTGTTGTGGCATGTCACAATTCACACAAAGAAAGTGCTAGTAAAAATCAAACATTGATTAGAATAATTTTAAGTAGTTTTTAAAATACATGATATAAATGAAATTAATCTATTGAACAATAGCATATATAAATCCAATCAAAGTTTTTGAAAAGGTTTGTGAATCTAAGTTGGTATGTTGCATGATTTTATGGGTAAAATTGTAAGTAATTTTTCACAAGACCTATGCTAGGCTTAATCATTGGGAGATGTACTAGTGGTAAGTAGCTAGTAAATATTTATGTTTCATTAAATTCAATTCAATTCCTTGATTTGAGTTGTAGATTACCTTGATAATTTTGTGGGTGATCACAAACTTCTAGTTTTGCAAATCAATGTTTATAATGCACAAAGTATTTAAAAACCCAATTAATAAAATATAATTAAAGATTGTGTGAATGTGATGTTTTATATGTGGACATGGATTATGAATTTTTCAAAACCAAAATCCACTTGAAATTATGGGTTTGTTGTTGTCTTTGCAAACATTGTTTAAATGAATATTCAATGCAAAATTAAAAATTATTAAACAATATGGCACAATGTTGTCCCCATAGACATGGTTTGAATGTTTAGTGCAAGACCAAATATCATTAAATTAATGTGGGTGTGGCACTATCTATACATGAATATTGTTTAAGTGTGTTTTTTGATGCAAAGTAACAATCTGATGGGGTGTAAAAACATCCTTGAGTCATACCACTAGGAATGTCACACCTTGATTTTCCTAGATCCATCAAAATTTGAAAAATCATAAGAAACACTTGAATAAATATTTTCATAAATGTTTTTTTATTGAGTACATGTATTGGGTTCCATAAATTTTTAATTTTTAATAATACCAAGAATATTGAATATTTTGATGTTCCTAATCATTGCACCTAGAAAAAGTTTCAGGAATGTCAGACTAGTTCATTTCTTTGAACTTTTTGGTCAAGAACATAACTTTGAAATATGATTTGAAAATTTTCTTGGGAATTTTTTTTAAGGTAATTTGGAAGTCATCATATTTTAAAGTTTTTACTAGACAATTAATTGAGTAAATAATTTTAATCATGAATTTCCAAAGGTAAGGCTATCAATTTCTAAAGGGGCACTTTTGATTATGAATACAAAATTTTAAATTCCAAAATAAAATTCAAGCTATACATTAATGTTTGCAATTGATAAACATGAAAACATTTATAGTTGTGAAAAGATTTAAAGTAAAGGGCCCATGAAAATGATTTGGCTATTTTTTAGTTCCTTGACCATTCCTTAAAGTGGTTCCTAGTGGTACCACCCAAGGATGCTTTTGCCCAGGGAAGTAATGGGGTGCAATATATTTCTCCACCTATTTTTTCATTTAAGGGACAAGTGATTTCACACATGTATTGTTACCCAAAAAGACAAAAACTATCCACTGAAATTTAACCTAAAATCTAGTAGGGGGGTTTGGAATATATTTGTCCTTGAAAAATCAAAGTTTTCTAAAGTTTGAACTACTAAACCATGTTCTACCATTGTCATTAAAAATGTTATAGATATTTTGTAGAATTACACAGTAGAAAAGAGGAAAACAATGGCATCTTAAATGTAAACATTTTAAGGGGAGCTTTACAACAAAATCAAATAGTTGGTGGTAACTAATTAAGCTTTCATACTTTTATAAGATTAAAAAACTAGCCTTAACAACGAAGATTATCAATGGTGACATCCTCTAGTTTTAAGTTAAAAAGGGGATTAAAAAAGGATCCGCCCATGAAGCCAATGCCACCTTTGGTTGAAGGTGGGCACCAAATCCATTTTCATGCACACAACTTCACATCATTTTCATGATAGTCATTACAAAGTTTTAACTTGAGAAAATTATTTGTATTGTAGAAAAAATGGGTATTAAATATTTTTCTACTATCATCCCCCTATAGTCACCACATATTGTAAGACATCACATATATGTTGAATTTTGGAATTGTAAGCATGATTGTAGATTGATATATTTTGACCCTATCATCTTAAACTCACATGCAAGTACCACAATTCACCTCATAAGCAATGATATTTACATATTGATATCATGAGGAGGTAAATAAGAATCGTAATGCATGGAGAGATGTCACAAATATAGTAAGCAACTTTCACACAATTTTTACATGCTTCTAGAGACCTTATTCAATCTTTAACCTATTCAAAACACACATATTCAAATCATTTGATCCTCTTTACATTTTCATGAAGAAATAACATTACAATACAAAGTTTTTGAAGAAAAGAAAAGTTCACAATTGTGCTTAAACGAATCATGAGATTAAATGATGAAGCAAATAGGATTCACATTGATCTACAAAAATATTTGCATACATTTTATTTCAAATAGTAGCATGACCTCCAAAGTTTATAAGCTCAATGACAAATGTATAGTCTACCATACTTGTATGAACTACAAATGTGAACAAATGAAAAGTTCATAAGAACAAGCTTTGTCACCTTGTGGGATGAAGAGAAGTCAGACAATTTTTATATTGATGAGACCTAATGAAAAGGGAAAGGAGGAGTGTTGACATGTGACAAGGACAAAAGAAAAGACAATTGATGTTGATAATCCTTTTAGTGGCTGTGAGCTGGGTTATTTGTCTGTTGCAAGGTTGTGTGTATCTGAAACTAGTGATGTTGCATGGTGTGAGTTATTTCATGGTGTATGCAAAAACAATAGTTTGTTTGGTTTCTCTTGATGGAGTTTGGCAATGGTTTAGCTTAGCATGGGAGGTTGTTGGAATGAATGGGAGCACGAAAGAACCTATTTAACGAGCTCCATTTGTTAAGCTAAGTACCGAATTTGTTTGTTGTAGAAGTTGGTGTCATGATAGAAATGTCATATATGATAGATAGTTGTGCGTGTTCAAGTACTTATGTTGTACTTTCCAGAGCTTTTCTGTTGTGCACTAGAGTGTCAGGACAACAAATGTAAAAACTACATGATAAAAGAAGTATGTTTGGTGAAGATAATGAAAGATAATATGGACAAAAGAATTAATGTTTGTGAGTGGCATCCAAGAAAGAGAGGAGGAATTACAATTGTATAGGTCATCTAAATTTTGAGAATCCATGGGTAGTTAGAAACCCAATTGAGTGGGAATTCTGGGGATACAGGATTTTGCATTGAATGAGAATTCTAAAGGATGTGGGGTTGCTCATTTGTGTCAATGCTCAAGAAAGCGCCTTATCAAGATTTGCATGAGCTTAAGAGTGGGGAATGATCAATTTTCTCAGTTATATCAGTCATTGGATGGCCAATAGAAAACCATGATAGCAATTGAGAGGGGTCTGAATAGATCTAATTCACTAGAATACTTCATTTCAATGTTGTTGCAACTACTTTGTTAGCTTGGTGCTAAAAATGTTTTTATTTCGTAACAAATACTTGGACATGTTTTGGAAGATGATAGAAGTATCTTATTTGTGATTATTTGATGTTTGTTGAATACTTGGTGCATTTAGTGAATATTGAGCCATGTTGACCAACCTAATTCAATAGGACATGTGGGATTATTTGGTCTTTTTTTTTGCTACAACCCCATTTACATTGCCACAAAAGCCTTTTATATTTTCTTTGATAGGTCTATAATTGTGGGTTCAATTATAGGGAACTTTGTAAAGAACTCCAAAAAAAAAACACACACACACATGTTCCCACAATAAAACGACGAGCATTAGCTTCAAATGATTCACAAGTTGACTTATAACTTCACATTTTGATTAATGCTTAACTTACAGAGTTGTGAGGTGACTATGAATACAAGCAGAGAGAAAGATGTAATGGAAAGTTGTTGAGTTAGGATTTGTGATCTGAACAACCTAATGGAAAAAGACCCTTAATGGGCTTGACAATGTCCAAGTATTGTTCATAACAATAAAAAAATGTTATTTTTTTCTTAGTTATTTGATCCAAAATCAAAAATTAATTTTACGTGCCAAAGTAATTGTAAAATTTGTTGCATTCATCAACCAGCCATTTGTTGGTTATGACCATAAGAAAACTTAATTACACATTGGTGTAAAATTTGGGAATAAAAATTTGGCTTGAACTTGACCCAATGTGTGAATGACATTTGAAGGACTATGGACTAAGTAACTAGTGAGAGTGCATTGGTTACTAGATATAATTCCAGTGATGAGTAATCCGAATTATCTTCCATGGACCATTCCAAAGACAATTTCAAAAATAACTACCCCATTTTCAAGCCTAACTAGATTTTTAAAAAAAATCTACTTTCTTTTCCTATGAATTTCTTAATAACTATCTCTCACCTTTTCTAATAAATACCTTCATTTTATAACTAACTCACTCTTTCACCTATCCACCAACATGATGGATATGAAAAAAGAAACTAACATGTGTCTTTTCGTGTCCATGAAATGTATATTAATTTAAATTAAAATTCACATTGACATGAATAATGATCAAATATTGAAAACCATATGAAAACATAAGAAGAAATAAATTAGGTGATCATCACTTGGTAGTGCACAACATTGCAGAGCTCTAATTGACTGTACAAGAGCAGTAAGGTTACCAGTTATGGGACATAGAAGAAGGTGACTTGAGAGGTTTAGTCAACCAACAACTAGGAAAGTGCAAAAAGGTATTAGGGAGGTCAGAAAACATCAAAAAGTATATGTAATATAACTGAGGAGCTCTTGTGGCATGCTCCCACATTAGTAACATGCTCCCAATAATCAACTATGTGCGCCTGTATGAAGATGGGCATCTTCCATAGAAGGGCATGCATCTAAATGAGAAGTTTTATTTCCATTAAGGGAAGCTTTAGATCCAATAAGGGAAGTTTTCAGTTTTCAGTTTGAACTTACCATGAAGGGCTGCACCATCACAGAATGAACTGCCTTGTTTTGTGTTCCCCAAGTTTATACCTGAAACTATGGAAGACTGGCTTAACCCTTGGCTTCGGTTCTCTGAGTAACAAAGCTGCTAATTGTGTGTCCCAAGCTGCTTAACTTCCTGCACAGCAGCCTCAAACTTCACACAAAAATGAAAGAATCCAGCTCTTTCGATGATGAAATATCTAAATCCAGCTCTTGCTTGCTTGAGATATTGCTGATTTATTAATCTTTCCAATCTGGAGACCAACAACACAGATCTCTGTATAAGCCAGAACTGCAAGGCTATGGCAAGGACTTTGGTCCCTCACCAGTCACTCCTCTAATAACAGAGTCCCAATGACATGTTGGGAGCTAGAACAGGTGTAAGAATGAAATAAACAATCTGGGTTACAAAAAAAGAGCTTTACACCAGAATCATGGTTGTGGACACCCAGTCCAAAACAGAAGATGAAGGATGGCCAACTCCTGTTTGCTACTTTTGTTTTGTTGAGCTATTTGATAGTGACCTACTATTCAAAAAGGTATTCACTCAGCTCTCCTTCATGGGCGCCTGAAGTTCTTTAAAAAAGCCATCAAACCAACAGCAGCCAATGCACCTGAGGCTGTAGCTGCAGGAAAACCATAATTTGCAATCTTACTCCTCTGTTCCAGTGAGACTTTCAGGGAACTCAACTCTGAAGCAAGCTCCCGTGCCTTCTCCTCACTTGTGTCCTTGTCAGAATTGGCCTTTTCTAGAGAAGCCTCCAGGCCCTTGACCTGAGCTTGCCATGTTGAAAGCTCTGATTGTGTTCTTGCTGACGAATCAGTCAATTCAGAGTTCACTTTCAATAGCTCAGCTTCCAGCCCCTTGCAAACCTCATCAGACATCCCTCTGTCCTTCCGCAGATTGGCAATTTGAATCTGAAGTTCCTCAGTGCTTATCTGAGCATCAGACATGGTGGCTTGAAGCTTCTGAACCATTGACCTTGCTGTACTCAGCTCCTCTTCAAGAGACTCTTTCGAGTTACTTGACAACAAGATTCCAGTATGCAGTGCTGCAGGAACAAGGGCATTCCTTAGGAACACTAAAATTGGACTACTCCTCAAATTTCTTCACCCACATTTTTTCTTTTCCTCATATCTGAAATTGCAGAGGAAACTCCACAAAACACATGGTGAAGGTAACTGTTGTCTCATTCCAGCAAGACCAAAATTAACAGAACAATGAGTGTAGCCATAACTCATAACTTGTGCATGTCACCAACAAGTATCAGACCATCTCCTTCACAATGAATACGCAATAACTAGCTGCCATGACTTCCACCAATGACTTCATATGCATCTAACAGATCTTTCCAACAGTATAACCATCAAACTCATGTTCATCTGTGTTCATTCAACTGATACAACTAAAAAGCCTTTCACCTGGGTCAGATCATGGCAATCCATACCTTCCTTTTCCTCTTCAAAAATCTGAGCGGCCTCAGCTGCTTTGCTCTTTGCAATTTGCAGCTCATCTTGTAAACCAGAGACTGTAGCCTCCAGGCTCTTCACCTTTGCAGCAAACTCCTCTCTCTGAGTATCCTGCAGCTCTTGGGCGAGGGACCTTGCAGCCTTCAATTCATCTTCAAGAGATTCTAGCTTGCTATTTGAGACCTTCAATTCGACATAAAGTGCTGCAAAACCATTGGCTCAAATTCAGAGAGGCTCCTGGAACATCACCACACCAGTTCCAGTCTGCTTTGAACATGCAAGGCAGTTTCATCCCAAGTAGATTTCATATAATCTGCTGAAATGATGAAAAATAGATATCCATACCTTCCTTATCCTTCTCACAGATCTGAAGGGCTTGAGCTCCTTCACTCTTAGCAACCTGTAGCTCATCCTGCAAACTCAACACACTGGCCTCCAAGCCCTCCACCTTTGTACTGAATTCCCTTGTATGAGAATCCATCTCTGCTCCATGGTGAGCCAGCTGATCTGCCAATTCAGCTGCCAGCTTCCCATTTTCTTGCTTCAACCTCTCTTGCTCCAAACGAAGCCCCTCAGCCACCTATACAAAAAAAATTGATCCAAACATCCCACAGCTGTGATGGCCTGGAAAGAAGGGCACATGATCAAATTGATGACCTAAATGCACTGCAACCAATTTGAACGCCAAAGCTTGGAGAAACATGAGCCCAACACCAGAGTGGGATTACCCGAGAAATTATAACAGAGGAAATATCAGAAAAGTAACATGTGCTATGATCTTCACCATCGGTCAAACCCTGAGCACTGCCTCTGACTAATGGATAGTCCTATGAGCTGCTCACCAATGTTGTGCTAGTAACCTCATCCTCAGCTTTCGAAAGGGCACTTGATAGTTGCTCCAACTCCTTCCTGAGCAACTCCTGCTCCCTATACAATTTCTCAACCTCTGCAGCTCTATCTCCTGCCAGTCCCTGCAGAGAAGATCTTTCTTTCTCCAATGTTTCATGTTCAGTAGATAAAATTCCAATCTCTTTCTCCAGGACTTCCACCCTTGATTTAGCAGCTAAGGTGTTGCTATCTGATTCCTCAATTTGGATGTTTAAGGCAGTAACTTCTGCACTCAACTCAGAAACAGAAATTCTCAAGTCTCTTATTTGAAGAGACAAAGAGTCCTTCTCCTCCGTTAATGAGGCCTTCTCCTGGTTAAGCTTTGAAACCTCTTCCTTTAATCCATTAATTGCCTCCTCTGCTGCATGTCCTGCATTTGCAAGTTCTTGCACCTGGTTGGCATGCTCCAATTTGAGAGTGTTGATTTCTTTCCACACTTCTTCCACCTGTGGAAAATCATCCAAAAATTAACATTCATTGACCCTCAAGCCTCCTCACACATTAATGAAGCAAGTCCTGCTCAACACTGACAGCAAACCCTTGCACGAGACAGGGTCCCAGGAGAAACTGTGATGAAGTCAAAATCCTCAAATAGCAGTTGCAGCACAGGAACTGATGTTCTCATTTCCCACCTTTGAATTGGCAGCTGTTGCCATTCTGTCTGCTTCCTTAACATGGGCAGATGAATCATCAAGCTCCACACTCAACCTTGACACAGCAGCTTCCAAGTCTCTATTTTTGTGAGACAAGAAGTCTTTCTCCTCAGTCAATGCAGCCAACTGCTCATTCAGCCTTGAAGCATCCTCCCTCAGCCGAGAAATCTCTTCCTCTGATCCCTGTTGCTTAGTTGCTAGTTCTTGTACCTCGTTTGCATGCTTTATTTTAAGACCAGCAATCGCTTCCTGAGTTTCTGCTGCCTGTGGGTGGTTATCCAAGTGTCAGTTCCCAGGATTCCTAGTGCAAACCATGGTACAGAAGTAAGATCAATCATGAAGTTAGCATGATGCAAATACCAGTTACATATCAGTTGCACGGAAAACTAAACTCATATTACATCTCCATGAGTATTGAGAATTTCTCCATACTTACAATCTTTTCTACCTGGATGGAATTGAGAGACGACCCAGTAATTGGGTTCTAGAGATTTCAAATCCAATAGCATATCAGTACAGAAGAAAAGAGAAAAAAAACTGGGGAGTGTTTGAACAATAGGGACAGTGTCACACATATATGGTAATGACCAGCTACCATAACAGCCCCACTGACTTCATCAGCTGCCAACATGGGTACAGGTCAATGTCATACATTGAACATATCTATAAGATTGCAAAGAAAACTCCGGGATAATTAAGGTAACTGCTATGTCAATTGGCCAAACCAAAATAAACGCAACACGAATCAGAGCAGTCATAACCTTCAGAGTATCACTCATCAAGTATTGGACCATCACCGAATGGCAGCAACTAGCTACCATTATCCTTACTGCTTCATCCTCTCCTGGCAGTAAGTTTGTAACTGCACAATAATCTGCTGTGGGAAAACAATCATACCAGAACTTGCATCCTGAGTTTGTCACATTTCCAGAAGAAACAAGACTCGGTCATGATTTTGGCTAGCTCACTCAAGAGGTGGCTAATCAAAATCAAACTGTATCCTTGTTCAATCTTTTGAGGGTAGGCTTCATTTCATATCAGGTTTGACCCTGTACAAGCAAGCATCTAAGCATAGAGAGGCCTACATAGCAGGTCATGGGCAGCCCTGAGTGGGCACCCTGAACATATCCTTTAACCAACATTGCTGAGTTTCCATCACATTAAACAACATACTGAGTTTCTGTCAAAAGACCAGCGGTAATATGGGGACTCAGCCATGATACTGCATAGCCTCAAACATTTTCAAGAGCTATTTTGAGACATGACAGTCATGACCAGTGTTGTCTGGTTCAAGATTTCAAAAGGAAACTTTGGTCCCAGTTCTAACAACCAATCAAATGCAATAACTGCCTAAAATGTAAGGGCACGTTTATACTTATTTTATGAAGTTATATTTTTATCTACCTAGAGAAGCTGAAAACCTGAACCTGTTCAAAACAAGGCAGCACTCCCAGTTCAGGTTCTCATTCAATTTTGAAAAGAGGCCCATTGCCTGGTTAAGTTTCAATTGCAGTTCCATCAAAACTTGGAACCTATGGTCCAGAGACCCTAGAACCTGCCCTATAACCTGGACCTCAACCTACCTAAATCCCACACCCTGCCAACACTCGTCATGACTTTAAAAATTTGTAGAGTTCTCACAAAATGCTAAGACAACCTGGTTTGCAGACAAGCTCACCTCTGATTTGGCAGCCAAGGCGAATCTGTTGACATCCTCAACCTGTGCTGATGATGCAGCAAGCTCTGCTGTCAACTTTGAGACAGCAGCTTCCAAGTCTTGTTTCTCAAGATCAAGGGAGTTCTTTGCTTGAATCAGTGCAGCAATATCATTGCTCAGCCTTTTAGCCTCCTCCTCCAGTCTAGAGTTTGCTTCCTCTGCCACATGTATTTTATTGGAAAGTTTTTGCACATTATTGGCGTGATCTGTCTTCAGAGAAGAAAGCTCATCTTGTAGTTCTTCAGCCTGTAGATGATCACAAGAAAACATAATTCACTTCACAATAACAGTTACAACATCATGCTATGGTTGCAGTCAAGGCATTTTCAATAAGGAGAAGCCTCTGTCCAGACAGGAGTGATTAATAAGAAACAAGACATCCTATAAAAATCGTGGTCATTCAAGCAGAATAACATGAAAATTTCAGACAAGGGAAACATTCTCACCCTTGATTTGGCAGCCAAACCTACTTTCTGTGCATCCTCAATTTGAGATTCTAAATCCTTCTTCTCAAGAGCAAGGGAGTTCCTCTCCTTAACTAATGCAGCTATTTCTTGGCTCAGGCCTGATGCTTCCTCCTTCACCAAGAAGTTCTCTTCCTCTAATCGATTTGTTCTGTTGGTGAGTTCTGTCAGCTTGCTAGCATGCTCCCTCTTTAGAGTTGCATTAAGCTCCTGTGCTTCATTTGCCTGCAAGTCAGCACTCTTGAGTTATGATGCTATATTTGACCACATAGACCCCACAAAGCCTACAGAATGACCTCCAGATCCCCATATTAAAATAGCTGCATTTTGGGTGCCTCACCCTTGACTCAGCATCTGAGGCTATTTTCTCTGCTTCTGAAATGGAGTGAGATATTGCAGACAACTCTGAAACCATTTTGGACATAGAAGCTCCCAGTTCATCCTTCTCCTCAATCAGTGCAGCCCTCTCTTGGTTCATTGTTGAAGCTGCTTCCCTCAATAAGGAGATCTCTTGCTGTGACTCATGTATTATCACAGCTTGCTCTGATATCTTGTCAGCATGCTCCTTCTGGAGAATAATTATTTGTTCCTGTGCTTCTTTTGTCTGCAGATCAAAGTTCTCAAATCATTATCTTCATCACAAGTGAAACACTGAGGAAATGCAGCAATCCAAATGGTTGTGGTGTCAATCATAGACACCTGCATGGAAAGCTGTAACAACACCAAAAGTTATAAATTACCAGAAGGAAAAACACAACAGAAATCAGTCATCCTCACTTTTGACTTTTCAGATAATGCCAGTTTTTCTGCTTCGTCAATACGGGCTGATATCTCTGACAGGTTTGAATTTGACTTGGAGAGAGCAATGTCCAGGTCTCTCTTTTCAAGAGAAAGGGAATCCTTCTCTTCTATCAGTGTGGCCCTCTCTTGGTTCAACTTCAAGGCTTCCTCTTTCAGTGAATTGTTCTCTTCCTCAATTACACATGTTTTGTCTAACAATTCTTTAATTTGGATATTGTGCCCAGTCTTGAGAGCAGAAACTTCCTCCTGTGCTTCTTTAGCCTGCAGATAACCACCAGAAATTTGTATCGCATGAATGAGTTGTTGAGAAAACTCCACAACTACTTTGTGAGAGACACTTGAAAGGTAACCATTATGTCAGTTCCAACCTGACCAGGAAAAATATGACAGAATGTGTGTTGTCATAATGTTGTCAGTATCACAAACTATCACCTTGATCAATGGCAGTGACTACTGGTCAACAGAAATCATATTACTTAAGCTTCCTCAAATTGTTTTGTCACCGTGATGTCATGGAGACAAGCCTATATCAATACACCATTGTCACAACAATTCAATAAAATAATAGAAAAGCTCTCACAAAAACACCATCATGCCACTTACCACAGTTAGCTCTTCCTCTAGCTCCAACACCTTCTTAGTGAGAGAGTCTCTGTCAGTTCGTAGACTCGCCACTTGCCTCACCAATTTGTCATTCAAGTCATGTAGTGCTGCCACCTTCTGATCTTCTGTGAGTGGGCTCCGAGGAGTTCTGGGGCTCCTAGGAGTTCTCGGGGAGCCCAGAGCCTCTTTACTGTCACCATTGACGGGCCTTGAATCCTGATGTGAAGGAGATACTGGTGGTTTTTCTGCTCCAGAACCAACAAAGAAACAACTTCTTGGGTCTAGGTCTTGGAATAATGCTGACTAAAGGACACAGTAATGTACATGTACAATTGAACAAGGCAGCTCATCTAAATGGGGAACACAAACCTGATGTTTGTGGTGATGGGGGCCGTTCCCTTAATGCTTCATAAGAGAGTGGGCTTGGGGGCTGGGTATGCTCTCCACCTTCAGATTCCTGGTCTCCAGTCTCAGACACATGATCCCCATAGTCTGAGCCAATGTCTCCATTACTCGTGTGGTCATCACTTTCAATGTTTCCACTTGCTGTGGCCTTTTTCCTACTGGCATGATGCTTCTTGTGATGCTGGTGGACAGGCATGATGTCTGCAAAGAACATCATTGCAAGGTTATAACCACACCACAATTCACATGACAACAAATCAAACATAGTCCACCCAAACAGAGTTGAAAAGCACAAACAGAAGAAGAATTTCTGAAGACATGACTTGGATCATCAAGCTGCAAAACTTCTTTCTGCTGTCTCTGCTCTGGTTCCTTGATTCCTTCAGAAAACAACAATGCTTCCCATCTAGACAAAGGCTTGCATTTATGCACTCTGAATCCCAAAGTGAGATGTGATTGGCACATCTTGATATGATTGCTGCTCAGAAAAGAAAGGAGTCACTATTGGAAAAGAAAAATTCCATGCACTGAAGGCAAATCTCCAGTGGCTAATGAAAAGTGGAGGAAGCCAAAAACTTCCTCCAGTTCATGTCTAAAATGCTCCCAGAACCAAATTCTCCGAAAATACCAACCTTGTGTCTCCCTGACTTAGGGGTTCTATAATTTCTTGGAAAAATGTTGCATCGTCTCAAAATTGGACTAGCACTCTATATGTTTGTCTGCCTTGAAACAAAAAATTGCGGTCTCCTGGATACTAGAGGACAGACAAGCAGCCTTATTTCAAAATACATTAACTATCAAATGTCCACATTCTACCCCAGGGAAAGTCATGCATCGTGGCCTCTTCTGCGCACTTTGATGGGAAAATTTGGGTGAGGAGAAAAAATAAGCTGTATTGTTTGCACATACAGCACTCCCGTGAGCATTCTATCACAACAGATAGTCTGGCTCAATCCCTGGAAGCCGGGAATTCGAGTAGACCCGAAGTTTTAGCACATGATCTGGGAAAATAAAGCTCACAACACGGAAACATCAAGAAATCAACAACGTCGATAACGATTACTTTGCACAGCGTGAGGGGCGATTAATGCGGCAAGGTCGATAAAACATCTCAACGACAAGCTAGAAGGTGAAAGTTCATGATCGTAGTCTCTTCTCATATCATATCTCTGACAGTGAGTCCACACTGTCAAGTGCCGTTGTCCTCGAGCCTGCTAACAAACAACAGCATTCCCGCTTCCAGAGTTCGGAACCCCGGGTAACTGTACAAGCAGGATGGAAACCTAACATAGCGAAGCAAACAAGAAAGAAAGAAAGAGGAAAAGGAAATGCTGCCGCCCGGCACGCACAGCACGAAAGATCCAGACAAGCAATCCAAATCCAAATGGAGACAGAATTCATACCGGAATGACGATGCAAAAATCTCCAAGCCGCAAGCTCGCAGATTTAAGCTTCAAAACAGATGTAAGCTTCGGGCCTTCATGAGCCTCAAAACCTGGTGTTGAGAAGAAAGACGCGACCAGTTCCCGCTGCACACTCACACACACACACACACACAATAGAACACACAAGGAGCAAATAGCGATGAGAAACTACGAGAGAGAAGTCGAATGAAAGAGCGCGAGGAGGAGAATGAAGAGAGAGCAGAACAAGACGCAGACCCGAAGAGTAACAGGCAGGATCGCGCGGGGAATGCAAAGCGGATGGCTGTGTTGGAGATGGCAATGGGGTGGTGTTGCTGCTGCTGCGCATCCAGGGAGAAAGGGGAGACGAAAAGGCAGCCTATCAGTTTCTAGGGCTTTGTCTGGTTGCCCCAAATCTCGGGCCCTCGAAACGTATCGGGATCTGGATTTGACCCAGCCAACTTCCAGGTCCTCATTTACAACTATTATTAGTAGCCCTAAACGTTTGCAAATAGTAAGTGGGTAACCCCAATGGGAATTTTATTTTATTTTTATTTTATTTTCTTGGCTCTGGCTGTGTCTTTAAGGATAGGGGTGGATATTACAGAAACACAAAGGATTTTGAAAGAATTTTTTTAATTTTTAATTTTATGTCACTTTTTAAGGTTCCTTAGATTATAAAAATCTCATCCAAAGTCACGGTTAATTATATATCCTTTCTTCTGTTTAAATTTGATAAAATTATCTATTCATAAATTTTGAAGCTTCTGATTGGCCCTCCCCTTATCTCTCACTATTGCGTAACCTCTTCCCCTTCTTTTTGCTTTTCTTGCATACATTGTCTGGACAGAGAATGGTTGTAAATTTTCATCCCTGGAGAGGAGAGTTCTATATATTTTTGGGTCTATGTACAAGAAGGTTATGAGACTTTTCATCCACTCACATGAGAGTTATGGAATAGCTTAGATTATGTCTGGTAATGAGCTCAAGGACACTAGTTACTGGAAATAACTATGACACTCCCACGCCTCAGCTATTTCTGGTTACCAGCATCCTCTTGCTGGTTACCGAGTCGAGAAGAATTAGATGTCTTTGTTAGGGATCATAATTTAACAATCACACCTTGACCATAGTGTTGGGTGTGCCTGCAAACTTGTCCCCACCAGGTTCGCCTGTAGCCTTACCAGAGACAATGGTCAGGTATGACATGTATTATGTCATACATAACTAGTTTCGGTGTCCCATGTAGTTAAGTATTATTGCAGCCCTTTTTTTTTTTAGGCAAGACACTTACTTAACCAAATCAGCTGTTAGTTTTAATTGAATCAATAATTAATATACATGCCTGAAATTTGAATCGTTTGATTAAAATTTTAAATGCACTGTGAAACAGGCCCCGGCAAAACTTGTTATCACCAATGGAACAATGGCTTGCCCTATCAACCTCATCACATTCATGTGTGGAATAGGCCCGTCCCATAAAATATTTAAAGCTTTGGAGTTGTAGATTATGTCATTTTTTTTATCACATTATATGACATAATCTTCTAATGATGATCATAAACTCTTAATAGTGACCAAAAGATGTCTATTAATTGTCTTTTTAATTGTTACATTTGCACACAGACCGTAATGCTATGAAATTGTCTCACCCTTGGTCATTATTTTGGGCACATCACCTAATAAACTTGCTTGGTGCCTTACCAACATAATACACTGAGGCTTGACCATTCCATGCAACATTTAGCTCTCGTTTGGTTTCACATTTTGAGGAATATTCACCAGGCTTTTATTCTGAACTATGAGTTCAATTATTCTTGGAATTGCTAGGAACATTTCCTTGTTGATCTAAATCTTGCTATAAAAAGGCAGATTATGCAATTTATTTTATTTTGAACCATCACATTGTTTCAAACATTTAGGGGATTCATCTTCCTACATCTTTCATACTATTTAGGAGAAAAACTCATGCACATCAAACTTTCATAAGTATGGGTAATCTTTGAGTAAATTTTGTTAGCTAGTGACTTTTTTGTTTGGCAAAGTTTTGGCAATTGGGTCAACAAATAACTATGGTTTCTAGCTTCTCAGCTTCTTATGGCACTGAACACAAAAGAATCTTAATCTTTGTTCTTCCTTTCTCCCTTTGGTGGGTGTTTTGTTTTATGAAGTTTACCAGGGTTTCATCAATCAAAGGCTAAATCATCCTAAGTTAAGCTTGAGAAGACAATTAGGGAGCAGCACAGGTATCTATTATAAACTGCTGGTACTTATTGGTAGTCTTCAAATAAGCAACGATTGGTAAGCATCTCCAGCTGTGCCCCTTATATCACAATTCACAACTTCTGACATACAGTCTTAATTATACCCCTTTCCTCACCAGGGTTTATATTTCAATTTTTTTGTTTCAATAGTTTGGAATTTTAAAACATTTTTTTCAAAGTAGTTTACACAAAGAAAGAAAATACCTTTTTTTTTAATAAACATGATCACAATGCTAAAATTTGTTTTTAAAAAGTCACTGTTTCTCACCCATTCTAATGAAAAAGTGAATAATATACAGCAAGAGATATTTAAATCTCATCACCTAGACCAATCATTGTGATTGATGATAAAAAACAATGAATTTTTTTAGTGCAGATCTTTAAATTAACACAATTTGAGATCTAGATCAATGATTTCTTTGGGGCAAAATTTCAATAGTTGGAGACACAAAAAAATTGCAAAGCTTTTTTTTTCCTTTTTTTTAATCATAGATTAAAAAATATTTATATTTTGGGAAAATCCTCCAAAATTTGGGAACCACAAAACTGAAATTAGAAAAAAATAATTTAAAATAATTTATAAAAAAACACTGTGACGTAGATAGTAAGGAAAAGAGAATTTCAAACAATTTGACTCCACTTTTGTCACATGCGATGTGCAGGTGATTGCACTGCTGTGGGTGGAGACTGAAGACACTCCAAGTTTGAGTTTCCAATCGAATGTGATTGTTCCAAGAATTTTACCTCCATTGGGTCGGTGCATCCATTTTCACCATTTGACCATGTCAATGAGAGTATCATCAAGTCTTCTTTTCGGTGGGCCAGTGAAGAGGTCAAAAGTGGGAGTAGCCAATAGAGATATCCGTAAAGTCAGGAAAAGACAGGGTGAGTACCCCGAGTTTTGGTCATACACAGGGTGAGATTAAGAAAAAACCTGCCAAAAAAGTACATTAGCATTCAACATGGGTGAAACTCAGGAAACTATCAAAACTATCAAATTTTGATAGTTTCCTGAGTTTCACCCTGTCTTTCTTTTTTCCTGAGCGCCTCGACTGCTGCTACATAGATTTTCACTGCTCCTACCTGTACAGCCACTATAATTCCTCTCGAACCTTGTGCATTAAATGCTGAGATTCAGCATTTCGTACTGAGTTTCAGCATTTCATACCGAGATTTCCTTACTTTACGGATACCACTATAAGAGTAGTTACGGGGTGAAAGACAGGGTGAATTTATGGATTTCTTTAATATTTATCCAAAGAAACAAAATTTGCGTGGGGGTTGTAGCCACTGGGGAAGCATCACCATAAACTTTTATGCAGATCATATACTAAATAGAGCAGGTTTGGTGCTATGGTCGTGTTGTAGGGCCCAAAAGATATCAAATCAGATGAAAGATAATGAAAGAAGCCCATCACAAATTGCACCAAACAAAGACTTTATATGAACACCAGAGTAGAAGAGGTTGCAATAGATTGGGCGGATGTTGCATAAAGCAGTGGTGAGATTTCCTAGTGTTATCTGGAGGGCATCTTATACACAGAAAGATCTGCTCTGATTTTTTGAGTGTGATGAGAGGTCACCTTACCCAAGGTATTTTTTCCTTTGCTGTTTGTGAGGGGGGCAGGGAAGGGGGTTGGAAAATAGAACATGCCCTCCTAGGGCAGTCCCATTTTTCAAAATGCCTTACATTCTTTCTTGTGATACCCAATGAGAATTTTTTAAAAACATAATCAAAGCATGTCTTTATGTTTGGTAAAGCTCTCCAGTTTGATCAGAATCATTCTCAGCTCTATACCTCATAGGGGTCCTTATTCTGACACAACCTGTATGGGGGGTTTTACTCTACATGCTCATAATGCCTTTACATCTTAAAACATCACAGTAGCCCTATGAGGGCTGATTTCCAGTGTATTTTTTGTATTTAGATAGATGACCTTGAGAGGTTAAGGTGCCTCTCACTTCTACCAACTCATGATCTACCTATGTTCAAGATTAAGATAATGCTTCTTGCATGTGTAAAGCACTTCAAGGAATTTCCCAAGTTTATTGAGCCCTGTCCCTGTGGGGGACAGAGACTTTTGCATTCGATCCAACTTTTGGAAGTTTTACATTATTAGAACCGGTTTCACATTATGTGAACCAGTTTGAACCAGTTTGAACCAGTTTCTTTGCTGAAAGTGTTTTAGACTGTTTCGATTGGAAGGGATTGTTTTGGCGTTCAGAGTGTGAACACAGTAGGTAGATGTACAACATTTTATCTATTGGCAGGCCAGCATTTTTGTGATGCCTTGTTTTGAGGGCACCTTATATCTACAATATCCGTCCTAGATAAAGAGAGGGATATTACGACTACCTTACACTAAGGTCAGTTTTGCCATTAAATAATCCTCACAATAGTGAAATGCAATTTTGTGAAATATGAAGTTGACATGTTGAAAATCATCATAATTATCATAGGCTACTCTCTAAATAATTTCACTACTCATGTCACAATATTATAATAGATGATGGAAAATATATAATTTTACAATTAAAAAACAAATTCAATTTTTGAAAATAAATAATTATTCATTTTGTCAATGTGGAAACTAACCCTAATCTATGGTACTCCTTAAGAGTGGGTTGGATCTTACAACTACAAGGTGTAAGATCCATCCCCATTTTAAAAGGAACAGGTGTAAGAACCCAAAATGTCTAGACTTAGCTCTTACGTTGTTCTGGGGCCCTTATTTTTGGAACACACCACCCTCAGGCTTAGGCCTCGGCAAGGTAAGGTAAAAGGTAAACGGGTAATTATTGTTGCCCTACCTTTACCTTACCACTACCTCTACCCGAACAGCCTGTGTTGACTTTTACCTCTACCATTACTGTACCACTGAACATGGGTAATTACCTGGTAAATACAATGTTTTTGTTTTTTTGCTCTTGAGTCTTGCATAGCGTAGTGTGCGTGTAGCCAAAAAGGAGGGGCGCCATTTAACTACAGACACCCTAGATCACTTAACAGACGTCCTCATGGATCACAATGTTCAACCCCTGCCTCTGTCAGGTCTGCTGATCCTTCATGCCTCAAAGCACTCAGCAAACGACCCCACAACATAAGAGCTCAGAGGCTCAAGCAATTTCTCGGTCCTACACACAGATGCATTACTACACCCAGCTCTCAAAACACGACTTCGATCATGGTTACAAAACCCAGATTCTATTCACAGAATGTGCACAAAACATATCACTCTGCCGCGAGTGTATCTAGCTCTCCCAAAACTTCAACACCTCGAATCCATGCCAATACAACTGGTCCATTCTACTCAGCTCCATTCCCTGACATTCTGATGTTGCTCTGTTGAGCAGCGCGCGCACCTACTGCACTGTGGGCCGCGGGGACTGTGTCGTGTATTAGGGCATGACTACATATAGACCTTAAAGAAGGGAAAGGTAAAAGGTAATTACAAGGTAATGGGGTAATGCGATTCGCTCTACCTTTACTTTACTTGTTACCCTACCTGCTGACCGAACATCGACTTTTACCTTTACCTTTTAGGGCTTTACCGGGTAACTTAATGGTAACCTCCCTACCTTGCCGAGGGCTACTCAGGCTTGACCTTATATGTCCCTTATTTTTGGGCATGCCCCCACCCCAGGGCTTTACACTTCACTTAATAAATGGGTGAGAGCCAGACTCCACTATGGCCTCATTAATAGGCCCCTTATTTCAGGAATGTCCCCACCCTGGAGACTGGGGACCTACATTACATGGCCCTTCATGAGTCTAGATGTACAACCTTTTGAGAATGTTCCCAACCCCTGGGCTTTACCAATCATAAAGCACAGGACAAAGCAAAACACTATCATCAACCTATAAACATACTCAGATCAAGATGTCTAGGGTTCTTATGCCTACTTATAGGCATAAAGGTGCATTCACACTTGGGGTTAGGGACTCTAGTGTTGAGTTGCCAAACACCATGCTAGTCATCTAGTGCTTACACCTACTTACCATGAACATTTTATGTGAAGTTAAGATTCATTTAACAACAGGTGCCACCTAGGATGCCACCTAGATTTTCATTAAACATTGACTTGACATCAAGTGTGAATGCACCATAAAACACATTGTGTGAAATCCATCCCACTCTTGATGAGTAGGCATAAGATTTCTCCTCCTTTCTAGTCAAGGGATATTCACGCATAAAAGGTGCCTTGCAAATATTCTAGGAGATTTCTCCCCATGCTTTACACTAAAAAATATCATGTAGAAATTTAAAAGATTAAAATCAGAAACAAATCTATTGATTGCACAAAATCAGAATTGCATGCCATTTTTGGTTTCATATTTGTTTTCAGAATGTTATCCCATAATCTTTATGGCCAAACAACACCCAATAGTGGTGTAGAACTATGTCATTGTATTGACCTAACTAAATTATGGCACCTGCCAAGGTGGAATATGGTGGGTTTTGTGAGATTGGCGCCTTAAACATAGGGTTATGCATCAGGAGCCTCAAGCCCCAAGCTTTCAATTGCAGCCTTGTGCAACTCAAAATCAAGGCAAGCGGTAAAGTGTGAATGGGGAGGCTAATGGCATGGTGGAACTTTTGACCTAGACATGAAGACGAATGATGTTTGTGCCAACTTTTTGTGTAGGGTAAAATTCCAAGAGCAAGGTTTTGGGGAAATAAGGGATCCATG
Source organism: Sphagnum contortum (assembly GCA_963920785.1). Classification (NCBI taxonomy): domain Eukaryota; kingdom Viridiplantae; phylum Streptophyta; class Sphagnopsida; order Sphagnales; family Sphagnaceae; genus Sphagnum; species Sphagnum contortum. The sequence goes on from OY987284.1 coordinate 15,488,573, forward strand.
CTGTAAAGTTAGAGCCAAGAGAGGTCCCATATTTTCACACAATCCCTCCCCAAGGGCATTACATGGTATAAAGATAGATTGAAGGTTGAACAAGAAATACAAGTGTATTAAGAGGATAAGGAGGTGTGTGACCTAAAAGCAACATTAAAGGGAAATTGGAACCTTCATTTATTTTCAAGCATTGCATTGCGATATTATGTTCATTCAAATAGTTGAGGTGTTTATGTAAAAGTTGAAACACTTAAAGGTCGATGGGAGACGACAAAAGTCTTTAGCATTGGCATACTTGCCAAGTTCTAAAAATCGGAAAAATCCATTGTTTCATAAATTTTGTTTGCCCATGTGTGGATTGTTTAAGAAGCACTTATCTCCCAACAGTTTAAAGTATCGACCTTTGGAGGCTCTGAGGCCATCCTTTTTAGCATCCAAACCTTCCTCAACCTACGCCTTAATTGGGTCATGATGCAAGTTGAGGTCAAAACATTTTTAATAACGTTTCTCGAACTATTATTTTTAGAAAATTGTGTGATGTTGAAGGGCCTTTGGTAAGCATTGTCCCTTTTGCCATGTTGTTTTATGGTGTTCATTTTTCTTTTTACTACTAGCATGGGCGGCATGTGGAGAGGGTCACCATTATCGAGTTATCTTCAAACATGAGGTAGGGTGACCCCCTAAGAGGCCATTTATTTGTTTTGGCCCATTATTGAGTTCTTTTAAAAACCATTACGCGGGCCCTGAATTGTGTCTTTCCATCCCTAACAAATGATCCACATCATGGGGTTTATGAGACAAATTACTCACACCTTGACCACCTTTCGACCCATTAGCCCTAGTTGGGCTTAAGGTCAAAGTGTCAAAGTTTAAAGGTTTTTTTTAGGCATAAAGTTTCCTCAGGGCTACACTATGGTCATAGATGGCTTATACATTTTGGGTGTGCCAATGAGTTTTCAGGACTTTGCCAAGCATGTTTTGGATGAGGTTTTACCTTAAAATGTGTCACATATCGATGATCTTCCTCTCCTAGGAGACACCCAAATTGCTTTATGCATTTTATCCTCATGTGTAGTTCATCGACCTTCTTATTTCACACGGACAATACCTCTTTTTTTCATGTTTCTTTTTGCAAGTTTTGACAAGAAAATTATGCAAGTATGTGGGGTCATTATGGGTCTAGGATCATGAGAATCTTTTCAAGGCCCCTTAGCAAGGTGTCATGTTTGATCATTGATATCCTTTAGTGGTATAAGCCTTCTTTCTATGGAGGATTGTGGCCCATCTATTTTTCTAGGGAGTTGGGTTCTAGTCACTTTGTATTTGTGCTTTAAGTTTTGTATTTTCAATAAACCCATTCTAGAGGAATATGTTTATCAGGTTGAAGGGGGCCCACACCTATTTTAGTCACGTTTACATGTAGTGCGAGATGGCCTTCCTCTTGCAACTACGAAGATGTAACTTTCTTTTAAAAATTTAGTAGTTAACAACACCCCAATTCTACATCTTTGATGGACATCCACCACAACACATCCTTTAAGTTTATTTTGGAGGATGATTCCATTTCTTTAGCATCCAAAGCCCACATTTGTTTTTATTTAGGCAAGGGGGCAGGGCTATGGTTGGTTGCTAGGCTATCTATCCATTTGTTTTACATCACACGTTCTACTTTCACCTTAGCATTATGTTTTTGTCTTAGTTAAATTCAACCCTCGACATCTAGTTTTATCACATGTGAATGTGGACATAGGTTGGACACATCTGGCATGCACTTAACCCATTGCCCGATTGAAATCAGTAAATAGCCACACATGATGCCATTCAAAATGTCATGTATGCCCTCGTTTGAAAGAATGGGCATGTTATATGGAGAGAATGGTGGTTACACCCTTATGTTAAGAATTTCATTACAAGTCAATCTCTAAATGACTTAAGAGGACCAGGTCTTTGTTGTCAATGTGGTGGTTATAGATTTGACGTAGGAGATGATGGCTTTGAATGTCATTAATCGACCAACATGTGTAGTTGTGAAACTTAATGCCATTACTAAAATTCGCAAGCATAAGGACTTCATGAAAAACACCACTTTATTTTGATGGCCATGAAGGTGCATTGCATACCCGAACATGATATGGATCATTTCATCAAGGAATGTGCTCATCTTTTCCATGATAGACAATTGGAAATACTTGCACACCTTCCACATGAAAATATGCACTCACAAAACTCACTTAGGGGTGGAACTACTATGTAGTTGTATTCTAACAAATTAAGGTGGTTTAATGTAATGTAATGAAGTTCATTAACAATCTAATGCGTTTGTGTCCACTTGCAAAATACCAAAACATTGTGGGAGAATCAAAACTCACCATGATGGAATGTGAAGGAACATTATGTTGATGTTAAACCAATGTTTGTGCTTGATGGTTAACCTTCCTTTGTTCCATTCATCATAATATTTTCATATAACCTCCTAATCTAACATGCATTGGATTTTTTTTAAGCTAATATTTTAAGGAGCAATGTTACAAAATATTATAAGTTTTTACTTTTGAAACCAAGAATTATGCTTCGAAACGACAACCTATTTTGACCAGATTTGAGCAAAAAACAATCAATTCAACCCCCTTTACTTTCAGCAAGTGTAGCTCCCTTGCAGCAAACCTGATGATGCTGAAATTTGGAGAAAACATTCTACACCTTCTAAATTGAAATTGTTTAAAGTTTGAAACAAATCCAATGGCGGATTTGAGAGGAACAACTATTTTAAACAAGAATCCAGAGGCTTGTTCATGGAAATCCTTCCATGAACTCCACTACAACTATTTGCTACACGCAACTTCCTTCCATGCTCTTTGTTTGCACACATTTTTTTCATGAACAACTTTCTTTCACATATAAAAACTAATGTTTTTTCTCACACTCCTTCTCCTCCTTTGTTCCTTTGGGCCCCAAAAAACACACACCATCCACACACTTGGTAAGCCTCTCATGACCTTTCCCTGAGCTTGTTCCCCTTGTCTAATGGAAGCTTTGAAATTCTCCCCTCCAATCAATGGCCTCTTCATCCTTTAAGAGCCAATGAAAATTGAAAATGATTTGCCCTCCAATTGATTTTAGAATGAGAATTCTTGGGCCCAATGAAACACAAAACATATTCCATCCTCCAATCAAATAGGATGAAAATCTTCATGACTAATAGGATTGGAGGACTCATATTTCCCCTTATTTTGGATATCTTGATGAAGTTCTTGAGTTTGATCCTTATCATTTCCGTCTGTTGATCCTCACATCCTACTTCTTCATCCTAATTATTTCAAATAACTAACTACTAGGATAATTTATTGATATTAACAACTAAACATCATTGAGTCCTTACTTGACCAAATTCATTCAATGGTTGAAGTAACATCCCCGCATACCATTTACTCTTTAAATATCCCCTACTTATTTTTTTAACATGGACTAATTAACTATGTAGTACATAGTACATTGAAATGAAAATTTGCATCACAAAAATTCTCACATACTTCTAAATCCACCGTCGAAATTAAGGTTCGAGGAATCCATTAGATCTAAGATGTTCGAGTTTTCATGAGGTTCCATCGTCACTCCCACACCTTACGCGTACCCTAATTTGTTAAATAAAAAGCATCGACCCTTTTTTAACGTAAATACCACATTGTTTGGGCTACTCTCTTGGTTTTTGTTGATGTAGGTGAGAATTTAATCATGGCGAATGACATTGTTATGCCCTCAAATCCTCTATTGCACTAATAAAATAGGAAGAGCTTGAAGAAGTACCGCTTGATGTGAATATTTCTCAACGACTGCGCAAAGAAGAACCGTCCAGGAAAGGTTAAAGCATGTTGAAGAGTAATACTAACACACTACTTGAGAAATTGAATGCAAAAAGACTAATATAAATGAGTGTGAGCCATGGATTGTGTTGGCGAATAATATTTATTCTAGACCTTTCATTATTATTAAATCTCATGATTTGCATATAGCTGACATTAGAAGGGCTATGGGTGAGATAGTTTCCGACCATGAGAGGGACTAGTTCTCTCCCTCTTTTTGGTTCTTGTGATTGTGTGTCTTTTGGCCCTTTTTTTACCTTCCCTTTTTGTCTCCCCTGTGATGGTTCTTGCCATCAATCTTTTATTGGATTTTTGTTTGTTTCTTACGTTGCTTAGGTTTATGTTTTAAAACATGTTAGTGTTATCTACTACAAAAATCTCCTAAAATGTAACAAATGCATTTACAATTATGTGCAATTAATTATCTTTACAACTAATTTGCATTTTGGACCATTTTTACAACTATGTTATAACTGTAGTTGTGATTAATAACTTTTTCATTCTACATTTTACAAATTTTTTAATTCATGATTATGCCCATATGTTTCATTAGTTGCAAATGGAATCAAATTTAGTCTCACCTTTAAAATGTCAACATAGCCTTTAATGGTATATGTAAATGTGTTAGGAAACTTTTGAAAGTCATCTATATTTTTGTTAAATTATATTAAATATATATGAGGGTATGTTTTCATTAGTGTATTTATAAGCTTTTATTTATCTTGTATTTAAATAAATTGACTACTTACCTATGTATGTTTAATTACCTACCAAGCCTAGGCTACCAACCTATATACTTATATGTTTATTGACTTATCTCGCCTAGGTTACCTACTTATTTATTAATTAATCGATCATAAATTAATTACATTAATTCTAGATTCATTGATAACTAATAGAAATAATAGTTATTATTATATTTAACATTTAGTAATTATTTATTTAATTAAATAGTTATTTATTTACTTACTTACTTACTTACTTACTTATCAACTTAGTTATATCATTTCCAAAATTAAAAAGGAGGAAAAAGGATATGAGATAAACTTTTTAATTACAACCTAGTTTGAAATTAAATTGCAACTTCAATTTTTATCCCATATGTTTTGTCCTCCACTTCCATCTTGAAAACTATATACCAAGGAGGCTTTATATTACACTTTCACATTAAAAAAAACATGTCAATTGGGATGAGTTAATAAAAAGGAGCTTAACCCTTTAAGGAATTTAACCTTAAAGGTTAAACCTTTAAAAAATTAGAAATATTTACCTACCTCCTTAACTTACCTACATAATCCACCCACCTACCTATCTGCCTAATCCAACCTACTTACTTAAATGTTGATTTTAATTCATTTTTGCCAAAAAAAAAGTTAATTCCATGTGTCATAATTTATAACCATCCAAAATAGAGAATAAAGATCCACTATCTTTTTCTTTTAAAAAAAATTAAAACCTTTTTCATTTGCCACGTCATTATGTAAGTTGTTAATTTATATGGTAATATACAGATGGCAAACAATAATATATGAATGGTGAAATATTTGTTGACCATTGACTTCATCCACACCTACAACTAGTGTCTTATGCAACTTCTCTAATGTAACTAAATAATTTTTAGTAACAAATGTCCTTTGCAACTAAAATATATTTCAAATGGTGGTTGTTATTTTCAAGTTTCTTCTAATGTATCTTCCCTTTTTTGAAGTTGGCTAAATAATGGGTGGGCTAGTCCTTTAATTAACTAACTTTTTAGGGTTATTTTTCTCAAGTGGGGGTGTGGTATTCTCTAAGCATCAACACTCCTAAATTAAAAAATTCCAAACCTTTAGGATTTTTCCAAGTTGTGCATATATTTTCCCCGGTACTATATTTTTTACAAGTATTTTTGGTGCCCATGGCAACATCGTATAAACAAGTCCTGTAATAAAAAACTGGTCATTTGAAATCTCACCACTTGGAACATGGAAAAAGATGTGAAGCAAAGCAAGGAGGAGGTCATGATTGAAAGGATGTCATCATGGAGGAAGCAATTATAAATACTATGTTGGCAAGACTTATGGGTCATGGCAAAATGAATCCATTCAGCCAATGGAAGGATAGTTTCTTCCACCAACTTCTTCCAAGAATCAAAGGATTATTTATCAAAGAACTAATGGAGGTCCTTTAGGAAAACTTGTAAATGGATGTGGTGAAAGCAAAGATTGAATACCAAAAATTCATACAATGATAACCAACTTCATTGGAATTAACATTCAGGATAAACACCGAGATTATTAAATCCAAGAAATTGACGAGAGGGTAATGGATGTAGGAAGAGGTTTTTGTTACTTGGCTTCACCAAATTTGTAGCCAACCCAAGTGTTTCTAATGTTGATACCACACAAAATGCTTTCAAGAACTTCCATTTACCAATAATGGATTCAAGAATTTGACCCTAACTACCTAGTGAGACTAAAATTTTTGGTATGGTTTTTTTTATGTATGCTCCCATTGGAGTATTGTCTTTTTGAGACTTTTGTTGTTAATTCTATTGGAAAGTTTATAGGAATAGATCCAACTAATGCCACAAAAGAAATCCTAGGTTTTGTGTTGCATTCAATATGGATGTGGGATGGGTAACCAATGTGAAAATTATAAGGCCAAATGCCATGACCAAAATGTTCATTGATTATGAACAATACCCAATCTGATGTAGATTATACTTAGGATTAAAACATATAATCAAGGATTGCGCTAGCTTCAAAGGATGTAAAGTCCCACATAGAACAATGACACTTAATAGCTAAGGAAACAAAACTTATGAATAGAGAGTTGCCTTAAACATGGCTTACAAAATATATGCAAAAGTTTTTCAATTATGCTTACAACCCTTACACATGGAAGTGACCTTTTAGATACATTCAAAATAATATGTTTTTGGCCATAGAGATAATTGATTAGGCAATATGAACTAAACATCCCCTTGTTTTTTGAAACTCAATTTTGCTAAAGCTTATTATATACCATGGGATTTTTTCTTCCAAGTCATGGTTAGAATTGGTATTATTCTAGAATTCATAAGCATGGTTGAGATTTTATTTTCAGGTGTAGAGGTAGCAAACTCTAAACCCTTAATCAACTAGAACAATATACTTGAACTTTGAGATAAAAAGAAAGTTAGGCGAGGATGCCCCTTGTCACCTTACCTTTTTTTCATCATAAGAAGAGCTTTGAATGCAATAGTTAAACATGTAACTAAAGAAGGCAAAATTCAAAGCATCAAACTACTTAAAGGCCAACAATGGCAGATCGTTATGTAGTATGTTGACAACACCGTTATGCCAAAACATGGTAAATATGATTACATAAACGATTAGTTTTATAGTCCTAAACCACATATATGACTAGCCATGACTAAATGATTACTAGTCCATATGGCCTCATGGTATTTACCACTAATCACAAAAGTGTGATACTCGTAAATGCCATTTGTGATTGATTGTCTTCTATGATTATAAGACATTTTCAATCACCAAAATTGAAATTTAGAATATAATTATAATTATTTTGATTAATGTCTTATTGCCACATGTCCCCTAGGTTGAATTCAAGGTTTAATTAACCATTTATGAATTGACATGTGGTAATCTAGAATAAAGAAATTAATTTTCTTGCCCAATTATATGATGCCACGTGGTAGCCGACTTTTGGTCAAATAAAAAAACTTGGGATCTAACCCAAGTGGCCTAGGCTACGACCCTAAGCTACATGATGAAGTTTAGGGGGACTAGACTAGGCAACCTAAGCTAGGTTAAAATAACAATGTAGACTAGGCTAACCACTTACCCAACCATTAAAAAGGCTAACCCATTTATATTCCTAAGAACTTAAGTAGGACGTAGGATAAAGACAAGAGGACTTGAACCCTTCAACCTCCACTTTGAGAGGATAATCCTTTACCATTACACCAAATCACATTTTTTTTTCACAAGCCTAGTTATCAACATATAAAAAATATTTTTTTAAAACCTAGGTGAACATATGCCACCCTAGGTTGAGCTAGGTTGAGCTAAGTTAATCTATGCCACCCAACAATTTGACCTAAGTCTCCATAGGCTATTTTAAGCAAATCTAGGTCGTCCTAAGTAACCTAGTCTAGCTTGGGGTTAATTGAACTAAACTAGGTTATTTAGGTTTAACCTAGGCTAAACTGGTCTAAACTAGCCTAAACTAATTTATATTAAGCTAAATGTGTTTAAGTTAGGCTAAACTAATTTATATGAAGTCAAATTTGGTTAAAGTAAATTATTTAGATTAAACTTGACTAAAGCATGTTATTTAAAGACTTGGTTATACTATATTAAATTTGGTTAAACGAGGTTATTTAAGTTAAAACTTGACTATACTAAATTATATCAGGTTTAAATTGGCTAAAATAAATTATTTTGGTTAAATTTGGTTTAGCTTAATTCAAGTACATTATTTAAATAAAAATTGGAAAATTTTGGCTATAGTAGGTTATTTAAATTAAACTTGACTAAATTAGGGTAAACAAGGTTAAACTAGGTTATAAAGTTAAACTTGGCTAAAACTGACTAATTTGGTTAACTAAGTTAAATTAGGTTATTTGTTAAATTAAATTAAACGAACATACTTAGACTAAACAAAGTTACTCAAAATAATTATTTAGACTAAACTTATAAACTAAAATTAAAAAAAGTTAATCTCAAAATTAAACTAAGGTTAAACCTAAAGGTTTAAATCAAATCAAATTAAATCTAGAAATTAAAGTAGGCTAGACCAAAGCTAAAAACTAGGCTAAGCCTACGCCAATTTACACTAAACCTAACCACATGATCATATTTATTATTTAGTCAAACAAGGTCAAGTATGTTTGACATGATTATATGTAGTCATAATTATAGTCATATTTATAATCATATTGTCCTAATAATGGTTGTAGTTGAAAAAATGATATTGAATAAAGTCTAAATATGATTACATGAAGTTATAATTAGATAGTACTCACAAGTTGTCATATTCATGAAAACAATGTTTTGGTGTAGTGTATCAAATTCACATTCAAAGATGAAAAATTTAATGTCAAAAATGTGATTTAATTACTTGAGGACTTTCTAGAAGCCTTAAGGCTCAAGATGAATTTGGAGAAAAGTTTAGGGTATTCGAAGGCTTTCGAACAACCCAAACCTCCAAGTGTAACCTTTGTACTAGGAAGTGGGTCAAGGAAGGAGATATGTCAAATTTAATGGGTATTCCTTTTGGAATCAACCTAAACACTAGTGATATGGAAAAAGTTGGAAGATTCAAGAAAAAACTCAAGTAGTGGAGTATGATGCATCTTCCATTAGCAAGTAGGGGTGGTGGTGATCAACACCATCTTGGCATCTTCCTTGTGGTTATTTGCTAATGTTAGGCTTGATCCAAAAGGTTATCAAGAAATGTAAAACCATATTTTGTAATTAACTATGCATTAAAAAGGAACAAAATACTAGAACAAGAATAAATTGAAAGGATTGTTGCTCAAAATGTGATGTAGGACCAAGGATTAGGGTTCATTGACCTATAAAATGCCTTAGCTACATGCTCTTGTGCAAGTGGGTGCTAATGGCCATGGAATATGGTGAATCCAACTCAAAGACATTTAATTGCTTAAAACTAACTAGTACCAAAACTTCAAACCATAAATATTAAAAACCAGATTGGCAATGATTGTTTGCACATTCCTAGGTGTCCATACCAAGGTCTATAGATGTAGGGCAAAATCATGAAAGTGTGCAAAACCTTTGTCAAAAAGGTACATGAATAGCCTATTCAACTAATTAAAAGGATTATTAACACCAACATTTGGTGCGACCTCCCAATTTTGAAGAAAAGAATTTAGTGTATTAATCTAGTGAATTGAAGAGCTTCATAGGACATAGGACCTACTTCATAAATATAAGCAACATGTGGAATAAATAAATAAATGGGGTTCAAATTTGGGGAGATGGTGAGGGACTAACTATGGATTTGAGAAAAGTGATAAGTGATATAGAGTAGGATAATCAAAAGCTTGTGTTTGTATTGGGGAACTAATTACAATGCCCAGCAAGTTAAACATCCAAAGGAAAATCGATGAACATCTTCTTACATTAAGCTGATCCAAGCCCCAAAATGGTGCTAGTTACCATAATCAAATTTCCTTCCAATGTGCTCCAATGTAAATGATGACTTAAAAATCCTAGATGGTACAATCATCTACTATGGGGCCCCAATTTCAAAAAAAACCATGAATAAAAATTTATGTTCGATGTAAGGTTAGATGGTTAAATGAGTGAGAGTAACACTTCTCTTGAAAGGCCCAATGAAAAAACCTTTCAAATTGTACCATGGAAGATTAAATGATTTCACCTTTGACCCAAAAAGGTGGGTATGGGAGGATGGAAACAAATTGCTTCAGTTCATAGTTTAGAAGGGCCGAAAAATGTTGAATCTTATAATGAAGCTCAATATGAACACTACAAAAAAATGGTTCCCAATGGTCCCTATCCCATTGAACTTCGAATGGAAAGATGTGTGGCAAAAACTAGAGGGAAGAAAGATGTTGATTTATTTTGATGGTTTCGCACCAATTGGTAGCAATCAATGTTTGGTGCACCAAGATCAACAAAAACACTACCATGATGTGTCCTTATGACCTTGGAGCTCTGGAATCTATGATACATAGATTTTTGGATTACTCCAAGGCTAAAGCAGCTTGGGAGTGGGCCTTTGCCATACATAGACTCCATACCCCTTCGCAAAATGAAGTAAAGAGAAAGGCATTCAACATCAAACAATGTTTATTTACTAAAAAACTACCTAAAAATTATATAAAACCTTTTCTTATATATAAACCCTCATTAGAGGTATAATTATGTGGGTCATCTAGGTTGATAGGAGTGACAAAACATTCAACAATGTCAACTAAAATGATGCTAATTTTGGCAAGACCATTTGGGAAGGATTTATAATTCACTTATAGCAAGGGTGGTAAAAACCCGATTTTGTCCGCTCAACAAATCGGGTTTAAGGTTTAAATGAATAAAACCCGATTTGTATCAAATCGGGTTTTATTCCGGCTAACATTAATCGAGGCCGGCACGGTCAGAATCACTCTCGCCGGTATAGTCGTCGCTCGTCGGACAGCTATAGAACGCACCCATGTTGCTCTTGATGAACACGAGCTTCTCAACAGTCTTGGCACTCAGGGAATTCCTCAGCTTGGAATGGATGAAGCCCATGATTGAAAAGTTTTGCTTGGACGCCGCACTAGACGTCGCCATACTAAAGAGACGGACCGCGACGCTTTGCAAATCTGCCCACTGACATCCATCATTCTGCCAGTACTGCAACACGGTCTTCGATCCCTTGGACAACATCTGGTAACGGAAGGAGTTCACCCGCCTTTCCTTTGTTGTAGAAATGAAGTACGTCGTGAACTGAATGTACAGCTTCTCCTTGCAGCTGTCGTCAATGGGCGTAACATCGTTGACAGGACTATTGATCAACACTTCTTCCAAACTGCTTCGTGAATCCGCAAGGAGCCCATCTCCAATGTGTCGTTGGTCGAGCAGATACGACAAACCGTGAGCAACGCTGTACATGAACTGGAAGCATTGTTGTGCCAGGATAACCAGGTACTCGAACTCCTGGCGTGTGATAATGTTAATGGACATGACCTTCTTAAACTCTTCGAGTAGGTTGTGGAAATCGAGCATCACCTCGGAAATGGGCACCTTATCAGATTAATATTTGATGATCAAAGCGTCGATCGGGGCGAGAATGGCGAGGGCCTTGCGCAGGTTGTTCACAAACGCGTCGTCCGTCACGATCTCCTTAATTTTTGATCTCTCATTTTTCTGGGCATATGTACCTTGCACAAAGTCGCAAGCTGTGACAATGACATGCAAGTGTTGTTCTGACTCCAATAAGATCTGGCACATGGTTTGAATTGTTCCCTAGCAAGTCGGAGTGGCTCGTACGAGCGTTCGAGCACCGACAGAAAGCTACAGATCTCGTATTTGAGCCTTGGCGACATGATGGTTGTGAAAGTACTTGATGACATCCTTGCAATAGGCAATAAATTTTAGCACAAGCTCGAACGGGTATTGGTCAGGATAGGTGGCCTTGATTTGGTCGGCTTTCTTTGTCTTTGTCGCCGCAAACACATCCTTGACGAATAGACGAAGGCCATGGGAGTAGCACCTGTGGAAGTAACGCGACGAGAAGGTAATCTACAGCAAGCCCCACGCCTTCTTGTTCGTAGAGGTGTTGTCGGTTACTGCACCAGCAAATATTGTGGATGGATTTTCGTGAATGACGCGCTCGATGTCGTCGGCAATAAACTTGTGATCGTGCCCTTGTTGGCCTGTCAATACTGACTCCAGAAACAGGGCGAATTCGGGCAACGCCGCCATGTAGTTGATGATGGCATCGTTGTTAACATTCGACCAACCATCACTGATCAGACAGGAAGTTGCACCAATCATGCCCTTAGCGACCTTGGTTTTGACATCCTCGTGGTAGGCGTTGAGCAAAAAGGTTGTTAATTGTCTTCTGTTGGGGAGCAAACCGTCATCAAGGCGCAAGGTCTTGATTGCAACGATCAGATGAATGTCTTCGATTCGTTGAAACGATGACCCTGTGGCGTAATAGTGCATTGCAATGTGTTTCTGGAACTGCACCTTTTACTGTTTGCTGACAATAGGTATGGCGAACTCCTTGATTGAGCGTTGACGAGAAGAACTGAAAGCCACAGAAGATGTCGACACTCACACTGTCGTCGACAAGGGCTTCTTGCGCTTCTTATTGGCCATGTACCAAACGGGACGCTTGTCCTCCTCCATACCGTTCATGAGCTTGCGGAACAGAGCATAATTATTCAGATGGACCTTCACCGATTCGTTTTTCTTGTGATGATTCACAAGCATGCGGCAGTGCTTACAGACGGCTAACTTATTCTGGTGCAAGTTGAATTGTCGGTGTAAAGACTCCACAAGTCACTGCCTTGCCGACCACGTTTACGCCTTCCTACAGTAGCATTGTCATTGCCATTGTCGTCTAATGGATTGCCACCTACGTTGGCCTTAGGAACTGCGTTGATATTGCTGTCGTCGGCGATGTCACTTTCGATGTCGATGACGATGACCTCCTCTTCCACACCGATGTTGGACATGATCACTTGAGTGTAAGCCAAACTGCCAATTGTCAAGTTCTAAAGTTCAGAGCCTTGAAATTCAAAGCTCTGAAGTTCAGAGTTCTAAAGTTTTGAACACAGAGTGGGTTACGAGGTATACATCTCTTCCAGACCCTTCCCAGAAGGCACACAACACATAGAAACCCAAACAAGCTTCACACGCAGCAAGCCTGAGTGGAAAGATAAATGACCCAAATCAACCCACGAGCATCGCTCATAACAAAACAGATCTCATCTGCAACACCCATCACCGCATTTTTCATCAAGAACCGGCAAAAATATCATATCAAAACAGAGAAGAGGGAAACAAGACAAGGAAGGGGGGAAAAAACAACAACAACAACAACAATTCGAAAAAAGAAGAAGTCACAACTGACTTACCGTTAGTGGATGGTGCCATGGAAGTATAGTAGTTATACTATTGCTGATCTTCCTTAAAAGAAGAAGAGTTCTCCACTCCGGTAGTAGTGATTTGGAAAAGAGAGAACAAAACCCAACACACAGATAGTTTCGCAATCCGCACCCTATTAAAAGTTAAAACCTGATTTTCAAAATAAAACCCGATTTTGTGCGATCTCAGACAATCAAGTTTTTTATTAAAACCTTAAAAAACTTGATTTATAAAAACCAGGGTCTGCCACCCTTGACTTATAGACTAAAGTAAGCTTCATTGGAATAAGGTCCTTGTAGAGATAAACAAGTCCTCCTAGAGACAATTTCTTTTCTAATACCTACTCAAATGAAAATATGAATAAGAATTATTAAACTCTGAAGCAGGAATTACATATGTGGACCAACTAAAAATTCAAACAACCAATTTTGTACATAGTAATCACTTTTGAACTTCTAAAATTTTAACATATCTATTATGTTTCAATACATGATAAACTTTAATAAAGATTCTTTAAATATAAATATAAATTTTAAAATATTTTTAATTAATTCTTAAATTCTCAAATATGCACATAATATAACATTATAAACATATTACAAGTATATATATTATGTACCATACTATATATACATAACATAAATTTACACATACATATGCAATGTTATATGTATACAAACATTTATTGAAATATATATATATATATATATATATACAAAAATATTTTGTAATAAAATTGAAATATGTAAAATTGTAAATTATATTTGATCATATTTCTAAAAGGTTTTGTTATATATACATTTTACATATTTTAATTTATGAATCATAAACCCATGGATAAAGTTGATTGATTTATTTAATTTTGAATAAATTAATATAAATGAAGCTAAAGTAGGTTATTTTGGCTAAAATTGGCTGAACCTAAAACATTTAGTTAAAGTTGAATTTTTTTGCTGAAATTCAATAAATTCGTAAGCTAAACCTGGGGAAAAAAAGTTAATTTTGATTATGTATTTGGCTAAATTTTTCATTAATTAGGTTAAACTTCGATATTGAAATTAAATTTGGTTAAAGTTGACAAAATCAAATTACATGAAGGTGTTTTGGTTAATCATGGTTAGTTAAACTTGGCTAAATTTTTATGCTTTTGGCAAATAAGGTTCTTTAATGTATTTTGTTTTGGAACTAAAGCTAATTAGGCTAAATTAAATTTATTAATCTAAGTTTGGCTAAACTTGGCAAAATCAAAATGTTGCTAAAGTTGGTTACATATGGTTAAATTAAACTAAATTAGCTAACATATGCTTAAATATGTTACATGAAGTTAAATAATTGGAATAATTAAAATAAATTAGGTTATTGAAAATAAACTAAGCTCCTTAGGGTGAACTATCCTTAAGTAGGTTAAATTATGATTAGATTAAATTAAATTAAATTAAATTAATATAAATTAAATTAGGTTTGGATTAGTTCATACTAAAATAAGAAATATTCAAATTAAGTCAAATTAGTTTAAATTAAGTTAAATTAAACTTCCAATACAAATTTGACCATGTTGATATGATCTAAATTTTTTTTTTAACTTGCTCAAACAAGTTCAAATAGGCATGAAAAGATTTTATAATGTTAGATTTAAGGAGTTGAAGGATGTTTGGAAGGAGAGAGATAACAAGAAGTTGAGTATTCAAGAACTTAATTTTTTTATTAAATTGTGTGGAAGGAATGAAAGATGTTTTGAAGTGTTCAAGTTGTAGATGTTGTGTGAATGTTTTGGGAAGAATGCCCATAATCTTTGTTTCAATCATCCTAGTGCCTAAAGTTCTTGTTTTATCCACTATGTAGAAAAATTTAAAGGTTTAGAGATTAGGTAGGATGAAGAATAATGTAGTAGGATATGACCTAGGATTGATGAAAAATTATAGGGAATAAAAGCTTGTCTAAAGTTGACATCAGTTTTAAACCTAAATCTTTTGGAACTCCAAGTGGGAATTTTTAGTTGCGTCATATCTATGGTGGGATGTTAGCAATTTAGATACTAATGGTTGGATATGGGTGATTAGTGGTTGGCAGTAAGTTTCTTTTGTCAAAAATTTTGGGAAGTAATACATATGGGCCATGGTATTGGGAAATTATTTTCTATTTTTATTGGTATGTTGAAATGGGGGTGAATTGGGAATCATAAACCCATGATGTCAAGAATAAGGCTTGATAGTTCAAAAAGAGGGTCCAAAGTGATTGGATCCATTATATCTTGTAGAATTTAGATGATTATTTAGTTGTCATACAAGAACATCTAATGTCAAAGTCAAATTAAAGATATTTGATATGACTGAAATGTAATTAAATGCAATGAACTATTGTATAAGTGCACAAGTTTTCTTTTCCTTTCTTTTGGTCTACAAGTGGTTATACCACAAGTACGAATTGGATCAACAAGGTAGCAAGATAATTAAATTATTATGGAACAACATAGTTGTATGGCCGTAGTATGAAATGAATAGTGGTAAGGTGGTGGACTAACTACAACTATTGTGGAGTAATAGGCTTGCAAGGCTAGATGTATGAAATTAATTAGCAAGGTGGTGGATGGATGAAGTCATTTTACATTAAGAAATGCAAAATAGAAAGTGGTGCAATGAAAGGAAAAGATTTATCAAAACTATTCATTTTTAATCAAAGCAAATCAAAATCACAATTTCCCTCCTAGGCTCTAGAAGGAAAAATTTGTTTTGTAGAACCCACTTGAAAGACATTATTTCAAATGAAGTTTTTATGTTTTTGTGAAAAATGTCAATTGATGACTAAAAGAAAATGCAATTTTTGGTTCTTTAAAATGTGCATTTTTCTATCGTTTGAAGCTTTTCAAAGTTCTTTTGATATGATTTTGTCATGTGACTAAAGCTAAAACATGTGTCCTATAGTAATTGATGTGTGTAATAATTTGGTGATCAATGTTTGCTTAGTCATCATAATATTTTCACAACTTGATGGTGAGCTTAAATACATAGTCAAAATAATATTATAAAAGATAATAAATTATGGATGGTTACGAGAAATCATGAAAAATAAGGTAGACATTTTAACATTTGGAGAGCAAACACTACTAGGAAATGCGTCCTAGTTCACTTCGGGTTTCACTAGATTTTGAATGAATTTGGACAGTTTTACCTAGTGAAATTGCTTAATCCCTTAGTGAACAGAAACCAGTTGCTACGGACAATGACGTGTTTCATTAGTATTTAGTGAAACAAGGTTACTTTCAAATGAAATACAAATTTACCAAACCATTCACTTGTTAGTTAATTAATTAACCAGTATGGAAATCAATTAAATTTTAATTATTTAATATATAACATTTTGATAATTTCATGATTTTTAAAGCCTATTATTTATTGACAAGTGTCACTACGTATGCTAGGTTAAAAACCTAGCCTAGGTAGGTAAGTAGGCCACATAATCAACCTACGCACCTATTTTAAGAATTCAATAAAAAAATATTCGATCAACATACCATTGTTGACTACACACAACACCATCCATGAGGTTTGATCCCTTAGACTTTGAATTGAAGGCAAACACCTTTACCATCAATCCATTTCACTTATTGTGATAATATGTGACATTACATTCTATTTATCAAATACTTCATTTTGAACATTACAAAAACATAAACTTTGAAAATTCATATCTTATTGAAATTTTGTTCAAATGAAATGACACAAATTTACTTTTTAAAAAAATTCAATAATGCACATAACTACATTTATTTCCTTTTGAAAGTTTAAAATCATTTGAGCAAAAAATAAAATTGAATATCATTATTCAATAACATTTTTATGACCATTCTTTTGAAAAAACAATGTTTAATAAATGGATTTTTTTGTTAATATATATAATAAATTATTACCTATGTTAAGCTACTTTCAATTATTATATGAATATTTTTCATTATTTAAATTATTTCACCCTACATTTGTATATTTCATCGTAAGCTACTTTTGGTTATTCTACGTTACTTTTGGCTATTTTAGCTTATTTCACCTTAAGCTGTTTTCGGCTATTGTAAGTTTCTTGGGTTATTCTATGTTATTTTTGGCTATTGTAAATTATATCAGTTTATACTACTTGTAGCTATTATAAATTACTTTTGGCTATTAAAATTTATTTCACCTTATGTTATTATTAGCAATTCTAGGTTATTATAGGTTATTTCATCTTAAGTTATTTTTGTCTATTATAAATTATTTCATGTTAAATTAGTTTTGTTAATCCTAAACAATTCTAATATATGGCTATTGGTCCCTATTCTATTTGTGGCTATTAATGGTTTTTTAGTGGTTATTTTATTAATAATTTTTGGTGGTTATTCTATTAATTGCCATTAATAATTATTATATTGTGGTTATTGGTGGTTATTTTGTTGTTGGTTATTCCATTAGTGGCTATTGGTGGTTATTCTATTAATGACTATTAATGGTTACTATATTAATGGTTAATGATGGATATTCTATTGGTGGATATTAATGCTTATTAATGGTTATTATATTATTGACTATTGGTGGCTGTTCTATTAGTGGATATTGGTGATTATTAATTAACATTATATTTGTGCTTATTGGTGGATATTTTATTAATGGCTATTGGTGATTATTTTGTTATAAGCCATTAGTGGTTATTGATGGCAATTTTATTAATGGTTATTACTGGTTATTGTATTATAAGTTATTGTTTGTTATTATATGTTATATTACAACTATTGGTGATTATTGTATTATAAATCATTGTTTGATATTCTATGTTATAATATCATAGGTTATTGGTAGTTATTATATTGTAGGGTATTTAAAATTATTTTTCATAGGTTATTATTTTTTAATCTAAGTTATTTTTACATTGGTCATTATATTTTGTTTTAGATTATTTTAAGTTATTATATTTAGGATAAAATATTTATAATAACATAAAATAGAATGACCTTGAATAATTTAAAGTATGACATGAAATAACATATATTCATTTTAAATAAAATAACCTAAGGTATAGCCTAAAGTTAGTTGAATAATTTAATTTAAAATAACTTAAAAGCTTATAATAAACTAGTTAAGATACCTTAAAGTAAAATAACATATAATAATTTAGGGTACAATAATTTATAACAACCTATAATAACATAAAATATAAATTAGAATAACTAAAATGGTTTAATATAATAAAAGGTATATCATAAAGTAGCATAGATAGAATATTTTTAAAAACATAGAAATAAACCTATTTGTTATAGTAAATTGTAATAATGAATTATGTTAACTAGTAGTGAAACATGATGTCTACATAGTGATATTATAATGAAATAACTTTCATTAGGATGAAATCAGTGAAATACAATGAAGTTATTTCACTTTTAAAGTCCCATAGTGATTTAAGCTAATAAATTGCACCCCACTTTGGTAGTAGTGAAATGAACAATGGGGACAAATGTGATTGATTATTGTTATGGTAGTGATTCTAATATTATTTTGTGCAATGTGGGTTGGCATTGAATTTCATTGTATGTGTTTTGATATATAAAAACATTATTTCTAATAGTATACATGTAGATTTGTTGTTTCACAAGCTTAAAACCATATATAGTTTTGTTGAAATAATCATGTTTTATCTAGTTCACAGCAATATAGAAAAACATTTAGTAAAAAAAAATGTTTAATTGGAGGTGAAATCTAATGTTAATGTTTGTACAAGTTGCATGATGTATAATGTGAGTGTTGCAATCTTATTCTTGGGCTCACAACCAAGGTTAATGTATGAAAAGGTTGGGAGAGTGAATCATGCAACATTTCTAAACTATTTTTTCACTTTGCCAAGCTTTGAAGTCCAACCAAAGGTGTTTTGAATTTTTGGGGCAAAAATGTAAATAATAAATGATGTTCAAATTGGACAATGTTTGAATTGTTGAAAAATCTTGAAATATAGATACAAAAAGTGGGTTCATATTCTTCATTTGAAGATTTGAAACTCAAAAAAATGTTTATAATCAAATTGATAGTTTAACTCCCAACAATTAAAACCCAAAAAAGGGTAATATTCCTATCAAAAATTGAGAAAACATATTTTAATCAAAGGTAAACCTGGACCCATTGTTATAAAAATTGAAAAAACCTTAAACTCATTGTTGAAAAAGTCTTTTTTAAGGGGTGAAAGCACATGTGGTATCAAAAGTGGCACGTGTGGAATCCACAATTTTACTTCTTTCAAAATTTTAATTCAAATGTTTAGTGTTTCAACAATGTAAAATTTTCCATTTGAAAGTAATAAGCAAGTGGAATACCTAAAGCTTAAACTTACAAGTTTATAAACAATGACACATGTTTCAATTTGATTAGCTAAAAGAAAATTTAGAAGCAAAAAATGGGTTTTTTCAATTTTTATAATTCACGATCATTGTGTAGGGTAATAATGTCCTTTTATACAAAACAACAATCCTCAATTTTTTCATTTTAGTAAATCATGGACTTTATAAACCATTGGAAATCTTACGAAATCTTGATAAATATTAAACTTACTTGTAAGCCCTTATTTTAACACTACAATACCTCACAATCATATTAGAAAAAAAATTTAACATTTCACAAATGTTTGTTATGTAATAAAAGTCTAGAAATGTTTTTTATGAAATGTGATAAAAGATGTTACTTCACTTTAAAAGTCCACCTTGAAATGAAATGATGGCATTTTATTTTCAAATTTTTAAATTTGATTCAACAAATGTTATAAATTATTTAAATGAATATTTCTATTATTTTCAATCATATCCCAACACATATTGTACCAAATTTAAAGGTACAACACCCCCACCCCCCTTCCCCTGTTGTTGTTGTGACACCAAAAAATGGACACCTTAATATGCCAAGACCCTAAGGGCTACCACTTTTTAGTTGAAAGGTTTTGATCAAAATTAAATGTAAAAGTTAAAAGCTCAAAGTTGTGGGACACAAACTAATTTTTTTAAAGAATTCCATGTTAGAATCTCAAAAAATTTAACCAATATAATCCCCATGACAAGCTATAGTTAATTTGCTCTAGGAAAGGAAGTGGTAGTTCGTTTCCAAGTTTGGGCCTAGTGAATCTTTTGAAAGTTTGTTGCATGTGGTTCATCCATGCAACATTTTAGCTTCAACTTGCATAACCAATCTTCTTTTGTTTATGCATGTTCATTTCACACTGAACTTAAATTTGTGATTTCTTTTACTCCCATCTTAGAACTCCATCCTTCCTTCTCTTGAGAGCTAAGGAGTGCATTTTGAGTTTGCATTATGTTATAAAAATGGGAACCGGCTAAGCCCTAAATATATATTACTTGACAAACCTAAAGGTGCATTAATGAATGAGATCATGATCATCAACTTGATATTTTCATGTAGGGCAAAATGAATGTGTAGCACCATATAATTTTTTTTATGTGAGGAAACATGAGGTTTGTGGAATGAAAGCACATTATAGTGGACTTTATAGAATTCATAATTGTGGTAATGTTTTTTGGGCTTACTCGTCTTGTTGTATACAACTCAAATGCATTTTAAAAATTGAACAAAAATGAGGCGAGAAATTAAATTTTATATTTCAACATCCTCCCAACTCTAAAAATTACACTATAAATATCAATATTCAATCAAAGGTGGGTTTGGCAATGTAAAGTACATCCAATGTCATATTCTAAAAATCTAGTTTTGGACATTTTGCTTCTAGTGGAGTTCTAGAACATGGCTACAACTTTTACATCATTACACATTGAAATATCATAACACAAGTAAGATGAAAAAATTAAGTAAGAAAATTTACCTTCTTTCTTTTAAAATTTAAAATAAAAACTAATAATAAAATAAATCCTTTAAATTTTGTAAACTATGGTCAAATATTTAAATTAAAAAATTAAAAACCAATGTTTAATATATGTGTTGAAATAGGTTCAAGTTATGGTGGTATGAAAGGTGGTTCATTTTGGGCAAATACAACACTCCAAATATTTCGTATTTCAGCATACAAATGGCTAAAACATTGAAAACCTATTGTTAAGTAGGGATTACATGTTAATTAATAAACCAATAAAATTTAAATAAATAAGAATTCAACAAAAAAAATTCTTCCAACATATATGTTATGAAAAAACACCGATCCAACATGACCAAAAGTCCCTAATGTTGGTTAAGGTTTTTGTGATTATTTTTTTGAACCCATTTTTTTATAATAAAAAAAATCATGTATCATAAATTGAGTCCCTATAAAACATCTTGAGATGAAATGATGATGAAAAGTGCATTTGAATGGAAATACAAATTCTAGACCACGATCCATATTTACAATTCAAAATTTCGCTCTGATATGTCTAACACATATATTTATTGAACTTCATTATTATGTATGGGTGAAAGCAAGATAAAGTGAACAATTTTCATACCATTTTTGCAATTTAATTGAAAATCAAACATAAAATAACAAAAAATCATCATAATATTATTATATACATTGAATGTTTTATTTTAATGAATTAGGAAAATATGCTTTTTATTGTTATGAATTAAAATCTAAAGTTTACATTGTAAAAGAAAATTGAAAGTAGGTTTTTTAAAATCAAGTAAATTTTGAAGTCTATTTTTTGGACTGTGAATTCATTTAAAGTCCTTGTTTTAAATATATTCTAACAAATAAAAATAAAAATAGATTTTTGATCGGCAAGTCAAAAAATGATTTTAAAAATCCTAGCCTAATATAATTATATTTCATAGATTCTCATTTTGAGGGCTCCCCAACCATGAATTTATCAACCAATAAATATGGATATTTATTTATTTACAAAATTTATTTGCTCTTCATTTTTTGGAAGTGATTTTTTTTTAATTTAATAAATTTGCACAAGGGTTTTTTTTGTTGTATTTCCACCCACGTTTTAAATTTAATTTATTATTTTCATATGCATGATATAAGGTAAAAAATAGTAAAAGTGGATTTTGGGGGTATATATTTACTAGTTTTTTCACCCATATGTACCATAACTAAGACTTGTGTTTGAATTTAATTAATTCAATATGAAAAAAATAAATTAAAAAAAATGAATGGTAACATTTTGTGAAATTTTAGTAAACTTAAAATCCTTAAATGTCACAAAATGAACATAATGTATAAGTTTACAATTGTGAACTAGGATTTTGAGGTCGAATTTTCTCATTTTCTTGGCTTCAATGTGAAGTTTTCATTGTGTTGTTCCCTTCGTTTTGAAATGTGCTTTCTTTGTTTTTGAAAAAAAATCATGTATATAGTAGATTATTTTTCTTTAAAACTTTTTGTTGATTGTAGTTTCTCTTGTTTTAAGATGTTTTTGTTTTTGTTTCCCATTTTTGAAATTCCCTTCTTGGTGACTACATTATAGTTTCTAAGTTTTTTTTGTTTTAAATTATAATGGGTGTGATTTCAAACAAGTTTAAATTGTAGTATTGGTGGCTAGTTTCATGTCTATATAAATAGTAGTTGTTGATGAGCAAATTTAGATTGAACTTGTTGAAATTTTATTTTTGTGTTTTTGTGTGGGGTGTTTTTGGTACCCAAATTGTTTAAGATTTAATTTTTGAAGTTTGGATTTTTGGGTGGGGACATTGTTTTGTTGAAGAACTTTGGTGTTGGGTTTAATATGATTTTGAGTTAAATAACAATAGTTGGAAAAAATCATGAGGCATTTGTTGATGTGTGTGACATTATAGTTAGATTTAACCAAAGTGGTATTAGAAGCAAAGGCAAAAGCCCTGAAAATGCAAACACAACACTTAGGAATTATTGGCTACTATGCAATGGTAGGATTGTAAGTTACCACCACCATTTAAAAAAAATATTTGGATTAGATGCCCTTACATGATTTTAGATTTAACCAACTCATGTCACACATGCATGCTTAAATTACAACTAGCAATCACCATGGCAACATCAACAACCAGTAAAGTGGCAACCTTTTCATGGTCACCATGGCAATGGAAAAATGTTTTATCACTTGGTGGTTTGACCATTGTTGGATTCTCACAACCTTTATTAGGTATGATTTACATTCATTTTTCTTTTGAAATTATCATCCATGCCATTGTTTTGATATCAACCTTACAAAAACACAATAGGAAGATCAATAACAATTTCCTTGGAACAACTACTACCATCACTATAATTACCAAATCATATTCTCCTAGAACCTCCAATAGTGGATTTACATGAGATGCTCAATAGATTGCTTGAAAAGGGCAAGCTAATGTAAGTAATAATGGATGCCAAACCATGATGATGTATTCTAACCCCACCTTACAATAATAGCATAAGAAGATTTTTGGCAAGGCAAGTTTCTCCACTTGAACTCTTCAATAAGGTATGATTTCTTAAATGGTTTCCATATTAAACCAATGGTCAGAGCTATAGGTAAAATGGAAGTCACTTAAAATATATATATTTTTTCCTCTTCATTCTTGGAAGGGAGCATTTGGTTTGTTGTCCCTTTGAACACAACTTACAAAAGTAACATTACACCATTTGCTAGAAATGATACAATTATTGTAATTTTTCTACTGTCCTTTATACCTAGAAAAATAAAAGAAAATTATAGTGACCCATGTTATCTAGTTGTATTATTTTTTTGGGTGGTGCATTTTGAACCTAAATCATGTCAAAATAAAAAAGGAGTCACACAATGTTTATACATATTATGGTAACTTAACTAGCCCAAGCAATATTTGTTTTTGAAAAACTAATTGTATTATATGTGTATCATTGGATTGGAATATATTTGTACCAAAAACATTACATATAATCATGTATTGAAAAATGAAAAAAAAAATGAAAAATTGAAATCAAACCTTTATGAAAATTTTAGTATTAGCTATTTCACATGGAATTCCACATACTTTGAACCATGTTTG
Organism: Sphagnum contortum; assembly: GCA_963920785.1. NCBI lineage: Eukaryota > Viridiplantae > Streptophyta > Sphagnopsida > Sphagnales > Sphagnaceae > Sphagnum > Sphagnum contortum. The sequence goes on from OY987284.1 coordinate 15,512,978, forward strand.
TGAACCAATTGAAGACTTTGATAATTCTCATTTCACAAATGGGAATTTTATAGGGCGTTCACCATAAGTAGATGGTAAATTGAGAAATTCAAAAACAATCATTTTGAAATGAAAGGTGAAAAAACACTATGAATTGAGCCAATTCATAAATTAAACATTTTATTTGGATGGTTTATGAAACTAATGCAATTTGAAGCGAAAAGTAGGCTTTATTATACTAATTTCCATATCATAGATATACATGTGGTTCTTTGAATTTAAATGATTATATTTTTTGCCAAATAATAATAAACAACATTAAGGTTGTGAAAATCATAAGGTCCAAACACCAAAAATTAAACCCAAAATGAAATGCATCACATTTTGGGAGCAATAATATTTTGTACATTAGAATTATTATACCCAAAAAGGCCCAAAATGGGGTCACTATATTTTTCTTTTACCTTGAACTTGTATGTGTTTAGTTTTTTTTTTTTTTTTTTGTTTTTTTTTGTTTGATCCCTTTGGTGGGTATAAGGTGAACTGTAGTTTGATTCATGTTGCCAACCAAACATAGAGGTACGTTGTACATTCTAACAAGGTAATCAATAGGTTGTGTGCCATGGTTATACCTTCTTGTTCCCATGTTGATGGTCATTACTTGTTGTGGCTACTTAATAAAACCAATTTTGCAATGGTTCTTCATGAACTCTTTTTTTTTTGCTTTCAAGACATTTAATAAAAGCCTTTTCATTGTGTAAAGTCTTTTGAGAATTTAGGTGTTCTATTTTCAAAGATTTTTTTGTATGATTGGTTGTACGATAGGTGTAGTTCAAAACCTTATTTAGTAGCACATATGTTTTTCAACATGTTAATTAATTATTATTTTTTATTAATGTCTTGTAACTAAAATTGGATTTATTTTTTTTGTTACAATGGAAGTTGTTTTTCCTCTATATAACACCTTTCACATGTGATTTTAACTCTCCTCTTGTGGTGAACAATTCATAGAATGATCCTTAATTCAAATTCTTGTATGGACCATCAAGTTTTCCTAATTTTCCTAAATTTTTATAATGTTCTCAAATAGTGGAGCATGCCAATGAGATCACCATGCTTCTTCATTACTACCAAGATTGGAGGTTAAAGTTACAACGAAAAGCACACAAATTTGTGTATTTGTATTTATTCTTTGCTGATTCAAAGTTATTTTCATTATCATCATTCATTTTATTGATTTCCTTTTATGGAGTCAAATCGTTTTGCAAGTTTTTATGGCATTCCAAGAAGTCACTTCAAAGGCAAGGTGGTTATTTCCTTTTCTTGAATCCACAATTGTTTCCTTTTAAAGTGCATGGACTTCTTATGCAAATAACTACGCTTCCTTGTCCATTTAATAAAACATGTCATTTATCATTTTTGTTGTTTGGAGCTTGTTGCCATTTTTATTGCATGTGCATGGTACTTATTTCAAATCTTCTATGATGGATGGTATTTCAAATTTTTCCTAAGGTGCATTCACAATTGGGGTACACAAAAGACTATTTCATTGCAAAATTGTTTTGAATTTCAGCTTTGATTAATTTTTATGACTTGTATAACCTACAAGTTATGTCAGTTTCATTGTTTTATCAAATAGGAATGTACATTAATGTTAAGGCCATTTGATAATACATTATGCCAAAATGTAGTTTTTATGACTAGGACAATCTGCAATTATTGTCCTAGTGTAGTCACATAGTTGTGATGCATCTTGAGTCACTCCCAATTTTACAACTATGGTCAAACTTATAACTACATGACTACAAATATATGACTATAGATATTTACAACTATAACTATGACTAGTGATTAATAATCATGTGCATTTAAAGTTGACCTTATGTGTAAGGCATTTTTGTGAAAATTAACACATTGTTATGCATGTGTCATTCATATAAATGACATCCTAAATTCTTTTAGATTTTTTGTGGACTAATTTCATAAGTATGATTTTCAAACTTCTTTAATCAATGCATGTAGACAAATTTAGTTTTAGTTTAATGTACTTTAACCAAATCTAGCTTAATGTTTTCTAGTTTAACTTAAATGTAGTCTAGTTTAACCTAATTTAATTTAAATTTTATTAATTAAGTCTAATTTTTCTAATTGATTTTAATTTAGCCTAATTTAACACAATTTAGTTTAAGTAGCTTAATTTAATGTTTTAAAACCTAATTTTCCCTAACTTAATTAAGTTTAACCAAGTTAATTTCATCTATCCTAATATAACTTATTTAAGCCAAGTTTAGCGAATTTTATCCTAATCTAGTCTAAGAAGCTTAATTTATCATCACTACCTTAATTTAGCCAAATATAACCAAGTTTAGTCAAATGTAACTAAAATGAGTCAAGTTTAGGTAAGTGTTGCCAAGTTTAAACTAATTAGCCTAATTAGCCTAGTTTATCCCAATTTATCCTAACTAGTTATGTTTAGCCAAAATCAACCAATTTTAGCCTAAGTATTTTAGTTAAATTTGATTAAACTTATTTAAACCTATTTTAGCCAAGTTTAACATGTCTTATCTTAATTTACCTAGTGTAGCCAAGTTTAACCTATGTAGTTTGATTATTTTTACCTTTTCCTAATTCAACCAAAATTTAAATGATATATTTAATTTAGCCTAATTTATCTAGATGTAGCTTGTGTTAATATAATTTATCCTAGTTTAGCCATGTTTATCTATGTTTATCCAAGTTTTAAATTAGGTAGTTTTTTTTTAATCCTAGTTTAATCAAGTTTAACCAAATTTCACCTAATTTATCATAATTTAGTTTCATGTTTAACCAAGTTTACTTAAATATAGATTAAGTAATCAAATTTATTCACATTTGGCCATGTTTAACCAAAGTTATCATAGTTTATCATAGTTTAACCAATTTTAACTAAGTTAATCATAGTTTAGCCATTTTTTTCAAGTTTAGTTTAATTAAACCTAATTTAATTTAGCCTAAATAGCCTTAGGTTACCTGGGTTTAACTTAGAAAAGCCTAGGTTAACTTAGGCTAAACTACAAGGTAGCCTAGGTTAGGCTAGGTCAGGCTAGGTCAATCTAGGTCACCGTACGCTAACCTAGGGTAATTTAGATTAAAACATTTAATGTTTAAAGCTTGGTGGTAACTAGATTTTCAAAGAATAGTTGTGGTGCAATGGTTAAGGATTTGAACCCCCAAAATGAAGGCGAGGGGTTCAAGTCCTCTCACTTGCAACCTAGACACAACAACCTAGGTGTTTAGCCTATGTGGCCTAGCTAGGGTCAAAGTTTTGTTCAACTAAGCTAGGTAGCTTACACTAAATTGCCTGGGTTGGGCAACCTAGCCTTATTTGACTCACCTTTGGCTAACACATGATGCCAAACCATTGGGCCAAAAATGTAAAATATCTTAATTATTGGTGCCATGTTGCATTTATCAGCAAGTGGATGTGTTTTTATGATTGTGTCCATTATGACTACAATCATAAGGGACATAGTCACAAATGGTGTTTATTACTACACCATGTATATGATTCGTGGTAAATACAATGTGAGCATTTGGACTATGTAGTTGTGTAATAATGTCCAATTGTATATGGTGGTAAGGAATATAACACTAATCATTTTTCCAATTCTATTTACTATATTTAGACATAGTGATATATTGGGTTTGAAAATAAAGAAAAATAGGAGTAGAAAATGAAATACACTTCTACAATTTTGGTAATGATGAAATGATCATTATTATTTTTTTTAAACACTTGCAAGTGATAGTACAAATAGACTATCAAATTTTTGTATAAACTTATCTCAATGGAGAAAAGCAAAAGTTGAGCAAGTAATTTTTTTCAAGATTATGAAACAAAAATTGAAAAAATAATTACATAATAATGGAAAAAATAATTTTAAGGAAAATAAAAACTTGTATAATAATCAATTCAAATTAAAAGCAACTTCAGTTCGAATGGACCTTATTTAAATCTTAAGTACATGAAAATTTAAGTCCAAAATGGTGATTACACCAAAAATAATAGATTAAAAAAAAATCCTCTAATATTAATAGAAGTAAATCTTATTTTGAAGTTTAGAAATTTTAAATGGTAGATTGCAACCTATCATTAAAAATTTGGTCCTCAAACATAAATGAGATAATTTCATAGTAAAGTTTCAATAAATATTTCCAATAATTCTTTTTGATAACAAATATTGATAATAAATATCAATCAAAGGTTTATATTTTTAAATATTCTAAAAATCATTTTAAACCTTTAACATCATCTTCCTTCATGTTTTTGATTACATCCTTGTGGTCATTGTTTTAAATCATGACACTCTACTAAAAATTAAAATTATTATGTGATAATAAAGGATTTTGCAACATTTTAAAGTTCTATAGTAATTGTTAAAGGTAAAAAATATTTTAGAATACTTGAAAATACTCTAGAAGAAATTCTTAAATGTATCTAACTCCATATGTGACTAATTTTGTAATCATGTCGGACATTATATGATTAAAAGCCATTATTTGTAATAGATAATTATTTGGGACAAGAAGTGATTGAATTTTGGATGTGGCATTTTTCACCATGTATATCATCATTAAGGATAAATTATAAAGGACAAGTCATACATAATGTTGAAATGATTAGAATATGATTGGGAAACACTAGACTATTGATTTATTCAATAATATACTTATATTTTTAAAAAATTGGGATTATTATTATTTTAAAAATTTAATAAGTAGGTAGATAATAGGTTTAGGTAGTTTGAAAAAAGTAAGTAGGTAGGTAGTAGCTTAACCTACCTAACCTATGTAATTTATGTACCTAATTACCTTAGTTTAGCCTACTTACCTTAGCCCTTTAGGAATGCACATAGGTTGCAAGTATTAGGATTTGAACCTTTCACCTTCACAATGATAAATTAAATCCTTGCCATTGACTCACAACATCAAAAGTCCAATTTTTGTTAAGTTCTTTATTTCACATGTTTATGTCATATCTCTACAAGACTATGGGGTAGGCAATAGGCAAGTTATAGGATGATAGGTAGAAGGTAAGTAAATAGATAAGCAAATATGTTGAAGAGATAGGTTGGTGGGTGAGTGGGTGGGTAAGTAAATAGGTGCATGGGTGGGTAGGTAGATAGGTAGGTTGATAGATGGGTGGGTGTAAATAGGTATGTATGTAGGTAGGTGGGGGAGGTAAGGTTATCTATGTTCATATCAAATGAGTTTTAGTCATTTTTTAATCATTGTAATGAGATGAATTAATTGGACATCCACCTCACTTTGTCATGAATCATGGATGCTATATAGATGAAATAAAAATGATGAAAATTGACACCTTCCATCTTGGTACCACTTTAATATCTATTAGTCAAATGCCCTACTAATATATGATTATGATTTTTTACACATGGGAAGTAATAGTTTATAGTTAAAGTCATACATATAGTTATTTAAGACTCGTAGTCATAGATTTATTGGTTAAGCAAAGGACATAATTCTTTCTAGTGATAACTCCCCCAAGCATAACTTACAAAATGACATGGCATATCAAACATCCATAGTAGCCTTAAAACCAATGGTTGAGTTTATAATTCCAAATAGTAGAACTACCATTTCCCCTTTTAAATCAATGATTTTAAGACCACATAGGTCAAATTACAAAGATGTGATGTAAGATGAAAACCCAGGGATAATGTTAAAGGTAGAAAATCTTTCTAGACTATTTAATCTTATGGGCATCCTAATAAATATGTAGTTACTAATAGTAAACATACTTATCATCTTTGTTTATTTATATTATGAAGCCACTAGGTTAATTAGCCCATGGGAATGGGTGATTAGTCATTTTTTACTAATCAATTAAGAGACATTTGTGAAAAGATTATGATAAGGACATACTTTTGTGAGTGGAATGTGGACCTTGGTTGACGAAAGAGGGGAATTAGGAAGAAGATTCCTCTCATCTTATAAAAGGAGACTATGCAAAAATGAAGAAGAGGTTGTATGTTGGAAATAAAAGTAGTGCAAGGGAATGTGTGACGATTATGGAACTTTGTGTGTTTTGTTTTGCTTTTATTTTCTTCCTTTGTCTTCACTTCCGCCTCGGAATGATAATTGTTCATCTATGTTTGATGTAGAATACTATAGCCTTCAAATTGTTTTACTTATTTTCTTTGTTTTTTCCTGTGGAGTTTGTTCTTTAGAAATTAGTAGCTTGTTGGAAGGTAGTTGGAGTAGGATGGTAAGAGTAGTTTGCAAACAATTGGTAGAAAACAACAACTTTAATGAGGTAGATAAATGGTACTTTTGGTTTAAGGAAGCACTTCTTAGGAATTAAAAGGTAGTAACCTTCCAGCTTCTTTCACATTTATCCATTCCAGATTTCACAATAACTCATAATCCTAAAGTTTATTTACCTGATTTTGGACTTTAAAGGTGAAACCACCCTCCCAAAGGTAGTCCTCTTCCTCTTTTGTGTTTTCCATTTAGTAATTTAATTTTCTATTTGGCAATTTTATTATCTTGATAGTAGTAGGATTACCAAGTCCCTAGTTGCACAATAATTTTAGGTTTTGTAACAAACCTTGAATCTACCTCCATGTTATTTTTACTATCCTACTTTTCATTTTGATGATTGTTGGATGTAGCACGACGATTTGAATCTTCATAGATCCCAACAAAACATAGGATTAAAATTTTGGTAGAACATGATATGGGAATGCATCCTACCATGCATTGAATCTTACCTAGTAGAACTATTCATCCTTTTGGTAACTTATAAATGCTTGGTTGAACATTTTGGTAAGATTTAACATTTGTGCAACTCTCATTGCTCCAACCTATTCCTCTTGGCCTTTTATTAATAGATCAACAATATTGTATTTTCATGAAAGCATGTTCCATTGTCAAAGTTTCAAACTTTGCCATTCAATAATGGTAAAAATTGACAATCTTTGATTTTTTCTAAGGGCCTTCATCTCTTCATTTAGGCTCTTATACTCTTCTTAACTCATGGGAGAATCTTGTTTCAACTCCTAAATGTTCTTTTGCAAGAGCTCAATTTTTTTGGTAGATTACTTTAAGTCCACCTCTTTTTTCAACCTTTCATTCAAAGTAGAGTTCTCTTATTCTACCCTTTGTGCCGGTATTTTGCTAAACTTAGTTCTTTATCAATCTTGCTAATAGAAAGTTAAGGTAAAACCTATAGTAAATTTCTAGTACTTCTAGATTTTTATTTGGCAACTTGATTTATTAACTTCCAATAGGCTTGTTGGTGGGTCATCTAGTTTTATAAGGTCGTTAATCAAAAAACATCTATGCACCTATAGTCTTGTTTTGTTATCATGTTCTTTTGACACATGTCTTCATTTGAATCCTCATTTATTAATTTTGGTAATTGCAATGTAGGGTCCATTAATAACTAGTTCCTTGATAAAACATTGTTTGGGCATGGCCAAATTTTGGTTCCTTACCAAGTTCATCTTGCTTCAATTGTGTGCATGTCAAAAGATCATGTGACATGTTATATAAGTTATTGAAAACAACTATTGACCGATTGATCTACTTCCATTAATTTTCCATTGCAACAATAAGCATGAGCTTTTTGCTCACATATGTTCCTCAACTCCCTTTGAACCAAATTGCTTGGACGAACGTCAACATTGAAGTGGCATATTTGCCCTTTGGCTAAGAAAGGTTTTCCACCCTTCTTTATGCATAACCACATTTGAAACCGCCATCATTTACACCATTTATTTGTTTAATCAATGGAGGCTTGTTGATTCTAATTTGTGGCAAACACAACATCTTCCCTACTACTTGTTTGGTAATGAACAATGGAACACCTCCACTACCAATTCTATGATTTGTGAGTTGAACTAGACTATAAATTACAAAAACTCCTTCATAAGAGGATGTATGGGCCCCAACAACACACAAGTATCCTATTTTGCTTGACCTACTTGACATCCTTGCTAGCTACCCATGTATGGAACTTGCCAATTTCATGGAAAACAAATTTCCCTTCCTTAAAAAAGTCATTACCACTTTCTCTCTTTTCTACCTTTCCAATCCTAGTGTTTAAAAAAAATTATGGTAGTCTATCTTTTTCTTCTTCTAGCCCTCTCAACTAGAGTTGCTTATTTTTTAACCATCTTTTTTGCCTCACACTTTCTTTCATTCTGCTTTCAAGGAAACTAAAAGCAAAAGAAATAAAAACAAAATGCAAAGGAGAATGAAAATTTTCAATAGTAGGAAAAAACAAGGTAGTTTTTTTTAAAGAGTTGGTACAACTAAAAAAGTCCTTTAAGAATGGTCTAGTGCCTATTGGTGAATCATTAGATATCAAAATAATGTACCAAAATATTCAAAATATGGTGATAATTGATTAGGCACCAATTGAACAAAAAGGTACATGCTTTGGCTATTGAACTTTGGGTATTGATCCTAGAAACATCAAATCAAAATCTTACTGGATTCTAGGGAAATTTGATCCAAGGCCCTACTATTGGATGAAATTTCACTAAATTCAAAAAACAACCTATGACATTAAAAAAATGGGAAACTATGGATTCCAATTTTGTGGAATTAGTAGGAGATTATAATTATCTATAATTGGTTTTAAATAAAATTCCTAATAGTTTTCCATAATCAATGAACTTTGGGTTTCTAGATTCAATAGCTAGTTTTATTAACCAACTATCCTCCTTCAAAGATTTGCATCAAAATTCCAAATCATTGGAATTTTTTGATAAATGAGATTAGCAAGATTTTCCTTTAATGTCAAGTTGATGTCTTAGTTATCCCATCCCTTTCCCCTTGTATTTGATATTTTAATCCTCTTGGAGCTAAATCCTAAAACTTGTCGGGTTTCAATTTGTTGACATTGACCAAGATGGGGTTGGGATCAAGTTTGTCCACTATGACTAATATTTGCAATAAAGTATATTAGGCAAAAAAAATATTGGATCATGTATTTAGGCCAAACCACCAATTTTTGAGTTTCCCTATGTGTGTTTTCCTAATTTTTGGGAACCACATGACATAATATTCCCCCATGGAAAAGGATTTATTCCTATAATGTTGATGTGCTTAGATAGCATGGTTCTATTGATGTTTTCATATAGTCTTAACTATCTTTTACCTTGATTAATCCAACCTCGCCAATTTTGACAATATGTTGGTCAAAATTTTGATTAGGGTAAAGTCCTTGGAGGTTTGGGAATTGATGGTGGGTAGCAAATACTCTTTAAGCATCATGTGGCGGAGTCCATAAACTAACTCAAATGGGGTGTGCCTTGATGCCACTTTGAATGTTGTCTAGTACACATAAAGAAATGTATCAACATTGTCATTGATTATTGTAATCAATAGTAATCTAATGACCCTGTTGGTGGATTTCACTTGGCCATTGCCCTAGGGATAGCAAGTGGGGGAATTTGTGCGATTCATCAAAAATGGGTATGGAGAATCTCAATCGTTGCATTGATGAAATGCACACCTTAATCGTTCACCAATGTGAATGGGATCTAAGTATGGTAAAATGAATTCATAGATGAACTTGGTTATGACTACAAGCGTATTGGTCTTAAATGCTTTAACTTCCACCCATTTGGTAGCATAATTCATAATTACCAAAATGTATTTATTTTTAGTATATTAACCAAAAGGCTTAATGGGGCCAATAAAATCCAAGCGCCAATTCATGAAAGATTTTGCTCACAATGTAGTCACCAATTTGGAAATGCTAATATTTACCAAATTTTTGATACATTGACAATCATCACAAAAATAATAACATTGTAGCACATCCTTGTGTAGTTTAGGCCACCAATATTTGGAATCCAATATTTTCATGATCATGATGTTTGGACAAAATGTCCTTCCACATTCTAGCACATTTCCTATAAAACAATGGGGGCTTAGTATGGATGCAAACATCTCTTGAACACCTAATCATTCCTATGTATACATAGTTGGCCTTGGAGCAATGTGAAAGGCATGGTTTTGAAAGTTAATTTCTTCTTCTGCTCTTATGAAAACTACATGAAAAAATTCTTGATGGTATTGAAATAATCTTGAATTTCTTGTAGCCAAATAAGTGGAAATGAAAACAAATAAGCATCTATCATTCAATTTGAAATTTGTGTTTTTTCATAGCATTTAGTAGTCTTGACAAAACATTACAACAAAATGAGACCATTTTGGTTAGTACACTACCGAGAAATCATACTTTAGAAAAAGGAGTAACCATTTGACTATCCTCCTAAGAACTTATGGTTTTTTAATCAAATACACGAGTGTCATGTGATCCACATAAAATCATGTGAGCCACATAAAAGACAAATTTGTTGCCCAACAAATAGTGCCTAAGTTTATGCAAGGCATAAATCATAGCTAGTATTTCCTTTCAATCGTAATATAATTCTTCTTGCATTGTTGAATGGATGGAATGCATAAGCAATGGGGTGGTCATATAATAGGGTTTCGAGCAAGCATAGCTCCTATTGCTAGATTAGAAACATATGTACACACATGAAATTCTAGATCCCATGTTGGAACATTCAAATTGGAACATCCACGTATTTTTTCTTGATAATCTCCCATGCCATTTGACATTATAGAGTCTAGTCAAATGCCTTAACCTTCTTTAATAACTTCATTCAATTGAGGCCATGATGAAAGTAAAATCCCTAATGAAAGAATGATAAAATTGGGCCATACTGTTGGAAACTTGGATGCTTTGGGGAGTTTTTGGAGGTGGCATGTTAACAAATTGTAGTTTGTCCATATGTGTTTCCAAGTCATCAAAGAATTCTAAAATCATGCAAAACCAACTTCGTGAACATGCCAAAATATTTTCGAAAAGCCAAATTGATTACTTGTTGGTACATTGGTGGATCATTATTCAATCCAAATGTCTTGACCAATCAAATGAAAATAATCTTATATCTATCCTTTAATGCTATCATGATTCGGTGGTAACTAAAAAGTCCATCCAAAAGATTGAACCTCATAATGTTTGAAAATTACTTCCTACCCAAAACAAACTTACTAGAGGAGTGAATGTGAAACTTGCTAGTGTGAATGTCCTTTGGTGATGGGTGAATAAACAAGCATTTATTCATGAGCTAGACATGCCCCCTCATGGCATTGTTTTTCTCAAAGCACTCAATTTCTTTTATAATCAAAGGGAAGGACTTAATTTCAAAATTTTCATTTGTGCATGTGTGCATGCCCATTTAATAAGTTGTCATTTCATTCAACACACAAGTCATTGGCTTCATCTATCATGGCTTGAACCTTGAGGAAACATTCCAAAGACTCCCACCATGTTTTCGAAGGTTGCAAAGCTTAAGAACTCCCATCATGTGATAAACATGTCATAAATAGGTTTTTTCCCAAAGTTTTTTATGTCTTTTTTTAAAGGAAAGGAAAATCATTTTGTTGATGTTTCAACATAGAATTGTTTTTGATAGTTGCATTGAGCTTGAACTTCTTTGATTAAGTCATAAGAATTTTAGAAAATTTTGTGTCCTCAAAAGTAATGTGTGGTTGGGATATTCTAGCTATTAATGCTTTTACTCACCCCGTCTTTTTGTACTTGGAAGTATGGAATAAGAACCTAAGAAAAGAGAACAAGAAAATGGCTCCACTTGCATCATAGTTTACAAGTCACAAACATCAAAGTTTTTTGCACACAAAAGGGGTTTGAATAACAAGGGACTCAATCCTAAGACAAACTTCAAGCCACATCACATTACATGAAAAGCTATATTTTGCAACTCGATTTATGACTAGGTTAATGGTCATGGAAGACATCCATGACTACATGAGTATGTAATCGAATGGGACACATCATTTAGGACACCTAGTTGCTAATATGGCTTAGTTGTAAAACAATATATGACTATGACTTTTATGATTGTGAAGTCGTAAAGGTCATTAGTGTTTGATGAGATCCATAAATCATGGATGTTGCATATGATTCATTAAATTATGAAATAAATATGTTCTCCACCAATGGCATGTAGACACATGGTATAAAGGCAAAAAACCAACCCTATATGTTAGGAATGTAGCCTTAGTTGACCTAAGAATGCAAGCTAACTTAGTTAGCAATCTAAGCTAGTTACACTAGTTCACTAAGTAGCAAATGTGAGGATTTGAACCCCTCACCTCCACATGGAGGGAAGAAGTCCTTAACCCCCACTTAACCATTGCACCACATGATTTCTACATTACAAAACTTGTCACCGTATTGTTATAATTAATTTATCTTCTAATCTACTTTATAAGTAGGTACCTAGGTATTTACCTAACAATTAAAAACCTACCTAGTAACCTAGTCAATACCTAACTTGGTAGGTAATAAGTAAGTAATACCTAGAGGTAGGAGTAAATAGGTAGCAGGTAGGTAGGTGCCTAGTTGTAGGTCATATGTAGTACATAGTAGGTAGGTAGATAATAAGTAATATTAGTCCATAGGTATTAGCTACTTTCTAGTTAATAACTAATAAGTAGCTAGCATATCGTTAAATTATTAACATAGGTAGGTTATTAATATATGTAGGCTAGTGATATACTTGCAATGTAGTCACAAAATAATATTAATCTAGTCATGTAGCCATAATTCAATTGCAATGTAGTCATGAATTTGAGTATGACTAAGGACATATGACTACATGACTAGATTAGGACATTAATCATGAATGTCCAAGTCATGACCCATTTTGATGTTGTGTCATATTACCAAAAAAAATATAGAAGTGTTTGGGTTCTATAACTCTAGTTATAAAATGACAAACCCTATGTTAGACATAAAAGAAGAGTTATAAACATTATATAATTTAATATTTACGGGTCTTCTACCATGACTTATAATGAATTTATGACATGGTGAACACGAGAAGTTACATTGCATAGGCCAAAAGGTATCTTGTTAAATGGGTAACAACTACAACAAGGGATAAAATGGAGGTGTGAAGAGCTACAAAAAATCAAGAAAAATTAGGAAATGGTTCAAAGTTGAGTAGAGGGGATGCAATTATACTTTTGGAGGCTAGAGATGAAGTCAATAGGTCATTGAGTGATTGGTTGCAAATGACAAGATTTCTACTAGTGATAAAGTGTGGATTGAAAGGTTCAATTACATCCTAAACACAATCAAGTTAACAAAAAAAAGACACACAAAATACATGATAAACAAAAAACATGCAAAAAATGTTTGGTAGAAGTGTTGGCTTGCCCATGCAAACATCCACATGTCATCAAATACCTTGCCATTCATTTAAAAACCATGGAGGCTTACACATTGTGGTGGAATGGGGGCAAAATTTGAAAAATGTTGGATTACAACACAAAGTACTAACCCATTATGGACAATTGAATGTTATTGTGGGAAGGGGGAACACAACTTGTCACCTTTAGGCAAAATTGTGTGAAAATGGCATGGGCATCCATGAACATCATGAGATGATGCCAATTTTTTACTCACAATTTTGGACACATGTTGCATGAATTTGATGAACCCTTCACAAGTTTAATAGGTGTATTTTTGGAATGCCTAAAACACCATGGAGCAAGGTTGTCCTTCATAGAGAGCTTAAAAGTCAATGAATTATGGCAAACATGTGATGATTACATTGACACATGTGGTTTTGTGTTGAGGATTGAAGCTCCATTGGAGATTTCATATTTTAATATCAATAGAACATTGGTAGGTGTGATTGAATTGAATCGAGAAACGTTTCCTACTATTCAAACCTTGCATGGCAACTTATTCATGGATGAAGAATAATGATGTAGTTTATGCTTGCAACTTGGTGAGTAATGTACTTTTTGAACTTCCATTCTAAATCAATGACATTGATCATGTAGTCATTTTATCAAAGGTATGTGCTAAAATTTCTCTTATGTTTTGGGAATGAATAGTTGTGGATACATCTTCCATGGAATTCCTACACATTCATTACAGGAATTAAAAACTTCAATTTGTTTTTTCAAATCATTTTCCAAAGCAACTAGGTTATTTTGTTCCTCTTACACAACTATTTTCAAAGCATGCATGTGCAAGTGCAAATTTGTTAACTTTTGAAGCATCTTCTACCTTTCCCTTTTTCAAATATTCAACTTTCTTTATCAATTGAACCAAATTTTTGCTAAGAAAGTTTTACACATCTTGCACTTTTGATAATTAGTGGAATATCACATGAACAAAAAGAAGGAATCCAAATGATTAATTATTGATAATTAATTCACACGTGTAATTATCAAATAATTACACATTTAGTTGTATAATTTACAAAAAAAAAACATACACACACACACACAAAATGTGGGAAAATTGATTTTTTAGTTGAAATCCAATTTGCAACTAATGTGCAAATAAAATATTCAACGTTTTGTCCTTGAATTTCATGTCACAACTTATATAAAGACTTGGTGTTTTTTTTGGGTTCTCACATTAAAATACATGTGCCAATTTGGGATGAGTTCCAAAAAACTGAACCTTAAACACAAAACATAAAATTAAAAAAAAACTTGGTTATATTTTAAATCGTTTACCTTTCTACTTTTCTATTTATTTGCCTACCTAAGTAGGCAAGTAAGTATGTAGTGTGGGTAGGTATGTCACCTCTACATTAAGTATGTAAGTATGTCCTACCTACTTATTCCTATGCCTTAACCTACTTAGATACTTAAATATATATCCATTTATTTATTTTTAAAATCCAATTAATATTCCATGATGCATCTTTGACTACGTCACATGTCACAAGTTAAAACCATATAAAATAAGTAATCACAATTGATGGTGGAAATCACTCAAAAATCCGCATAATGCCATGTGTGAAATTTTGATGGATCAATGAAATTTGTATGATGTTATCACATTGGTAGTTCCAAACTAATTGCATTAAAGTTGCACATTAGTTGTTCCTAGAAAGTCATAGTTAAATTGCACGAGTCGCATATGTATACAATTTCACATTTAGTGAGTTGCATCCATTGCAATTCATGCAACTTGTCTAATAACATTCCCACCCATAGAAATACAATGAGTTACAAATCACCCCATTTTCTCATAGTGCACATCTTGCAATTGCTTTTCGCCAATACCACTAATGTCAATTAATGCACCCTTGTCACTAGTGGTCATGGAACCACATGGTAATTTTCCCATGGTTGTCAACCAAATTGTTGAACACCCATTGAAAAAAAGTCTCCTTTGTTCATGTGGGCCAACATTTCTATCAAGTTTAAGCATAGATGAAACCATAAATGGAGACCTAAAGGCCTAGGAGCAAATGGAGGTGAATTTGGAGGTTGTGGTTGAAATGGTATTATATGTTCCATTTGACATGAAAGTTCACCAAACAAGGCACAAATAAGCGGCAAACACACTTAAACCACTTTTATATCCTAAGGAAGCAAACCTAAGGACTAATATTGTAAAGCATGCCTTCAAGGCACTACAAGGGGAATTGGGGACAATGTAGGCTGTATTACATGAAGTGGAGTTGGAGTGCAATGTGTGCATGAATAATTGGGCACAATGCAAAAAAGATTGAGGTTTCAAAATGCGAGGCTACCAAGAAACAAGAAACATTAATGGAAGCAAGAACAAGGGGTAATTGAGGAGAAAAAGGAACACCTAAATTCCATGGGGGACATTGAATACTACTTGTGAGGTAGTTTTTTTTGCACGCCTCATCTTCCAATTTTAGGAGGTGAAATTCCTTACAAAGTTACTACAATTGAATGATTCAATATAGGCTTAGAACAATGGATTGTGTTTGTAATCCAACAAATTTCATATGAATGTAAGAAACAATTTAATTAATCTAATGAGAATTGAACTTAAATGCTTAAGTTGAATCAAGATTTGGAAGA
Organism: Sphagnum contortum; assembly: GCA_963920785.1. Taxonomy (NCBI): domain Eukaryota; kingdom Viridiplantae; phylum Streptophyta; class Sphagnopsida; order Sphagnales; family Sphagnaceae; genus Sphagnum; species Sphagnum contortum. The sequence continues at coordinate 15,528,878 of OY987284.1, forward strand.
ATGCACATCCTTGTATGTTCCATTTGGAGATGGAAGGTTGTTTGACCCCACTTCCTTCAAATGGCTATAAACTCCATTTTAGACATCCAATTGCATTGATCTTGATTAGGTTTTAAAGTTGGAAGCAAGGTGTTCAAATTTCCAAATCGCACGGCCTCAATTTTTAGCAATTGAACCTTAAAGTTGTTAGATCAAAACATGATTATAGCAAACCCCTAGTCATTTAGACCGCATTGCGGGCAATTTTCTCATCCAAATCTAGCAAGTTTAGGCTTGTTGGAAAGTTATCAGCTAGGTGTTTCACCATTAAAAGTTTCAAGATTTGCATTTTAATAATGACCAAGATATACTAGGAAATAAAAAAGTAGTTTGAAAACAAAAACTTCCATGTACAATTTTTTTACTTTTGAAATGGAAGTCCTAAATGATGGTTCATAGTGCATTTCCATGGCATAGTTAATATGTATGAAAATTCTATCACCAACTAATCTCACAAGAGCTATCTTTTTAAGGAAAAAAAATGCTCTTAAAAATCTTTTAAAACCCCCAAAACACACTTTTAAAATGATGACACAAAGGGAAGGGGAAAAATACCAAAACTTGATTGGTAATGCGAAGGAAAGGGGAAAGATCATGTGCTTGATGGGCAATGGAAGGTTCCAATTTAATGGTCAATGGGAAGGAAAAGGGCAAAAATCTCATGTTTGGTGGGGAATGGAAGGTTCCACTTCCATCGATCTCCTTCATCTAATCACCATTTCCTATTACCGAATCGTTAATTTCCCTTGTTCATTTTGATCTAGCATCACAAACTTACAATATCTCAAAATTTCAATAGAATTCATGTGAAAATCATAAAACAATATGTTTGTGTAATATCCTTGGGCTTCAAAGTGTAAAAATGACACAAAAAAATACATATTACTTTTATATAAATGATATGTCTTTTCTACTTGTGATGTTTTGATGTGAAATAAATATGATTTACATTTTAATGAAATCCATGCAATTATTGTGATGTAATTTTGGATAAAATTATGCGACTTTTGTGTATTAAACATGAACATTCACATATGTCATTCAAAAAAATCGTCTTATTTGTTTGAATATTTAAGATATTGAATATGTACAAATATCATTCGTATTGATTCATGCAATTTTGGTATGAACTTATGAAACTTGGTAAGTTTGTGATGAGGGCATATCATTCATTATCAATTTAACTATTGTAGTTATTTGGTGTAATGTTTTGTCCATGTTCCATATTTAAGAATGAATCATTGCCCATCATTATGTACATTTGGTTGCTTCACCTTGTGAAATTTTCATTGATAGATTTGTTTTTCAAGATGGCATAAAATATTGGTTAATTCATAAAACCTTTAGATTGCATAGGTGGACAAGCAACTTAAAAAAACATCTTTAGAATTAAGTTTGTCTCAATTGTTCCACCCTTGGAATGAATTGTTCATGGGTGAAATCAAGGCAAAGTAAATGATTCGTTGCTTTGTGTAATTTTTTTTTACCAATAGCCATAAAAAAAACTTTGATCTATTAAAAATAGAACTATTATTTTTATAGAATGACTAATATGATGATAATTTTATTTTATGATTATAATGTTGAAAATTCCCATTTTGAAACTAGATTTAACTAGATTTTTTAAAAATGCATTTATTTGCATGAGATTTTCATTCTTACACAAAATGGGTTACAAGTAAATGAAATATTGATTTAAAAAAAATTCAAGCTAATGAAAACTTAAAAGACATTTATGTAAATTATGCATATTATAATCATAATATTTCAAAATTTCAATGTGAAGTAGGTTTGAACACCATATTGACAAATCATTTTTAAAAATACTTTTAATCTACTTTTAGAATACCAAAATTATTCAAATTTTGTAACTTATGATAAATAAAAACCATCATTGAAAATTCATATTTTACTACTTTGAATGAAATGGTGAACATTAATATTGTCTTTGAATTTCTTGTAATGTTTTCAACATATGCATCATGAACTTTTATGATGTGGATTGAAGGCTTAGTAGGCTACTTTTGTGAATTGTTTAATTCTATTGTGCTATAAACTATTTTCTATCTTGTTAGTTATCATTCACAAGAGTGCCCAGTGAGTTGCAAAAACATTTTCTAGAGAGTACTAAGGACATTTATGATTAAGGTACAACTTTTTGGACATAGGACTTTGTTTTTGCTATTTTTCAAATACATAATTTACATGGAATAAATTTACGTGCAAAATATTGGATAATTCAAATTATGTTAATTTTCATGATGGTGATGAATTTTCACATGCATATGTAATTATGCATCAATATTTTGGTTAAAAACTAGAAATGCAAAAAATGAACACATAAGTTTTATAGACGATTTGACATGTTTTCTTGGATGATTATTTCCTACACATGTTGTCAACACTTGGGGCCACAAATTCTAAACCTAGTGAACACACAAAATTAATCAAATGGCAAAAGAAAAGAGTAATTTTCCTTGAAGCTTTTCAAAATTGATTTTATAACCTTCAAAATTCTTGGATCATATCTTATTTAATCAAATGCATTATATGAACATTACCAAATGTAAATGTATGCATTATTTATCCATTAATGAAAATTGAAATCAATTGCATTCCTTTTCATTGATTTAAAATGAAAATTGTAACTAAAACAAATACTTAAATGATTTAAAATGAATAAACAAAACATTTATATGGTATCCAATCTATTCTCGGATTTTTTAATTAAATTTACATGACATCATTTTAGTTATAGGCATAAAGTAATAAATGTAATAAAAGTCTAAAATGGTTTTTTGTAGTTTTTTATTTATTAGACTATCCTTTTTAATACCCTAATTGTGAATGTCCCCTATTATGGTTTTATGACGATGTGCAAAGCTAGGGATTGGTGTGATGTGTTTTTCTTTTTCTTTTGTGTGGAGGGGAGGAATGTTAGTGCTGGAAGAAGCTTGCGTGATTTTGGTTATAAAAGGTGTTGCGCTTCTTAAACTAAACACATTGGTTCTATCTCTATTTTTCTTTTGGGTTGTTATGTTGTTTTTGAGCAAATATGTTGTTAAATAAAGGAACAATTGACGCGCTCCTTGGTTTCGGGGTGAACCCACTTGAGGGTTCACCAAAGTAAAGTTGCGGAAAGTTGGGACCTAAAGGCACACTTTCGACTTCCAACTCTAGAAAGGGGTAGAGGGTCGAGTTAGAAGCCCCGGGATTAGACTAGGAAGAGGGACTAATTTAGCTTGTGTGAATCTGCATCCAAAAACTAACCACGGGAGGTTAGTTTAGCATTCGAGACACCCTTTGGTGTTGGGACAAGCCACGGGCACTTGGACACACAAGACTCACTACGGCCCGGACTCGGGAGTAAACCACCACCTTACTCCCTATAGTATTCTCTACAGCTCGCAGTGGAGGCTACATCCAAATGGCACAAATTCTCGGGACTCCCGAAATGGAGTCTCGAAATGGAGTCCCGAAATTGTCCCGACGGGACTCCCAAAACTTTGAACGACCATAACTCTCGACTACAGAGTTTAATTGTGACGAGGTCTAAACCAAAGTTGTAACCCTTGTCGAGATCTTTTCAACGCCATGTCGCAATCTCAAATCGGATGTCGGGAAGAGGTCGATTCCCGACTTTTAGTGGTCGGGAGTCAAACTGCCAATTTGACTCCCGATCCTTCTTTTGCCCATAACGTGAGCTGCAGATGTCCAAATGACCAATGCGAGGCCATTTTCGATAACTACGTTTCAAGACCTTTCCAACGACACCAATAACACCCCAATGCGAGGTGTTTTGGGCCTTGCTGTCGAGATCTGAACATTCCGGAGTCCTAGACGACTCCAAATCCCAACTTTTCCAAGTGTTGGGCTTCACCCCCACACTTGGCCAAAGTGGGGTTGCGACAACAATGCCCAAGGTTCAATATTTAGTGGCTTTGTTAAATTTTTTCCTTTTGATTTTCACTATGCAAAAGTAAATAAACAAAATGTTAATCACTATAAGAATTGCAAGAACATTTGATGGAGAAGATGAAATGTTTTAGGGGATTGATAGGTTGGTCTAAGTATGGTTTATTCTACCTAGGTTCAGTATACTTCGGTTATGTTTGGGACCTATGTGCAGGATAGGGTTAAATCAAGTGTTTACCAATGGACTGCATCATCAAAGATGCTCAATTTTTGTCAAGTTTATAATTTTCCACATTTATTTCACATCATTAAACATAGTGGTTAAACCTAATGGCTAAACTTAGTGACTAAATATAGTGGATAAACCTAGGCAACAATTAGTGACTAAATTTAGGCAAAAATTAGTGGTTAAACCTAATGGCTAAATCAAATTATTAAACTTAATGATTAAATTTAGTGGCTTAATCTAATGGTTTAATATAGTGGCTAAATGTAGTGCATAAATTTAGTTGATAAACCTAACGGCTAAACATAATGATTGAACTTTGGCTAAACATAATGGCTAAAATTAATGGCCAAATCTAGTGGATTTAAACATAATGACTGAACATTGTTTAAACCCAATGGCTAAATCTAATGGTTAAACATAATGATTAAAATTAATGTATGTTTAGTAAACATAGTGGTTAAATTTAGTGGTTAAACTTAGGCTAAACCTAGTGACGAAATTTAATGGTTCAACTTAGTGCCAAACCTACTAGTTGAACATAGTGGCTACATACACCTAATGGTTAAACTTAGGTAAATAAGTGGGTGGATAATAGGTATGTAGGTAGTTAGTTAGATAAATAGGTCGGCAAGTAGGTAGGAGGTAGATATATAAGGTAATAAACTATGTTACATTTTATTAAAAATCATTAACCATTTTGATTAAATGTTTCATTTGATTCAAAACCATTAACCATTTTAGTTAATTTTTTCATTTAATTAAAGACCATTGACCATTTGGACTAAGGTTATACAATTTGATTATATGGATTAGTCAAATAAATCAATATAGTCAAGTTGATCTATCAAAAAATACATGTGTCATTCAACCCCCTGGCCTTAAATCGAAATGTACATGTCCATTAGTAAAAAATGAAAAATTAGTCAACTTGAACCTTTTAAAAAACTAGGATTTGTAATAGTGACATTACACAAAAATGTGGCAAATATGACTACATTTGTAGTCGTAAAAGACATTTACAACTACCATGACTATAGTGCATACGGACTTGTCACAAAGGCCAATAGTTATATTTTTTGGTCATAGTCACAAATGCCATAGTCATTGGTCATAGTTGGCCTATGTCTTTTATGACTACAAAATAATATGTATATAAAATTTAAGTTTAATAAAATATTTATAATTATAATTATTTAACTTAGATTATTTTCATATTAATTAATTAATTCAAATTATTCAATATTTAATATTTAACCTTATACATATATACATATATATAAAATTGAAAGTTTAAAAAAGATTTGACCTTATCTACCCAAGTAGGTAGGAAATTAACACCTACTTGTGTAAGTACACAAATAAGTAGAAAAGGGAAAATGTAGATGGAATGCATAGCCAATTTTTTTTTCACATACTTTACAATTTCCAACGTACTTTAAATATTACTTTAAATTATATGATTAATAAAATGTGCTAGTTGATAGTACAAAATATTTTCAAAAATAGTATTAAGACTATTTAAAAGATAATTAAAGGATTTTTAAATGTAAAATTTAATTTGATGTAATTTATAATTAGAGATAATAAGAATTATAAATAATTTAAAACTTAATCACTACATGTTTTAAATAAAAATTTAAATACTGATTTCATTGTGATGCTTCAATATGATGATTTTAGAACACGAAATGTCAATTATTAAAAAAATTCTGAATAGGAATATACGAAATATTAATATATTTTGGTCACATAATACATTAATATTTTAAATTAAATATCAAGAAAAAACTAAATGAAATCATGAAATTAATTTTAGATGATCATAGGTAATTAACCATGTAATATAAATGAATAGTATTGAAGTAGATAAATATTCACTTAAATAGTTACTTAAATCTAGGTAAATTATTTACTTACATAATTAAGTTATAAAAAGATAGCTACATTTTAAGTTACCTACTTACCTACATAACTTTGCTATCTTTTTATAACCTAATTACTACCTTACATTACATATTTAGTTCAAAAATTAATTACTTAAGATAACGTACATACATATATCTTGTTTTTTTTTATAGCAGTGAATGTTAAGAAAATATTTTAATAATAAACCTAGTTTGTTTATATTGGAAAAAGGTGTTTAGAAGTTTAAAACACTAAAATTTTCATATTTAATAATGTACATATTCATTACATACATAGATAATATTTTTTATTCTTAATCAAGGTGACTATAATGGTTAGTTGTAGTCACAACATACTAAATTTCATGACTATAGTTGATAACTTAGTATTGTAGTCATATTTTTGGTAGAAAAGTATGATAGTCATAAAAAACATGTTTCATATTACTATATGACTAGGGTGAGGACATACTCACAAATTGTCGTAGTCATGGATTCCACATTTTGGCGTAGTGTGAATAAAGGAGTCAAACTTCACATTCAATTGGAGCATTTGATATGGCATTGGAAAGATCTTTTCATGAATCATAATGTTTCCTTTATGTTTTCTTCAATTAATGTCCATAGGTGAGAATTATGATCCATGAAGATTGCAAAATTCATCAAATGAAAAATAATTTTTTTCAAGAATCTCAAGGTTTTTTTGCTATTTCAATGTAATCATAAATTTTCCAATCATAGAGTATACTATCTAGGGAGGAAAATGGTGACTCCTTTTGTTGCAACCCTAACTTGGCCAAGTGTGGGGGTGAAGCCCAACACTTGGAAAAGTTAAGGATTTGAAATCCTCCGGGACTCCCGAATGTTTAGAGCTTGACAAAAAAAGGGAAAAACACCTTGCATTGGAGTGTTCTTGGTGTCATTGGAAAGGTCTTGAAACGTAGTTATCGAAAATGGCCTCGCATTGGCAATTCGGACATCTGCAGCCTAAGTTATGGGCAAAAGAAGGGCCGGGAGTCAAACTGGCAGTTTGACTCCCGACCACTAAAAGTCGGGAATCGACCTCTTCCCAACGTCCGATTTGAGTGTGGGACATGGCGTTGGAAAGATCTCGATGAGGGCTACAACTTTGGTTTAGACCTTGTCGCGATCCAACTCTGAATTCGGGAGTTATGACGGTTCAAAGTTCCGGGAGTCCCGTCGGGATAATTTCGGGATTCCATTTGGGAGTCCCGGGAATTTGTGTCATTTGGATGTAGCCTTCACGGCGAGCTGCAGAGAATACTATAGGGAGTAAGGTGGTGGCTTACTCCCGAATCCGGGTCGTGGTGAGTCTTGTGTGTGTAAGTGCCCGTGGCAAGTCCCAACACCCAAGGGTGTCTTGAATGCTAAACTAACCTCCCATGGTTGGTTTTTGGATGCAGATTCAAGCTTGATCTTCTAGTCCCTCTTCTTGTCTAATCTCGGGGCTCCCAACTCGACCCTCTACCCTTTTCTAGAGTTGAAAGCCGGGAGCGTGCCCCTTGGTCCCAACTTTCCGCAACTTGACATTTGGTGAACCCTCAAGTGAGTTCACCCCGAGACCAAGGAGCGCGTCACCTTTCAAGTCTAAGCTATGATGAGTTATATGAATGTTTATTATAATTTCATCCATGCACCATTTTGCCTTCAATTTGCACTAACCATTCTTTTTGTTGGTTTGTATAAATTGCCATCATCTTGAATTCACATTTGTGAGTTCTTTGTATCCCAACTTGGAGATTTCACACCTTTTTTTATTGATGGGAATGAAGGAATGTGCCCTAGGTTTGGACTTCATTGCAAAATAAAGAACGTGCAAATTCTCTGCAAGCACATTCAAGCTAAAACGAGCCAATTGACATGTAACCACTACTTAGGTCTACATGTTAAAATCATGTACATAATTCAAATCTCAAGAATGTTTAATGAATATTATAAAAGAATGTTCTAATAAATAAACATACACATTTGATTAAATTTGAAAGTAATTTAATGAATACAAAATACACAAAATCACTTTTTAAACATTGAAAAAATAGTTTGACCAATCCCAAACTGTCATATCAACTCATCATGACCTACAATAAAGATTTTAAGGGTGTTGGTTTGAATCTACTTTGACCTTTAATGTATCACTTAACAAACCTAAGAATGTGTAACAAACCTAAGTTGTGAATTCAAATGCATGGAATAACAAGATCATTTACTCAACATGAGCAAGGTTTTACAACATTATTGTTCAATCATCCATGTTATCCTTCTATTCTATAACATATGATCTTGATCAACTACTTTGCTTCATTAACTATTGCAAAGATTAAATAGATGACATGTTGGAATAGGCTTTTGATTTGTTTGTCAAGCACTCCACTGGGTTTGAACTCAGGACCTTCTTTATTAATCTGGAGGTCCCAGGATGGGCTATACCAATGAGCCATCATCACCCCTGGGATTCTAGCCCATAACTTTGGACTCCCCATTCTACTCTTGCAAGTTTTCATTCAGTTCTCTGGCAGAAATCTTCCAAAACTACTCTTGCAAGTTTTCATTCAGTTCTCTGGCAGAGATCTTCCAAAACTTTCCCCTTTGGGCAGAGTCAGAAATTTTCAATATGAGAAGGCAAAGTGGTCAGTTTATGTGGGGGAGTGGGCAATTGCAAATGATTGTTGACAGCCCGAAGGCATCTAGAGCACTGTCATAGGCCCTTAAGAAATAGACAACGCTGATGTCAGCTATGCTATGAGGAGGGCTCTGACGCCATTGCTTGCAGATTAGCTACTCCGTGTGACAACATCATGGTGGGAGTTGAGGAAAAATCATCAGCTCAAGGAAACCGGATCGTCAGTTCATTCATGCTTGATTGAACCTTTTGCTCACTGACCATGATTTTTATTTAAATTTTGAGTGGGATTTCTGATTGCTTCCAGTCTTTTCAAATTTGGGCCCGAGAGTGAAACCAATGGGTCATCAAACCAAAGTTCAAACACCAAAATCATGTTCTCCTCCTCACCTACTTACCCACCTACCTAAAACCTACCTAAAGTACGAAGCCTTGATGGGTAGTAATGACAGTTGACTGATTTAGTGTGGGGGTGTGTTCCTTGTTTGGTTACAAATTCCTCTGACACAAAAGTGAAAACCTTATTATTCTTGATCACCTTAACTACCCATGGAGAGAGCAAATGGCACAGGAATCATGCTGATTGATATATGCCAATCTAAAAAAGCTCAGAAATCCATGGCCAGGCTCCAGTTTTTTAAGCAGCTGCCAAATTGCCAATCAGTTCATGAGATCAGCTGACCTACTCTTTTCATAAAGGTGTATTTTTAGCATAGACTTTTTGTTGTTTCAACAAGGCCTCTTATTGGGTGCTAAGTGCCAGTGGGGTAGTTTTTTTAAACAGGCAAGTTTTCGCCAAAGAGCGAAATAAAACGAAAAGGTTGAAAATGAAGTGACTTTTTATAGCATTTATAGCCATATTTGGTAAATCTTCTGCCGATGATGGCCACTTTGCAGGTGCCCCTTTAGATTCATCACCAACAGTGTTTTTTTTGTAGTGAAAGGCCAATTCAACTGAAATATTCATTAGTGGCGTTATGGAAGGTTAAAAATGTGGGCTTCGTATCTGGTTTATAGCCAAATTTGGCTAGATCTTCTTCCCAAGGATGATCGCTACTTTTTCTGCATCTTCCTATCTAGGATCGCCACTTAGTCTGCATTAAAAATTTCTTGAAACAAACACTGATTGAGAAATTCATAAAAACCGCACTGGTTCTCAGTAGCATAGGTGTGGAATAATTAGAGAGAGGAATGGACATTTGTGTCCCGAATGAGTGGGATTTAAGACACACCCATCATGCGCACTAATTCAGACTTGGATGCTGTCTAGATGTTTCTAATGCTGGAGCCAGGATCTGACCGCTATAAAATATTCTTTCACAGCTTTTGGCAGCTTGTGAATCCCCTCATCACTTCAATAAAAGCCATGTAATAAAACTGTAGAGTGGGCAGTGGCCGAATTCAGACTTCTGACAGAGAATTGAATGAAAGCTTTCAAATTCTAACTAGGCCTATTTCAATGCTGTTCAAAATTTGCCAAATTTAGGGAAGTAATATGTGTATGCTGACCCCCCTCAACCCACCCCGCAATTTCCTATGCATTTGCAATTTCTAAAGAAATCATTTGAGCATGATCTTCATTGGAATCCCCATAGTAAAACCCACTTCACTTTTCACGCACATAATCAATTGACAGCCCTTAAAGATGGTGAGCTCTATCAGCAGCTCCATGATGCACGACCTCGGATTTTATGAAACGTTGAACTTTCGTTCACTCATTAACGTCTTTGGTGTATGATTATGCCCCTTTTCATACATGTTACAAAAGCATACCCAGGACACTGGGTATACGGTCGGTGCTCTTCAACCTGCCACAAGTCACTTGGATGATGGTTTGTAATCTGTTGAAAACATTTGTGTCCATAATCTTTCAGGGTAGAAGATTTGTCTTGTATTACATAAAGGATTCTCATGTTTTTTTCTCACATTTCCATGATGTTCCAATGTTCCAATGACATTCTCACAATGCTCACACAACATTACCATGTTGTTTCCTTTTCATTCCCATAGTTGTTGTGTGGTGCATCATCAAATCATTTGCCAAAGATGTTAATTGAATGCAATGGGTGTCACCCTTCTTGCCCTACCTAACTTGCCAAGTGCAACTTACCCAACATAATCACTTGCTCATTCCATAGTACATAATGGAAAGATGTATGCACATTTGCAACATTTGAGTTTTGTGATAGTGTGACCTAAAATTACTTTTTTTTTTAATTGCAAGGGGATGTGGATGAATGCATGGAGGATAGGGTTGAGAAATTGGGGCACACTATTGGAAAAACAAGGGGAAAGCTTTTGGAGATGAAGACATGAGGTTACAAGAAGGGAGTCAATGACGAAGTTGTTTATTGTTAATAATGAATGCAAATGAGATTAACCAGTCATTGTCAAACCATGATGCTTCATGCAAAGGAACACTGCTATTCAAGTATCTTGTAATGAAGTCATGTTCATGTCTATATGCATGTTGGAGCGAAGGCAATGAAATCTACACCAAAATCTATGTTGTGTTTTTTATAAACTTTCTTATTTTGTGGTGGAATGTGCATTTGCATGTTTTTCTTCGATGTTCTCTTTTATGATGTGACAAATGAGGAGGCTAGGATGTTGTTAATAGTCTATGGATGTGTGGTAGTGGAGTGTGAGGTTTTGGAATAAAAAGGTTGCTTGAATGTTTATGATGAATACATTCAAAAGGAGATTTCCTTGTGTGTGATGATTGCAGGGTGTTTTCAAGCAATGATGTACACAAAAATCTATCACAAAGTGGTAGTTTTCAATACTTGTAACAGTTTGATGCATCACATTGGATTTGAAAAAAATAATTCTTTGATGAAAATTTGTAATAAATGATGGTTTATATTTGAAGCTTCATGAGTGGTGTCCTTGTTCAATAATGACAAACAAAAATACTAAACTCACATGTTTGTAGGTAATCCACCACATCATTATTGGATTTTCACATACCTATGTCAAATTTCCACAATCTATAAACACATGCACGTTGGTATATAATAAATAATCCCTCAAAACACATATTTGTGGATAGTTTAAGATCACCATCATGTTTCCACAACCATGAAATCAATTAAAATTTTGAAACAATTCAATAAATCCCTAATGAAAACATAGCAACATGTCTTACCATTTATTTAGTATTGGGGTAGATAATTCATATCACCCACTTCCAAGTTTTTTCATGTTCCATTCAATCCTTAAATTTAGCCTCCAATTCATTTGTCAAATCTAATTTTTCTTCACATGCATTTATTAAGTCTACATGTTTCAAACAACCAATGCACAATTTTGCTAGCTAGTTTTTGTTTTAAGAAAAAATTCTTATTATAATTTGAAGATGACATTTGCAAAGTGAAATCAAAATTTCCAAAATAAAAAACAAATTTTTATTTGTTTAGGAGGCTATAATGCTTAAAATGCATTTTGCCAATTTTACAACTATAAAAAAATTTCATTCTTGTGTGTTCCACCAACACACAACATCATTCCAATCTGCAACAATGGGATATTGGTGATATCCATCCAGATTTTTTGAAACAAATATTTAAAATCAACATGTGACCCTTGGACCTAAAGTTCATCAGTAACATTTAACATTTGGTTATTTATATGCTTCCATTAACAAAGGTAGCAATAATTGTGAATCAAAATCAACAACCAAATTAGTCGCATTTTTATGACACACATAACTTGTGATTAGACATAGACCCTTACACTTAAGATTTAACATCAATGCTAACATCTAATGATTCCCCCACATCAAATCCCTACAAAAAGACATGAAGGGCAAAATCATTTCCAAGATTTGATGTCTCATGCAAATTCATAGTTCTTCCAACTTTTCATCAAAAAAGAATATTTTTAAATCAATCAAACTATTAAGGACAATATGATGTGAAAGTTCACAAATCTCACAACAAGTGGAAATGACAAGTGTAAGTAATCTCCAAGTAACTAGTGACCACAATTTTGGTCAATAACATAATTAGTTATTATCAATGATAAAACGTTCACAACAATTTCATGCACTACCCAAGTTTGTGGTATATGACTTTGCAATGCCATTGTTTATCAACTATAACATAAAGAAATGGCTAGGTGAAATGTCAAAGCATACTAAAATACCAACACGAAACTTCCAAACTTGCATGAAGACCCAAAGACACCAATAAGCAAAACAAGTTGGAAGTTGGAACAAACAACTTCATGAATGTAAGATTTGCAAATTAAACACACAAAAAATCAACAAATGAATAAATTCAAAAAACCATTTCCCATTCATTCCATGTTTGCTTCCTTTTGCCACTCTTCATTGGCCATGTTATACATTTTTTGATGTCAACCTAAGCAAACTTAATAGATGCAAAGTTAAAACCTTGGGCAATTTTGTCATCTATAATGGCATATTGTCACAAGCATGAAGACTACAAAGACAAATGATGAAAGCGTAGGTCTAAGTCTAAATCCAAAATATAAAATACAATTGATTTTAAGGCCATATGCACAAGTTTTGTAAATTAGACCCTTCATCCTTTACATATGTGAAAATATTTTTGAATTAGGTTAAACCTATTAAAGAGTTGTTGCTATTAAATTGTCATATTTGCACCAAAGGCATTGGAATCCTCAAACAATTGAATTGTTATATGTTTTGGTTCCCAATCATGTGAGAGAAAGTTTACAACCACAATAAACACGTCATGAGCCCCTTTTGACATCTAAAGATCAAAGGTGCAAGTGGCTAAAATCACATGTGCCAATGCACATTGAACATATTCAACCAAATTTTTTACACTAAGGAAGGCAAAACATTTTTAGCAAAAAAATTCCTAGATGAGAAGATTACCTTTAAGCATAATTTGTATGCCAATCTTTGTAATTGAATTCATGTTTTTACTACTTTCAATGGAGAAAACCCTTGATCACCAACAACATGACATCCTCCACAAAGCCCTTTTGTTTGGCATGATCTTTTGGAAAACCATTATTATTGTCATGCCTACAAAACTCATGGATATGGATTTTATCTTATGATGTATTATTTTATGTATTTGAAACTTTGAGACATTGGATGAATCATGCTTAAGAAATTAAAGATCCATTGTATGAAAGGAATGTGATTTTAATTTATTATGTTATTGACATTTTGAAATTCCAAAGACTATGATTATTTTAAAAGCCCTTTTAAGCATTTAAAACAATTATTTAAAAAAGATTCCTTTTGTGATATTGTTTACATGTCTTATAACATCATGATTTGAAATTGGAAATGGAAAAAAAAAGTTACTTTCAATATAATCTAAATATTCATATTTTAAGTCAATTTTCAATTATACTAGAAAAAAGACTTTGAAAAGGGATCCTAATATGCCAAAATTGTGACACCCTAGTGTGCTTTCACCCATGCTATTTCATGGTAGTAATGTCATTCAAATTGTGTTATGGTATGTAATGAAGCCTTGTGGGCCTTGTGTAAGGCTAGAATTTTAGGGCCACATATATGATTGTGATAGATTATGCATCGCATGATCCAATTCACATTCATATCTATAGGTTAATTGCCATTTACCTTGAATAAACCCCATGTTGACAAGTTGTGATTATAAGGTCTTTAAGTAGTTCTTTTTTTTTTTCAACTTTTCCATGTGCATTTCAAATAAGGTTGCTTCATCATTATTGGCATCCTTTAAACTTTCTTCTTTACTAGCATCAATTTGCAAGTTGTTTATGTTGTTACTATTGCCACATCTTGCAAAAACAAATGAAGGGGAATTGAGGTTAAAGGTAACGTCATGCATGTTCAATGTAAAGTCCATTATCTTGTTATTAAACACTTTGAAAAAAATGTGACTTGAAACCCAAAACCCAACAAGAAAAAAGGAAAAAAAAAAGAATAATAATGGGACCAAACCCTAAACCCTAAACCCTAGCTTGTGAAAGTTCAAACCCTACAATAGAAACCAGAGGAATTAGGAATTATGTAATAGTAACTCCAACTTGTGAAAGTTAAAACCCTATAACATAAACCATAACAATTGCAATAGAAACCACAAGTAGGAGTTATGCAATTGAGAAAAAACTTAACTTGTGAAAATTGGGACCCTACAACAAAAACCACAACAATTGCAACAAAAATCACAACTAGAAATTATGCAATGGAAATGAGTCCCAACTTGTGAATGTTGAGACCTTGCAACAAACACCACGACAAATGCAACATAAACCATAAGAGTTGTGCAATGGAGAAAAACCCCAACTTGTGAAAATTGAAACCTTATAACAAAAACCACAATAGTTATAATAGACCATGACAAGTAAGAGCTATGTCTCTTAGTGGATGATGACCTCAAGTAAATAATGACTTTAGAATATAAAGGTTGTTAAAACAAAATGCACAAAGCTCTTCTGCTTAGAAGACCATGAAAATGAAAGCTTGATTACTATGATGTGCATGTTAATCACAAAAGGCCACAACAACGAATTATCTTTGTTTGAAAAATTATCATCCTTCTTTACCCTTTTTCAATCAATAGTCAACAAAAGACAACAATGGTGATTTTTCTTTTTCAAGTGAAGAAGGTGAAAATTGAAAGCAACAAAGATAAAACACAATGCACAAAGAAAGTTCATGAACAAACAAAGAATGTCTATTTTATTCGCTCTCCCTTGTGAAATCTTCTAAAGATCTTAAGTAGTACCATCACCTACAAGCCTCATCAACTGACATTCCTTTGATTGGTGTTTTTTCAACTAATGTTCCTTCACATTGATGTGCTAAACAATGGCAAAATTCCATCACAAGATGACATGTAACCTACTTTAGCTTACAAGGTTGATTTCAAAGAAATCATGAAACAACTATAGTCACAATTGAGGTTTTTAAAAAAGAACCATTCTTTTAGGACTTTAAAGTCCTTTTTTACAAAGAAAATAATTTTAGCCAGTTTTGACTATGTAACCCATGTAACTTTAGTTAGATGCACGTGAAAACATTTCAATATTTTGTTTTAAAAATTACATCCAAAATTAGTTTACATCAAGATGTTTCATATTTGCTTGAAAACACATTAAATAATGTTCATTTACTAGTCCTTAAACTTGTAGCCTGAAAATATTGCATGGTGATAGGGCTACATGTTGCCATTAGAGAATTTGGACAATGGACATGGTATTATTTTTATGCCATTTGATATCAAACAACAATTTGTGTACATGGTTTAAATTTGGTGCAATTTGGCATAAGTATACTAATCCTTTTGATTCCTATATCATGTTACAAATGTTGTGACCACGAACTAAATTGATTTTTAAAGAATCTTAGGAACATTAAATTGTGCACCAAATTTCAAATTTTAACTATCATTTTTTTTTATTACAACTCATAAAACTCATTGGGAATCTTGAATTAAGATTATATATATATATATATATATATATAGTTCATATTTGAATTTTGTGAATTGCAGTTTGGCATGTGATAGTCCTTTTTGGGTACCCTAATTGTGTTCGAAGCCAAACAAAAAATCTTTTTTTCAAAGAACTTTATTGGTCAAGGAAACCAAGTAAAGCTTAACCCTAAGGGAAAAATACTTTTAACCATATTGTGTGCCTTTGGTAGTTATGTCAGTGGTACAAATTTGGGTTTTTGCCAAATAATGAACCCATTATTTTGTCTCATTTTGATTAAGGTTATGAATAGGGGGCACGTTGGTGAGGGTTGACAACAAGGGCAAGTATCCATGATTTTGATTTCAAGACTAGAAAGGATATAGGTATAGGGTTTTGAAATTTTGACCTTCGTATATATATAGCCTAATATTCATGTCAAATATCCATTTTCAAATCTAATACCCACCCAAATTGGTTTAGATGTGGTTAATTTAGTTATTTTAATTTCAAAAAATGGTGAACATGCCCTAAAATCACAAATAATTTGTTTTTTTTCCCATTTTCCCCATTGTTTGTGACTAATCATATAGTTTTCATCAACATAAATGTAGAGAAACAAAATTGGTCAATAATGACATAAAACTTTTTGAGATATTACAAAGAGTATAATTGCTTCAAATAATACCCAAAACTGAAATGGAAATCATTAAAAAGTAAAAAGAATTGTGAATACTATTTGTCTATGACACAAAGTACGTGCCCTAGAAATGGTACTAATAGGAAGAACACTAGTAACTATCTTTGGCCTCCACATCTAAGAATTAGAGTTCTAATGGAACATTACAAAAAACATTTGTGTATGGGTGCTTAGAGTGAGCAAGTAAAAACCTTTTTGTGGTTGTGATCAAATTTTGCAAACATAGCAAATTACATTTTACAAATCTGCCATGCCATTCTGTCATGGATTGATACATACAATCACATAGCTTTTGCCCATCCAATAAAACATAAATTCAAGCACTATTGTTCTTATGTTCACAAAATTAATTTTCTAAGACCTTGATTGCATTTTCACATTTTAAATGTTTTAAAAATTCATGCATAAAACCTATTTCCTTCAACATGTTTATTAATGGCCATTAAACACCCAATATGTACATAATCAGGGTCCAAATGTATTCAGGCATTGGCCATATTTTTTGGAAAAATGTGAATCAAGATAAAGGTATGTAGATGATGAAAAACAAATGTAATAATATTTAAATGCTTGCATTTAAAACCTTGGATATTTTTCCAATCACCTTATCATGGACATAACCACATTAAAGCCCCAAAAATTGTTGTCACAAATACAATATTTTGCATTTGATTTAAATTTAAAGTATATTTAAATAATTTTAGATTTGAATTAATCAATTCCTTTTTTTAAAAACAACAACTTTGAAGAACTTGAACATATGGAATATATATATATATATATGTGAAATAATACTTGTCACAAAATATGAAAAATTACAAACATGGGTTGTTTTTTTTGTTGAAATTGTTTTGTGCTGAATGGAATTGATATGCATCAATGAAATCTAGGATTATTTAAAATTTTAGATTTTTTGGTTGAAAATCCATTAAAAGAAAGTGTTGTTTACATTTGTTTAACAAAAAATGCACAATAACATCTTCACTTTAGTAAAAAAACCATTACCATATGAAAGAGGAGGAAATTTTATAGGTGGGATTTGCATTATTTTTTCAGTTTTAAATAATTTGACAATGTTTTATGAATCACAAACATGAAGTGGTGTGGCATCAAAAAATGTAAGTTATGTACTCAATGTACATTGATTTTATCCAATTTTTTTCATCTAACTATTTGATGAGATTAACTTTAACTTAAAATGAACTTTGGAATCCAAAATGTTGTCATGCAAATTTTAAATGTTTTCCTTGTATCTAGAACAACCAAAAGATGCCATCAAGATATCAACTTATTATGTACGATGATGATATGTGTTACTTTTTTGGTGAAAAGTGACTCACCTTTGGTATACTTGCCCGCCCACCCTTGTTAGAGTGCATGATATTGGGGGATTTTGGTGGGAATCCAAAGTTTTTCTTTTCAAATTTGTGATGTAACCAAGGTGATGATCATCCATATTTCATGATGAAAAAAATATAATCTTCCAAAAATCCTCTAAAAGAAACCAAAATCCTTCAAGAGATTATATAACTCTATAAAAGAATTAATCTCAAGTTTCAACACAAGCCAAAAGTAGCATCTTTGAAAAATCCTCATATAAAAAAGAAAAGACCTATTATTATTATTATTATTACCTAGGGGCCAAAATCCATTAAGCTACTATACTCTATAACGAATATAAACACAACAACAATATCCTTGCCTGGCCAATAAATGACTCAGCTTTCATTAGTCTAGGCCCACAGATTGGGTCTTCTGCTATCTTTGTCGTTTGGCCTTTTGATGAACTTGGCCTGTGTAGGGCCATTTCATATTCTTCTGGCCCATTTCGGCCTTTTCGGAGTGATTTTTGCTCTTTCTGCAACCTTCCTTGGTTGCTTGCCTCTTTGGCAGTCGTGGGCGGTGTTGGTCCATTTTTTGTGTTTTAATTTGCATTGGTCGAAATTTGGGTTGATTTGGGTCGATTTAAGAGGGAGAAAAAATAAAATAAAATAAATAAAAATCCCTCCTCTTCTATATTATTATTATTAGTTTCATTTCCTTTTTTTTCTCTTCTTCCTATTTATTAACCTTACCGACCTTTGACCTTTACTAGCCATTGACCTTGCTACCTACTAACCCTAACTTATTTAGTAACAAAATTGGTAGCACCTTCGTCTTTGCCTTGTTCTTAATTTTTATTTTTATTTTCTCCTCCTCATTTTTTTTTCTTTTTCTCCTCCTCGCTCTATCACCTCCCTAGCTTGACACACCTTGCCCAAGCTCGTAGGCAAACTTGTTTGTTTTATTTTGGTTGTTGTTTTTTGCTATAGAAGACAATGGCGAGTTGAGCCTTATCATCATCATCTTTTTGTTTTTGTTGCAATAGACATCGATGTTATTGAAGGAGCTTGAAGTTCCCCAACAATGGTGTTCCTTTGGTCATCATCAAAAAATTTGAATTTCTTTTCGTTGGTGCTTATGGTTGGTTTGTTTTATAGGAAGAACACCATTGTGGGGGAGTGCCATTGGGGGGGGGGGGGGGGGGGGGTGGGGAGTGGGGAGGGGGTGCTATCATCATGCGCATTATTAGCACAATCATTTACAACATGTAGATATCAAACCTTTTTTACTTTTTTTCAAATTTTGTTTTGCGGAAGGAAAAAGAAGAAGGAAAAGAAACCATGAGGAAAAGAAGATTGAATTTTTAGGGGAAAAAAAAAAGATGATTGACTTTTTTTTTGGGTTTCATGTTTTTTTTTTCCTATTTTCATATTATGTTTTTCTTTTTTATTCTTGTTTATTTTTTAAATTTGGTTTATCTTTCTTCTATTTCTATAATTTAATATTTAATATTATTCTTTTTTTGTTATGTGAGCGTGTAAGATTTGTGACCACATGAATGGTGGGAAAAGGCATTGTTTACACTAATTGTTGAAGAAGGAAGTTCAAAAGGAGTTGTGGTTGTAGTTTAGCAACATGTTTCATTAGATACAACTCAAGTTGACTTGCAAATGCATGCTAAAAAGGGTTGATCAAGAAGGAGTTGAATATCCTAGTTCCAATGATGTAACTCAATTGACATTATGTATTTTTGTTGTGATGCCTTCTCATGAAATCAATGAGTCCAATTTGACTGAAAAAAATGATGATCGGGGTGTATGAAGAAAAAATGGTAACATATTTTTTGTGTTCATTTATACAATTAGTAGACCTCTTTGTGAAACATCATTTTTTTAAAGATTTTTTCTCACCTTTATGGAAAAATCTTTGAAGAAAAATGTGAATATTTGGGTTGAATTTTTCAACTTCATACTTGTTTTGTTTCCTTTTGCAAGTTATGATGAAATTTATAGGAGAAAAACCCCAACCTTCATCTCATCATGAAATGGAGGTTGGGTTTTTTTTTTGGTTTTTGTTGCAATACCTAAAAACAATGGGGGCAAATAAGGTTTAGGGTCTAGGGTTTATGTAATATCCACATTGATAGTAGTGTTAAATGTAAAGTAATCATTTTATTCATTTCAATTTTAGGTGCTGGCTCAAGGGTAACCAAAATAGACCACATTTGGATGAATTCACAAATTTTAAACCATGTGCATGTGATCCAATGGCAAAATGACCAAGAGGTGACTATTTGAACTTGCACAAAGGTCCATGTGGAGTGGGATCACCTTTAATCACTTGCAAAAAGGAAATCTAAGGTGCATAAGCCCCTTTTGGTGTAGTTAGTTTTGATTGACTTTTGCAAATTTTGGGCATTCAATTTTGGGATGTTGGGAATATCCCATGCAATGCCCACACATGCTTTGAAAATGATAGGACTTACAAACCTTCACCCTTATTATACAATGTGTGTATGTGAAAAGGTTAAAGATTGTGAGGGATGGCATATATTGGGAATGAGAATAGAACAAAAAATCCAAATACAAAAAATCAATTGGGATCATTGATTTCCATGGATTGTATGCCTTCATACCCACCCATTTTTTAAAAATTCATTATTTGGTTTAAGGTTTTTTGGAGCGCCCATGTTAACTATGGGTTGTTATTTCATTATAAACTTCATAGGACTAGTGAAGACAAGTTTGTGGCAACCATTGTTTGTCTTTATCTAGAGCATTACCACATCTATACCCATTGGAACATGTAAAGAATGTGGCAAAGGTGATAACCTATTCCCGAACACTTGGGATGGGCAATGTGAACTATAGTTTTAGAAAAGGTTTTCCCGTGGATAGGGAGTAGGTTGTAAATAAGATTATATGTAGTGGATATTTTATACATGGTTTTATAGATTCAACAATTTTCATCCTTTAATCATGTACATAAAGGCTAAGGTTTGCATTTGAGGACATGAATCTTTAAATGACATTTTGAATATTTGTAAAGCAATTGTTTATACACCTTTTTATCATGGGCTCAAAAACATCTTGTATTTTTGCATTATAATTTCACATGTGCATCTATCATTACAACTTAAAGATTTTAAACAATATCTACAAAATGTCTTATAAAATCCCCATGACACAACAAAAAATTGTAAAACCTTGATTTGGTATTTAATACACATTGGGCTCTTGGAATTGTGTGTGGTACCTACATATGGGTCAAAAAACATTTTCTCATTTTAATAAAAGACGTTATACCCACATATAAGTTGCTAAATAAGTATTGGGTTATTGGGGTTTCCATCCTTTTGAAGCCAAATGGATATTGCATGTTGGGACTATGTTTTCAACTAACTACCATGAATAGAAATTGAGTCATTTTCATTGACACCCATGTGAAGGTATTGCATAAGACATAGCCATTACTTAATTCACTACCCACATGTGAATCATGAAAATATATGTTAGTTTTGGGAACCCCAAACCATTTTAAACATTGTGATTTGGGGTTGATGTAGGTATTGCATCATACAAAATCATTGTAAAAATGTAATACCCACATCCTAGGGTAGACCATAAATGCTCATGAAAAATACCCATATCAGTTTAAAGCCTCAAACTCAAAACCTTAAATAATCATAATGATAGATCATGCCTTCAACGTTAATAATTATACAAATGGAAAATGGAGCAATCTTATAATATCTAATTAATCCTAAATTCTAAAAAAATATGCATATGACTATTCCTCCCCAAAATCCAACCTAGAATTGATTCTAATTAGTATCAAAAAATGCAAAAACCCACAAATGTTTTGTTTCTTGAATTTAAATTTATCAAGCCTATTGTTTAATTAAATTAGGTAAATCATTAAATTGGGTACCTATTACTTAATTAGATTATGTATGTCATGCATTAAATGGTCCAAAATGAAAGATGGGATTAGAACTAACATCCAAAAATTTCCCACAATTGCAACACATTTACATTTGGGGCCAATACTTTATTGTCATCAAAGGTTTAATTATACAACAATCTTTTGCAGTTCAACTTTTAATTTTAAAATATGAAATGTTCAAGTTAGAGAAAAAAAATTCCATTCTTGTAAAATAACATGAAGTGGACATTCTTATTTTGTTCTTCATTTCTTTGTTTGAGCAAAAGATATTGTTTTTTTAATGGATTGAAACAATCAAAGTCTTCTTCTTAATGATTGGTGAAATTATAAAAGCTTTTAGTTTTGGGGTGTAATAAGTAGAAATATTCAAGTTCAACACACATGGTGTTTTGTGCATTTGCAATATTTTTCATTATTCTTTTGCATTCAAATATTATGTTGTTAGCTTGTTAGTTTTTATAGAACTAGAATGAAATATTGATTATGAACTTCGATGGTGTAGGTCCCAAAACATCCAAGTTCAATAAAATCTTGTGTTAAAACAACAAAGGTGAAAGTAAGTTTACACCTACATGTGAGAAGATTCAAAACCAATGTACTCTAATTTGTTTTATGACACTTTTTTAAAAAATTACTTAGTTGTTTATAAATGAAATTGAAGCAATGTATACATTGTATTATTAATGTCATTGTCTTGTACATGTTTAAATCCTCCATAATAAACTTCAATATCTTCTAACCTACTTATGAAAAATTGTGTTTGCCAAGACTAGATTACCATGCAATTAATTTACAACTAATAATCAACTACCTACAAAAATATCAAATGTTCTTGTGCATAAGAACATTAGGTTGTTAAGTTCCATATAACTAAAATGAATTATTGATTATAAACTTTGATGATGTAGGTCTCAAGAGATTCAAGTTCAATATACTTTTATGTAAAAACAATGAAGGTGAAGGTAAGTTTACACCTACATTTGAAAACAATTCAAAACCAATATACTCCAATTTTTCTTATATGACATGTTAGCTTTGAATTAAAATGATTGTTTGTAGATGTATAACTTGTAATTTAATCATTGCATTGATATGGTGTGTTGCTTATAATGCATTTCAATGATAATTAATGATGACACTATGTATGTTGTTTTTAGTTGCAAATTGTATGTACATTGTTTGTTAATTGCATTATAGTTGCAAAAGATTCTTACTTAAATTTATAATATGAACATTAAATTACTTAAAATTTTCATCATTTCACATTTGGTAGTTATCAAAATATAGCCCAACTTCTGAATAGAAACAAGGTGGACCTCTTAACATTACACACCAATAGATAAATTGATTGTATGTTTGATAGTAATAATTTAACAAGTATTAACTTAACATTAGAATGTTGATAAAATACATATCATTGGAAGGGGCCATGGACAACAAAAAATGTTCATATGAGTTGCATTGTCCAACCTTGAATATTAATGCATACAATTGTATTATTGGAGCAAGATGTTTGTCATTATTTATGTAATGAACTTAATATGTAAAATGTTTCATTGCAAAATTATCATTGTCAATTCTATTATGCACAAAATAATACTATCCATAAATGGACATTACTTGCAAAATAATTTCATCAACCAATTGATAAGTTGCAATTTAAAATTACACTAATTGAGTTCAAGTTATAACATTGGCAAATGCCAATAGTTGGAAGATAGTTGCAATGGACATTCTGTTCATCCATGGCATTTGCATGAGAATTTGACACGGACAACTAGTGGTAAAGTAGTTGTAAGTAGGTTGAAAAGGCACAACATAATACTACACATTGGCATTCCATTCATCCATGTGCATTTGCATGATAAACTAATGTGAACATCTAGTTGCAAAGCAATTGCATTTAGTTGCATGTTTGTTTAATAATATACAATATTATATATTACCTTGGGTTGTTTGGTGCAACTATTGCAAATTGTTCGACAACACTCATGGGGTAAAAATGACATGAATTGTGATTGTCCACTACAGCTCAAAAATTCAGTTACAAGATTAGTTGCAAAACCCTTATTCCTTTCATATTGTACATCCAATGAATGAACAATGTGTTCATATCTTTTTGCTTAAACAAGGGATACAACTTTTTGGTGTTCTTGATTAAGTTGCTTAGGTTTTTTGATGGGTTTCATTTCATTATAGAATCATTGGTTGGTGAAAGCATGATCAAGTATATAATAAAAATAGCTACGAGTAGTTGTTGTCATATTTTTACACATAAATGCAAGAAAGTAGAATCAAAACCTTTTCAATCATTGTCAAACCATCATGGTGCACAATATTAAGTTTATAATATGTTGTATGCAATGTTTGGAAAACTTTAGTGTACTAAATGTAGGTCAAATAATTTTGAAATTGACTAGTGGGATTATGTTCAAAACTATTTTTTACCCTAGAAGTTGAAAGTGCATAAGTGAATTTTAGATGCTCATGAACCAAGAAAGTAAAAATATTCAATATTTCATCTACTTGAAGCCTACTTTGTTTTTGTTGGGCAACCCAAAAAGTAAAAACATTCTACTTGCAATTTTAAAAATCTACTTAAAGCTACTTTAAACATGTGATTCTTCAATATCATTGACATAAATTCAAAAATTATGTTCATATTGATCATTAAACCAAATAATATTTAAAAATTTGATATGTTAAGTCATGATTTATGGTTATTTTACATTTTTCTTGACAAGGATCATGAAATGTATATTTGATCATGCTTTCACCCTAGTCCCATTAGCTTTTTTTTCGCCTTTTGTTTCTTGATGGTGTGCCAAGTTGCACAAAATTGTTTCTATTCATTTCCAAAAAATGCCCATGTAATGCAAATTGATTGCAATGATTTGTAATTTTGTTATTTTTTTCCTTCTAATAATATTTTTGATTTGTTCTTTCAATTGCAAAGGAGCATGGATGAATGGAAAGTACGTAGTAGTTGAAAGGCATCATCATTGTTTGCATAAACATCATTATTATCATATGCATCCATATTGCATTTTTTCTAAGATTATATTATTGCGACACTTCTTTTACAATTGTTCTTATTCGTGTGCACAAAAATGTCATGTTCTTCTTATAAACAAGATTGCTGCCATGGTCATGTGCAAAAATGTCACTTTTTTTTGTGAGCATGAATGTTGTTCTTTTCCAAGATTGTTGCATGTGAGAATTTTGTTGTGAAAGTTTGCAAAGAATTGTTGTTGTCATTGCAAGCTTCAAGTTGCATGTCCTCAAGTTGCACATGGTGGTAGGAGGTGGGGGTGCTAGTTACCATTGAATTTTTGGGCAAAAATTTAGATGTTAATTAACATTATCTTTGCATGTTGAAATTTATTTTTTGGTTAAATTTGATTGTAGGTACATTTTGTTGTTAGCTTAGACTTAACTTGGCATGCCATTTCTACATGTGCATAAGACACAAAATTACATAATGTTGGATGTTTGGACACAAAGTTAAATTTGACATTTTTTCCTTTGAGTTACCTTTGATTTACCT
Source organism: Sphagnum contortum (assembly GCA_963920785.1). Lineage (NCBI taxonomy): Eukaryota > Viridiplantae > Streptophyta > Sphagnopsida > Sphagnales > Sphagnaceae > Sphagnum > Sphagnum contortum. The sequence continues at coordinate 15,554,528 of OY987284.1, forward strand.
CTATGTGCGGCCCTACCTTTAGAGTCCAAATTATGTACTTTGATAAGACGATACAAATAGTTCTAACATGTGTTTGTCAAATAGTTTATTAATTTAAAAAGACATATTTTGGAAAAATATTATCTTGAAGATTCATTTTTTTCCTTCCCATATTTTAAAATATTTGAACACTTATTTTTGATAATTTTAAATTTCTTGAAAATAATATAATTAGGTGGAAGCTACCAAGTTAGTAGGTTATGTTAAATTATATGGAAGTCTCTTTTTACTAATTCCCCCTTTTTATGCAATTATTTGTTGTGAAATAGAAAAATCTTAGATGCTTTTGAAAATTGTAAAATTTGATAATTACTAAGGCAACTTCAATACATGTCTATCAAATAACTAATCAATTTTGAAGGTTCAATGTTCTTGTAAATAGATTATTCCTTAACATTCCCCCAAAAAATCTATTTTTTTCACGAAAAAAAAATCTTAAAACAGTTCAACATTTATTCAAATAATATATATAAGGTAAAACTATCCATCAATGAGATCACTACCTTGTCACTGAACATTTATTTAGATCTTTGTCATTTGTGCTTGATTTTGAGTGATTTAAAATGTTATGGGAATGCTATCTCAAGCTCTAGAAATCATTTTTGAAGTGCAAAGTAAAAGGAGAAATGCAAAAATAGCAAAGAAAAAAAAACCTTTCCAAGTTACAAAACATGTTTTTTTTTTCCTTTGTGGACCCCTCCTATTTTCAAAGCTTATAACTTTCTTATTTTTGGTTCATTTTAAATGATTTTAAGTTCTTTAGGAGCCCCACCTTAGTCTCCAACATAATAATATCCGTGGTGTCCATCTGTCCGGTGGTGTTGGTCCTCCTTTCCATCCATCCGTTCCGTCGTCCGTCTCATCATCCGTCCATCCAAGTTCCTCATCCCGGAAGAAGAAGATGATGGAAGAGTCTACTACTATAAAGAAATTGGTGTCGGCGTCTTGATACAGTTATTCTTGATTGTCTGGAGCCCCCCCTCCCCCACATCCATTGAGGGCCCCAGCCAAAGTGAGCGGATGGTGGGATGGTCAACATAGTGGGAACCAGGAAAACTGAAAAATATCCTCCTCTAAATCCCCCGCCCCCCAAATGTAAAAGGAAAAAATGCAAGGCACATTCAGTGTGTGCTTGGGCCTTCCCATTGGCTGCATGAGATTTCTCCTCCCAAAAACGTTTATCATCATTTTTGGCCTGACCTTTATCCCTCACAAGTCCAACTTTTTTTTATTGAATTTGATTGGCCCCGGCACAAAATAATTGACACTATGAAGGCTCACAAAAATCGAAGATTCTATGGATAGATGGAATGCCTCCCCCTTTGGCCCACCGATAAATGTGAGAAGGGGAGGACTTTGGGCAAAACATATGGGTTTGAAATTAGGTGCAATTGGGAATACCCATGGGAACACATTGGGAACTTGGGGAACAACTTGGAGAAATGGTAGGAACACATCAGCAACTCAGGGGAAAAATAAATAAATAAATAAATAATCATCCAGCCAATTGGGAAGTGCAATCATGTTCTCAGGGTGCCTTGGTTTTTTTCCTTTTAAGTTTTGGGTTTAGGGCTGGGAGGTTGGACGGGAGGTTTTTTTTTTCAAGCTGTATTTGGTGTGGAGAGAGTGGGCTGTCTAGTGTCCTGACAAGAAATAGTTATGTATGAGGACGTTGATTGTGGATTTCAGTTATTTCAAAGGATTGAAGTTTTGAATAGGTAATGGCCAGAATCTCTTTGTATTCAGTGTTAATACATTAAAATAATTTTAAAAGAAAAAAAATTACAAAAATGAAGAAATCAAATAAAAAATAAAAAATGAGAAAAAATAAAACTTATATTAAAAAAGTAAAACCTATTTCTCAAAATGTGGCGATTTCAAAACTCTTTTTTTTCCCCTCCTGGAAATGTGGTGATTTAGTTCTTTTTTTTTGGAAATTTTTCAAAATGCTCGCTTCACCATGTATGTTTTCATGGGGGACTTTTCAAGGGATTTTCGTCACAAAAAATAAATAAAATAAAAATTAAATTAGCTGCTTTGCGCTTTTGTGTGTCTCTCTTGGTTTAAAGAAACCAAGGGACTTCATAGTGTCCGAAGGTCATGGGTACCCACTAGTTCTACATATTATGTTTCAACTCTAATAGCAATAGAGCAACATACAAGGAATGTTTTGGGTGTTCGAGAACTAGCTTTGTAGCATTTGGTGGTGGTTTGCTTTTTTGAATATGTGACCCCCTCTATTTTGGGGGGTTGTAACTTTCTCAATTCTAATATGCTTTTGACGATGTTTAGTGCGCTAGATGCGCCAATAGGAGGGGTTTGAGTTTTATTTGGACACCAGAAACAATGGAGCCCTCCCCTTGGATCCGACCTGTCCTGATCGCTTAAGTGTTTGCTCATTGGCTGTTCTACCCTAGTGCCAAAGCTGCCACCGTCCTAGAGTAGGCACTTTCAAAAATTATTTTCTCTTTTTTCCAAAACTGGCCTTGGGTTTTAGCCCAGGACTTTTGTATGAGTGGCATGTCATGCAAGTGGAACAAAGGACACTCAATTTTTCTAAGTACTATGGAACAGGCTTTGTAGGGCTTATTCCACATTGGAATGTGTTAAACCCAGGAGGGCAAGATAGGATTCCATCAGGTGGTGGGGTTCAATGGGGACTTGTTCCAAAACATAATCCACATTCCTCACTATTGACTCATATCACAAGTTCTTTGAGAGGATCAATGGTTCTTTGATTCTGATTTTTTCCAAAGAACTGGAACCAGCAGTTCTCCAATTTTTAAAATTAAAAAAAAAAAACAACCAGAAACCAAGGTTCTTAGCAAATATTCAAATAACCGTTGAAGACTGGAAAACTTTCTTTAAAAGAACCGGGAATAAGACAAGAAAGCCCGTGACTTACTTGTACTATGCACAAGAGGGTAGCAAGAAAGCAAAGTGAACAAAAATATTCGAGATCCGAAGAAAAGTCATAACATGCCATTTTTTTGGCTCAGCAAAATGGTTTTGGCCAGTCAGTCAATTTTTTTCACAGTTTCCTGAGGAGGCTCGTAAAAAGGTACAGCAAAGTTGTGCACCTGCTCGAGAAGAGTGTAATAAATATGATTTGATTTCTGCTCCCTATTTTCATTGGCTAATCATTATGATTGGTCCAGGTGGTTTGCTATTAGTAGTCTCCCACCGATTTCTAGTCCCAGTTTTACTTTTATGCCTGGGGTTGTCAAAAAGGAAATAACTAAACTTGGACGTGAGAATTTGTTTTTTTGCTAGGTCACATTCTGAGTACCGTTGGGGATGCTTTCATCATCAAGCAGCTGCTTGTGAAAGATCTAGAAGTAGTAGTCCCAAAACTTATATGTGATGTGTGGGCCTTGTATGGTTGATAGGTTCAGCTCAACCCACCATTTTGTAAGTTATATGCACAAAAATTGAGTAAAAAGCAGCTCTTCTCTTTCTTCTTCTTCAATTGTGAGTGTTTTTTTTAATGGAATTAAGTACATTGTCATCAACCTGACTCTTCCTTGCAACATTTTAGGTAGGAATGACATCAGCTGAGAAATTCAGGGTACACATAGGAGACATTAAAAATTATTAGAAGGGTTTTGAACTTTAGGACACACCAGGTGCACTTGCAGGTGGACAGAAAAAGTAGTTAACAAAAGTAGATATTTGGAAAGGTGTAAAGTCTCAATTTTGGTAAGGTTGAGTATAAAATGCGGTTAACTTTGAAGGATGTATATGCAAAAGGAAGACTTGGAGAAGCAGAGTGGGGGTGTTTGTGGAACCTATAAGTCAGGTGTATGTTAGAATTTGTTTTAATCATTCTTTTTGAAACTATTGCAAAGAATCCATTGCTTTTGAGTATAATATTAGATTTTTTGACACTTGGATTTTAAAGTTGATAAGAGGGTGTGGTTGAGGATGTGAGATAGGGGCTTGTGGCAAACCCAAGAATTTAGTTTAAGGCCACCTAAGTTTTTCCCACCTAACGTGTTGGGCAAAAGACATTATCATTTGCCCACTATAGTGTGAGTGCTACTAATTAGTTGGGTGTGCCTCAAAAGTCCAACTTTTTTTTTAATTTTTATTTTTTGCAATGATTTATTTTGATTGGCTGATTGGCTCATCGCAAAAAAAAAAGTTGAAACTATGGAGGCTCCCTCAAAATAGAAAGATTCTATTGAAAGATGGATTGCCTCCCCCTTTGGCCTACCTATATAGGTGAGAAGCAGAGGACTTTGGGCAAAACATATGGGATTGAGGTGAGGTGCTATTGGGAACACCCTTGGGGAACAACATTGAGAACTTAGGGAACACATTGGGAACTTGAAGGGAACTTGACGGGAACAAAGGAAAAATGAAAAACAATCCTCCCTCCATCCCCCCCGCCACCCCAAAACTTAAGAGAAAAAAAATCAAGGCACCTTGGGTGCATGCTTCAGCCTACCTGTTGGCTGCATGTATTTTGGGTTTCCAAAACTGTTGGTAACCATTTTTGGCCTAGGCTAGGGTAAACTGGCCCATCACCAATTGCTTGCCAATGACCAAAGATTTTGGCAGATCTTTTTCAATTCTTCTCCATTTTGAGTGATTTAAAATGTTATAGGAGCACTTTCTCCAGCTTTACAAATCATCTTGGAAATGCAAACTCAAAGGACCAGCCAAAACAGAGCAAAAAAGAAAATATTTCTTTTTTTTGAATTGTAAAACATGTTTTTTTTTTCATTTTTCTTCATTTTGACCCCTCCTACTTTTAACCCTCACAACTTTCTTATTTCTTAATCATTTTAAACAATTTAAAATGCTATAGGAGCATCACTCGAAGTTCTACAAATCATCTTGAAATTCTAATAGCAATAAAGCAACATACAAAGAAATCTTTTGGGTGATTGGGAACTGGCCTATGTAATGTTCGATGGTTTGTTTTTTTTAATTTCTTGACACCCTCTACTTTGGGGGGTCATAATTTTCTCAATTCTATTTTGTTTTTGATAATTTTCAAATGCGCTAAATGCACTAATAGGAGAAGTTCAAGTTTTGTTTGGACACCAAAAAACAACGGAGCCCACCCCTTGGATCTAGCCTGCTCTGAGCACTTAAATGTTCGGTCACCAGTTCGTTCACCCTAATGGCAGGAGTAAAAGATTGAATAAGGAAGGAAAAAAAAAAAAACTAGGGCCCATCATGACTACATGCTGAGCCTTCCCATTGGCTGCATGGGGGACATATGGTAGTGTGAAACTTTTAGGTCTCCAAGATTGTCATGTGGATGGGATGTTTCTCAAATGCATGATTTTTTCACAAATTTGATAATCATTAATTTTCCTAGTTAAAATTTTCAACTTCATTATCATAATTAATTTAAAAATGATAACAAGTATAGAATAATCATTTAAATAAAAAAGAGGAAAATAAAAATAAAAATAAAAATGATTAGAATGAAAAACTCATGTTGCTCATTATGTTTTCATAACTTCATTTCATTCAAATGCACTTTCAAATGTTTTTTAGCATTTTTTTTTCACAAATCTAAGTTTGTTTAAATTAACTTTACCAATCTAGTAGGTGAAGTATAACTTATCCTAAAATCATGATAACAAATGACTTTTCTAAATTGTCTTATTGTAATTTACATCTTTTCAAATTTGTAATGATCTCAAGCAAACAAAAAAAATTGTCTCATTTTGTGGCCCTACAATGCCAAGGATTTGTCAAGTTAGAAAAGGAACAATAGAAAACATTCACTCATGTTTCCTTCATCATTACAAGGGACACCTAATGTCCTTTAGGTCCATTTCGTAATGTCAAAAGATTTGCAACTCCCAATTAACAACTTTTTTGATTGGGTTGTTTAAGTAAATAACATAGTATATGGGTAACTTTGGCATAATTCTTTTTTAAAAATTGCCAATTTTTTTGAAAAAGATTCAACCTTATTGCCCAAAATTCCAAGAATTTAGGGTCCAAGAATCTGGAACCAAACCTTAGCTTAATTAGTTGTGAACACATTAATCACAAGGAAAATAAGAGAATTTTGAAGTTGAATTACAATATAATATCTAGATTTTTTATATGTTGAAAAGTCCAAAATAAAAAATTCACATGCTTAAAATAAATAAATAATTGTGCACTTGTGTGTTGAACCCACTAGCTACTATGGTAATTATCATTTTGAAGTCTAAATTAAAATGTTCATCATTGATTTGATTTGACAAATATTTAAATTTCGTCAGAGGCGATGACATTTCAAAAACATAGGGAACAAAGGTTCCTTATTTGTATTTTAAAACTATAATAACACCTTGTTCATGTCCAATGAAAGGGGAAAAAAAAAAAAAAAAAGGTTCTTAAATCTAAGGTCCAACATTAAAGATAACATGTTCTAGGCTTTTTGCTTTTCATATTTTTTAAGGAATAAAATGAAAAATTCCAAAACAAGAAAAACTTCTTTTTTGATCTTAGTACAAGTAAGGTTAATTCAACAATAACACTGAAATCTTCTTCCATTATACTCTTTATAGAAGGTTCATTTTTAGTTATTTTTAGTTTTAAGTTCATGGTTATGATAACATGTAAATGCATCACTAAGTAACTAATGACCATAATATTGGGCTAAACACAAACACTACGAACATGGGAGAAACAATCCATAATAATTTATGAAATGTGCCAAGTTAAAAAAAATGGTTCACATGCAAAGTGACTCTCATTGTAATGCAAAAACAATTACGTTTTCAAAATTGTAAAATCTCTTGGAACTTGATGATCTTATTGGAAAATCAACAAAAAACTTAATTTAATTTAGTGTTCATTCAACCATTTAATTCCTTTTTAAAAATTACAAATGAAAATTCATAAAATTCTTAATGTTGCCTTGTTTTCATAAAAGTATAGATGAAGACCATAATTAACACATGCCTTATTCCATTCATGCTTCCCTTTACTGATGTTTTTTGGTCAAGTAAAACATTTTTGCAAATCTAAATTTAAAAGAATTATGCACACACATTTGAGGCATTTGCATGAGTTTTCATTGGTTCTAGCATATTAATACATTTTGGGAAACACACCACCAAAACAAACTATCTTGAAAACATCTTCTAATTAAACTCATTGTTTCATAATTCACAACAATTTTTAATAATCATGACATTTAAATTGGAACCTTAATCTTTCATATATGCAATGATTTTTTCCTCAAGTTATATTGGTAATGAAGGTCAATTAAATTTATAGTATGTTTTGATAATTTCAAATAATTCCATAATGATGGTAATATGAGTTATTCCAAGACATAACCACTATTTAATTTTTGTTGTCATAACTAGTTATTAATTAAGTTGATGTTCAAATTTTTGGATGAACTTGTAGAATGTAATATGCATGATGTATTATGAAAACATTTGCAAAAACTTGAAATGAATGTAATGAGTATGTAATACCCAAATTGTTTTTAAAAATAATGTAACTAATTTTTTTCATTACTTAAAAAACTATAGAAAAAACATGAAATGATTTGAAAATGACCTTCTTATGGTAATTTTTTTGTGTACATCTAAATTATTATAATATGGTGTAATATCTTTTTGAGTCACAATAATTTAAACAATTTAAAAGTCAATCTATGAATCATGATTTTAAGCATGTTTTGTAAAATATTTTATTTACAAGATTCATTAAAAATTGAGTCCTTGGGGCAAATGTTTCCTATTAATCAAATTGCACCCATATGTTTTGGCTCCCAATTGGTTTTCAAGAACATAATGACAAGTGAGAAAATGTCCTTTGTTCTTTTAGACATTCACAAATCAATTAAATTATCCTAACATTGGTTACACACACTTATGTTGGTTTTTTCCATCAACTCAAACAACATTTCTTGTGAAAAAAATTCCTTAAAAAATAAGACCTATCCAAGACATAAATTGTAACCATGCATTTTTTGCAAGCTATAAAAGAAAATGACTTTTCATCATCAAAAGGCTAAGGTCTTTGAAATAAGTTTTTTTTATTACATCTCATCTTTTTTGGAATGATTTTTTTCAAACACCAAAAAAATTGATATTGAAGAGCCAAACAAAATAGGTTTTTTTAATAATAGGTTACCTTTCCCCATTTCCTTTCAACACATTGTTCACATTGTTCACATTGTTCACATTGTTCACATTGTTCACATCCTACTTTTTAACAATTATTGAATGGTTTGCATCCCCATGTTTTTAATGCCATTTTTCCATTGGTTTTATAATAATTTATTATGTTTTTCTTTGATTATTTTCTTGAATAAACTAATCTCCATTGTTTCACCTTAAAGAGGCTTCCTATGATCATGGAGCTTTGGACTTAATTTGAGAAATAAGCCTAAGTCTCCCCATGATGTCACATGATTTGTTATTCAACATTTTACTTTAATATTTTCTTTAAGTTTCTAGATTGTTATGTATTTTGAAAATGAGAGAAAGGTGGAAGTTGGATTCTACTTCCATGTTTATCTAGTGGTGCACATGGACATTTGATTGATATATGTTAATTTGTAGAATGTTAATTTGCAATAGATGTAACAAACTTGTAATCCTTTTTCTTACCACATGATTTAATCTTTTATTTTACAGTAGTTAGCGAAACTATGTGTATACATGTTGAATGAGAAATTATTTGACCCAATAAATAACCAAATCATTCTAGTCTGGAGAAACTGGGCATGACACCTTTGAATCCATGTGACCTTGCAACCACAATTTCACTTTCAAAAAGGTCAATTCAAGATTTTAGTTTATTTGCTTCAAATTAACGTTCTTCCATGGCATTGAATTTTTTACTTCAAAATCCATGATCCTTCTATTAGACAACAAACCTTTCCCTTTATCTTCAAATGTTCTATATAAAGCTTAAAAAATAGATAATGTCATATTGGTAAGGAAGATTTTGCAAAGTTCCAAAATACTTCCATTGTGCTAGCATAGACTATTTTGACATGACTTGCACAACACATAGTCAAGTAACACCCTTCTAAACATATGTAAAACCTTGCACTGTATGACGGTAAAGCAGGCAATGACACAATCCTACATAAGGACATACAACAAGAGAAATGGAATCTAGTTCTTAAAGATTAAAAACATGTGAAGGTAGTGTTGATGGCCCAATAGTGACACGCTCCCAAGTTCCTTATAGACCCACTTGAGGGTCCAAGTATGCAATGCGGAAGGAGTTGGAACTTGGAGTCGCTCCCTAACTCATAACATTCGGAGGGGTAGAGGGGCGTGTTGGAGCTCCGGGATGGGACTAGGAAGAATTGATAAGCTTATTCACTCACACGGGCCTGCACACAACCCACACAAAGTGGTTAATGCATAGTTAGAGCACCTTTGGTGCTAGGACGAGCCACGGGCAACACGGACACACAAGACTCACCACGGCCCGGACTTGGGGGAAGCCACCACCTTCCCCCTTATAGTATACTCTGCAGCTCTCCACGGAGGTGGCATCCAAATGGCCATTTTTCCCGGGACTCCCGCGTGGGAGTCCCGAAAGTGTCCCGGGTTGGAGTCCCGGGACTTTAGACGCCGATATCTCCCGACTGCAGAGTCCGATCGCGACGCGGTCTGAAGCAAAGTTGTAGCCCTCGTCGAGAGCTTTCCAACGCCGTGTCGCACTCCCGAATCGGATCTCGGGAAGACCTCGATTCCCGACTTTTAGTGGTCGGGAGTCGAAACTGGCGGACTCCCGGGAGTTCGACTCCCGGGCCTTCTTTTGCCCATAACATATGTTTCAGATGTCCAAATGAGTAATGCGAACCCATTTTAGACATCTACACTTCAAGAGCTTTCCATCGATATAAAGAGCGCAACCAACCATTGAGTTTTGTCCCCTCAAAACGCTCTCTGAAGTTTTGGGAGTCCTTTTGGGACTCCATTCTCACCAACTCCCAACATGGGAGTTCACTTGGGAGTGTGACGGTTCACTCCCTCACACTCTTTGCACTCCCGAGAGCATGTGATATGACTCCCGGGTCTACTTATAGGCCCGCACACTTGCAACCCCCTTGCCTTGGTCGCGAGCCAAGGCTAGGGTTGCGCAAATAGCCTCCTAGGCACATTGGCAACACCGTTCAAGGACTATACAATGTCACACACATTTACATAGGTCACAATGGGAGTTTGTACCACCAAGAAAATTTAAGGAATGTTTTCATGCGTATTTATAGACCTTGCTTGCAACTTTTACAACATCATTTGTTTTCCAATGTCATAAGTAAAGTGCTCCAATGTAAAATCCTACACGCGTTCAAAAAATTCACCACATCTTGGCAACATATGCAATTTCAAAAACTTCATCTAACTCTATTAGAACACCAATATGCCATGTAAATGCCATGCAAATCATTCACACATGCCTCACAACAATTTCACAATTCTATAAATATAAGACTTGGACATTGCTTTTATTGCGATTTTTCCTTTGAATTCCAATTTTAGTTATCTCAAGAACTTTGGAGTAATGCATCCTTTCATTGGACCTCACAACCACATTTTTTGTCCAAAAACTATATTTGGAAATGATACAATAGACATGACCAGTTGAAACGTCATGTGGTCCAAATGAGACAAACACCTAACATCAACATTCACAACCATCTTTCATATTTTTCTTGAAGAAAGCCTTTCCTTCAACACCCCTTTGTGAATTGCATCTCTTCATTCAAGTCTTGTCCTTTACTCATTTTATCTTTCAAAAATAACACATACCTTGAATAATGGCACAATTGTGATAGTTGTATCAGTAGGAGCATTTGTAAGAAGAAGCTACAATAGTCACAATTGATGGCACCAAAAGGGTTATCATGTCCCTTCGTATATATCTTAAAAACTCCTAATACCACCTCCATTCTCATTAGGACTTAAGAATGCTTATGAAAAATATAAGCTTTATATGAACCAAAAAAATTGGAAGTTAAAAAAATCTTCTTGCTTCAACTCTCTTGAACCTTTCAAAATTCATAGCCTCTCATAAATAACATTGAAGCTTTGCCTATGCACATGATCTTGTACACATGAACACATGTAAAATCTAGTTGAGAAACTTTAAAATTATAATAAGTCTTCATATAATATGAAGCCTCAAAATCAAAACCCTAAATTAAGATCCCTTGTATGCTTCTCTGGATTCCTGATCTCAATTTCAAGGCATGGCATGGCATGTCCTACTTTATATATGCCTTGCATGCAAGCATTAGAAGCTCTTGGACTTTTGAGCTTTTCTTTGGAACTTGGGCGGGAGGCTAGATCTGCACAGGTCACTCTAGAATTATATCCATTTCTTAAACCTTCAAGGAAGTATAGATATGAAACATTTGAACTGGGGTGTTGTAAATTGATCCATTAAGCCCTCCTTTGTTCTAAAGTCCCTGGTGCATTTGGCATAGATTGTGTTCTTTGCTCACCATTTTGGCATGGTCTTTGTTGCCTCTGATTTGTTTGTTGGGTTTCAGAGAACTGGACTTCAAATAGAGATTCAAATTTGAGCTCCACTGACAGAAGCCCCTAGTATCTGACAATACCAACGGTTATTTGAATCCACTTGATAGAGATTTCCCTGGGGATGGTTCTCTGCCCAAAATAAAACATTGGGGTACCACTGCACAGAATGTATGTGCCTTTAGATTCAAGATATGCTATTTTAGGAAGTATTTGTTGGTACTACACCCAAACAAATTTTACTAAGTGAATGGGTACCTACACTCTTAGAAAGGGGTATTTGCTCAAAATTTTTACTTACCCTTCCTTGTACATAACTTACATAGCTCAACCAAAGGAAAGGGCTACATAATTTTTTTTTTTTTTTTTTGGGAATTCCACAGTGTGAGTGGCTTTTAAAAAATAAATGAAGGACCAATCAAAGAGGTCCATTATTGAAAAAAGAAAAATTACTTTGGATGTGCCCCACAATCAATTAATACAACTAACAAGAGGTACCCATGCACCACCACAAATATTGATAACAAGTTCATGTTCTCTTTTTCTCAACTGGTTCAGTTGTGTGTCTGGGTCAAAGAGGAACAGCTGAGTGCCCCACTTTAGTTGTTCAATGGGCAGTAATTAATGCACAAAATGGGTACTAGTTGTACATTCTTGCAAAACTATCTTCAAGGAACTTACAACACACTAATAGAATTCCCACATTACAAAATTGCTTAGATTTTTTTTAAAAAATTCTTTCCTTTGAAGCACAAGAGCAGACCTGACCTGAGAAGCTGTTAGCACCCCCCAAGTTAAGCTCATTGGCAGAGTGCAGGCATGAGTTTCACCTGCACTCTACTGGGTTTCAACTCAAGACTTTTTTTTTGAGGTCTCAGAGTCTCAAAATGGGCTATACCAGTGAGCCATCACCCTTGGGGTAAATTTTCAGATTTTGATGAGCAAACACTTGCATGAATTGATTATTTGATAAACACAAGTGTACTAAGTCAAGGCTTCACAGAGTGACATATCTGGGATTCATTGCAATCTTGGTTGATTCTTAACTTTTATGAAGAACCTCCAGGCTTGTGGGATTGACATGATAGGGTTCTGGTTATGATGTTATGAGAAAATTTCAAAAAACCATCAGGTTTTATGAAAGAACCTGCAAAGAAGAACTGGTGGGTTAGAATTCAGGGTAAGTTCTTGCTTCAGTTCCCTGAGTTTTTTAGATTCATGGTTAGCTCATAACTGATTCTTTGATTTTTGAGAACCCTTTGGTCAAGGGTCAGTAACCCATTGTTTGATTGTTTGAGAATCACTGGTCAAGGGTTCATATACCCAACCCTTATCCACAAGTTCTTTCTTTTTTTTTTTTTTTCTGAAAGAGAACTACAAAAACATGAATATATCAATGTTTGTATGTTCTTGGATTTCAGCAGGGTTCAGGTTATAAGAAAGATTCTAGGGTCTCCAAATTGAAGGTTTTGAGTTTTTTTGGAATCGTTACTGAAATTTAATTGGAGAATCGACTTAATTTCAAAATTGAATTGGAACGTGAATTGTGACAATGTTTTTTTGTGTGCATATTTTTGTCAAAAGGCCAAGGGAGATTATGGCATGCGAAAGGCATAAAAGGGAAAAAGTGTTACAAAAAGCGATGGCATCACCAAAAAAAATTGAGTCATCTGTAGGCGATCATAAGCACCCTTCCATCATTAGCTAGCAAGGAGCTAGCTGCATCATAGATGTGTGAGGATGGAGTAGCCAAAGCCTTCCCTCTCATTTCTCACAATCACTTTTGTTCTTACAGGTATTGAACCCTCTTCAACATTTGCTTTTACAATTTTTAAACCCTCTTCACCAGCTCTCCATAATGCTTGGTGTAGAATTTGCCATCGGCAGATCATCTCCTAGATTTAAGAATTAGTAAGGAGTCAGGAGGGTTTTCATAGGTTTTCATAATCCAAAAGTTGAAGTTATAAGGTTTTAGGTATATTGTTGTTGGTGACTTATGAATGTGGGATTTCTTACAATATTTGTAGCTAGCTATTTGTAATTCACATTTCAAAGTACTCTCACGCTTTAGCTCTAATGACCAACCTCCATGGATTTGCAAGAGGATTTAAGAGTTGATTATTTTAAAATTTAAACTTGGGAGCTTGGAAGTTGCATGATTCCTTGTGGTTGTGTGATCCAAAACCTTAAAGCTTAAACCTTATTTTACAACCTACTTATAGATGAGAGAAGCCTTCTTCATTTTCTTTGTATTTTTTTTACATTCTTTTGAATCTTTGAACTCATTGTTGAAGCTTTTTAAGTTCTCGGGACTTAACATTTACTGTTTTTGTTTTCTTTACATCATTATGGTTTCTATTCCTTGCTTGGCCCTTAGTACATCACCTTATGATTATGTTATTTACTTGGCCCTTAATGCATTGCCATGTGTTTCTTTTTTTTGCTTGGCCTAGATGCATCATTGTGTGTTTTTGTTCCTTGTTCAACTTGAGTGCATTCCTAGGTGTTCTTATTCCTTGTTTGATTTGAGTGCATTCCAAGGTGTTTTTTTTCTTGCTAGACTTTAATGCATTGCATTTTGTTTTTGTTCCTTGCTCAATTTGAATGCATTATTGCATGTTTTTGTTTCTTGTTTGACTTTTGTGCATTGCCTTATGTTTATATATTTTGTTTGGCTTGAGTGCATCGTTAGGTGTTTTTATTGCTTATTCAATTTCAGTGCATTACCTTATGTTTTTGCTCCATCTTCAACCTTTAGCCTTCATGTTTAAGTTGCCATTGAAATAACAACCTTTTAAGAATTTAAAGTATAAGTATTTGTTTGGTGACAAAATCTCGAAAGGGGATGATGTTTTTAATAGCCATTTTATAAATCATGATGATCTTTTTCTTTTTGTTCATTTGTTGTGGAAACTGATGTGGAACTTGACTATGAGCCTATGGATTGAATTTTGGCACAAGAGAATAATATTGCATTGACCAAAAAACAAAAAAAACCTATGAATTGAACAAGCACTTTTAGGATACTTGGGCAATCAAGTTTCTTTGGGCAAATTTGTTGTAGGTTCTAATGGCAAAGTTGTTTAAATTTGGTACAAATTATATAGCCTAATTGAAAGCAAAGACAAGCTTATAGTTACCAAGCTTGATTCACTTTGGAAACATGCAAGTCATTTTAAAGTTTTGGTAACTATGTTGGGGGTAAAGGTGGGACAACATTACATCTTGACATCCAATGCCCATGTTGTTGATCAAAAGCTCTATGCGGTCTAACCATGCTATAAAAAGCCACACTTGCTCCCTTAGATCATTGCTTTTTCATTGTTTTAAAAAAAAAATTAAAAATCTGTTTAATATGTCTTTTAAAAAAACGTTAAATTAAATAAAAAATCTTGGAACTATTATGTTAAGGTGTATATATTTTTTTTTTCAAAATATCTTATAATGTTTTTTTCAAATTGTGTTTTTAATGTTAAAACTACTTTTAAACAATGGCTACAAGTATTTAAAAATGTAAACTGGATATTTTTTATTCATTAGATTGATTCCAAATTTTATGACATGAACAGAATGTATTCACAATAACATTGTATATATATAACAATCCAAAATTCAAAAAATTAATTAGTAGTCATGATTGCCAATGTCGCAACCCTAGTCTTGAGAGGGTGTGAGGATGAAGATTCACACTCCTAAGTGAGTTCTTATTTTGGGAATTGAAAACCCGGTGGATTTTCGAACCTTCAAAGAGCGATTGCAGAGGTCAAAACACTTCGCATTGAAGAATTTTTTATATCATTGGAAAACTATTGAAATGTAGATGTTTAAAATGTTTTCGTATGACCCATTTAGACATTTTCAATACAATTTATGGCAAAAATAAAGGTCGGGAATCAAATTGGCAATTTGACTCCCGACCACAAAAAATTGGGAATCGACCCGACCCCTGTGGCGTGCAACACATCGTTGGAAAGCTCTTGACAAGAACTATAACTTTGCTTTAAACCTCATCCCGATCGGAGGCCTGAATAGGGAGTTATAGTGTTGTAAAGTGGTGGGAGTCCAAACCTTTGCAGTTCGGATGTAGGCCTTGCGGAGAGGTGCAGAGAATACTATATGGGGGAAGGTGGTGGCTTCCCTCGAGTCTGGGCCATGGTGAGTCTTGTGAATCCGAGGTCGCCCGTGGTTTGTCCTAGCATCAAAGGTGTTCCAACAATGTATTAACCAACTTGTTAGTTGGTTTGGATGCAGATTCGAATGAGTAAATAAATTGCTCATCATTTTTTTTAATCCCATCTCGAAGCTTCAACACGCCCCTTTACCCCTTCAAAGTACTAAAAGCTAGGGAGCACGCCCCAAGCTTTTAACCTTTCCTTGTTTACTACTTTAGACTCATCTTGAGTCTATTAAGGAACTAGGGAGCGCGTCAGTTAATCATACATGTTAATATAACTACACCCTTTCATATTAATTTAATGATTAAGTTGTGGGTCACAATTAGCACCAATGTTTTACTCACTTAGCAACTAAATGAATATTTGAAGTTGGCTAAAACTACGTTGGTGACGTGCTCTTAAGTCCCTTGTTAGAGCCACTTGAAGGTCAAACTATGTTGAGTTGCGGAAAGTTGGGACTTGAGGGCCGCTCCCGACTTTCAGCACTAAAGGGGTAGAGGGGCGTGCTAGAAGTCCGGGAGTAGATTAGAAAGAGGGACTAGATTATCTTGCTTGAATTTGCATCCAAAACCAACCACAAGAAGGTTAGTTAGCATTTGGGAACACCCTTGGGTGTTGGGACAAGCCATGGGCACTTCGACACACTTGACTCACCACGGCCCAGACTCAGGGAAGCCACCACCTTCCCCCATATAGTATACTCTACAGCTCTTTGCCGAGGCTACATCCAAATAGCTCTTTTTCCCAGGACTCCCAAGGAGGAGTCCCGAAACTATCCCGGGTTGGAGTCCCGGGACTTTGGGAGCTCATATCTCCCGACTGTGAGATCCGATTAGAGTGACGTCTAAACCAAAATTGTAGCTTTCCTTGAGAGCTTTCCAACGCCATGTTGCACTCTGTCATCGGACGTCGGAAAGGGGTCGATTGCCGACTTTTAGTGGTTGGGAGTCAAACTGCCAGTTTGACTCCCGACTTTTCTTTCGCAGATGTCCAAATGGCTCATGCGAGGCCATTTTGGACATCTACACTTCAAGATTTTTTCAATGAGACTAAGAACACTCAAATGCGAGGAGATTTGACCCCTGCAATCGAGCTTTGCGTTTTTGTGAGTCTTGGAGGACTCCAACTTCCCACTTTTGGGAGTGTGGGCTTCACCCTCACACTTAGCCCAAAGTGGGGTTGCGACAATTGGTGTCAATGCTTGGATATGCAAAGGATAAACAGACTTTTTCCATGTTTGCATTTATGAAAGATAAATTGTGCAATAGGTTAAGTTTACATTTGGACACAATTGTTCACATGTTTGCACAAGAGTTTTATATTCAAGATAACTTTCCTTATCAAGAGGCTATTACAACTTGGAAGGATTAGAAAGTTCGGATTGAAGCTATCATTTTAACTGGTTTTGTTCTTTTCACAACACAAGATTCAAATGTTTTTGTTTCCATGATTTAGAGAAGTTTAGTGATTGTGTTTGGTTTCTTATAAGGATATGAAGTTTACTAACATATAGGTGTGGTGGGTGTGATTTTGAGTTGCATTGGACGAAATTTGATATCCAATTTGAGTTCAATTCACCCTCAAAATATGTTTGTGTCTAGTTTTTAAGTTTGAAGTTCTATAACAATGTAACTTTCTATTTTGTTTCTCACTATCCACATTTTACACTATTGTTTTTGGTGGGTTCGAATAAGATTTAAAAAAAATTGTGGGTGGTATTTTAATTTATTTCTAAAAAAATGAATAACCACTTTGGGCTATTTTGAAATATCCATGTTTGCCAAAAGTTAATTCAACAAATGACCAAGAAGCCACCTACCCCTTTGTCAAAATTACATAAGATGCCAATTAGGCATATTAAAGAGCACTCCTATTGCCACTTGCACACATTTTATTTTCTATAAAAAAAAACCTGGACTTGAGTTGTCTCATTTAAAGGAAGTTTGGTGTTTTTAAGGATGATATTATAAAAAGAAGTACAAGTTTGACCTTACTTGTTAGGTAAGTTATTACATTTGATTGGTTGTACATAATTAATATTATATAATCTCTATTTTGAATTTTGTGTATAAGTTGAAAAAATTAATATTACACAACTTTTTCATTTTAGATATGTGTAAGGAGGATAGAACCTCACCTTGTCTTAAATCAAACCAATTCTAAATTCTTTGTGAAAATGATCGGAACCAGAGTTTTTAAAAATTTGTCTCAGAAAATCAATCTCAAGACTAGACCAGAGGTTCCACATAAAAGAAAGAAAAAAAAGGTAGAACTGAGACTAAGGTTCCTTTGGGAATCAAGAACTGCACAACACTGAAATATAATCACTTGTTACATGGATACATAGACTCATACCCAATTCATAAGAAGATACAATGGGTACAGTAGTCACTATGACTATCATCTAACATTCAACAATCCATTAATGATGATCAGATGGCATTCCTTCATGTTGGTTTGCCCCATATAGATTCTATTGCAGATTCAACAATTACTAAGCCATTCTACAAAGCAAGAGTGTGATAAACAGCTTTGCTGAAATATTGAGAACTTTCAAACATAATTTCTCAAATACAAATTGGGTATTATAGTCAACTTGGCATTTACAAATCTGACACACACAAAAAAAAAAACTCTAGAAGCTATGTGCATCATAGTCAGCAAAGATCTGCTTTCTTGATGAGAGTATCAAAATTTGTGAAGACTTTGGGGTCATGCACAATCATATTGAAACCCTTTCAAGTGGCCCGAGTGAACCAGCACCCCACCAGTGCACTGTGAAGGATGACTGGTACCATAGTACATAGCCTGGTTAAGCACTAATTAATTTTTTTGGAATTGTCAAAAATGCTGAAAAATACTTGCCTGCCATGTCAAAAGTATCTGAAAGAAACTCTCCAGAACACTAGCTTCATTATTAATGTAAACGACAAAATAATATTAATATAATTCAGCATCTTGCTGCCAATCCAGGCTTGGTATTCCACTATAGGTCAGGAAGCAAATTCTGTTGGGTTCAAAGGTAACCATAGTGCTTAGCTAAGTTTCTTTTGTTAGTACCTACTTACTAACAACCTGCTTGGCAAGCAGGTTGTTAAGAGATGGATAGCAAAATCAGTCCGTATAGTAGACTGGCCCATCACTGATTGCCTGCCTATGACCAAAAACACTTTGGCAGATCATTCTCAATTCTTCTCCATTTTGAGTGATTTAAAATGTTACAGGAGCGCCTTCTCAAGCTCTACAAATCATCTTTCAAATGCAATTTTTTTCGAATGTTCTTACTTTTAAATTTCATAACTTTATTTCTCATTCATTTTAAACAATTTAAAGTGCTAAAAAGTGCCACCTCAAGTTCTACAAATCATCTTTGAATTCTAATAACAACATAGCAACACACAAGGAATTATTTGAGTGTTTGGGAATTGGCATTTGTAGTGTTTGGTGGTTTGTTTATTTAATTCTTGACCTTCTTTACTTTTGAAGGGCCATAACTTTCTTTTTTCTAATCTATTTTCAATGATTGTTAATGTGTTGGATGCACCAAAAGGAGCGGGTTCAAGTTTTGTTTGGACACAAAAAAATAATGCAACCCTCCCTTGAATCTGGCCTGCCCTGAACGTTTAAATGTTCAATCACTGACCAGTCTACCCCCTATTTATGTGCAAACCATCCACCTATCTAATATTGTAGTAACTTGGCAGCTTCAACACAAATCATATTATTTTTAGAAATGATGAAATCTTCAAAATCGATTAATTATTTGATAAACATATGTCAAAGCTGTCATAGTAATCACCTATTTCTCATATATATATATATATATATATATATGACCTATTTCTTATAGAATGGGTTACCAATACTCTATATTTTTACAAATTTGGTGAATTGTTGGAAGCTATTTTCCAAATATGGCAATTCTATATTTTTTTTCCCTTGTTGTGTGACAATTTGGCCCATTCTTTTCCAAAAGAAAACCCTTTTTACCTTTCTCACCTTCCTTTGTTTTCTGACTAGGTTGCAAAAATTCACCCCCAAAAAACCATGGTTAGTAAGGTGAAACCGGATATCACCTAAGTTGAGCTCCATGCATCCACAACTCAGTCACAGTGTGTGAATCCAGTAGATGTGGTGCTGCTGGCTGCTGGTTCACTTCTGGCCCTCTCGGACTCTGACTCACAGGCTTTTTTTTTTGTGGGTGTTGAAGAAGAGAAATGAGAAACGAAAAACTAAAAAAAATGAGGTGAATTTAGATGGGTTTCAATCACCAGAAGTAAGTGAGACAATAAAGGTGAAAAAATATTCGCCAGTTATCTGCATATATTTGGTTGTAAAGCGTGTAGCCATAAATATAGAAGGTTGATTAATGCCTAGCTGAATTGAGAACAAAATCCCTGGATCTACTGATCAGAGGAGGTATCAGATCTTGGCTATGGTCATCTACTGGGTATGGCAATCAATTCCCCTGGCAGCATATTTTGTACACTCGAAGCAGGTTCTAAATGCTTTGCATGTCTACAGAGCAATCATTTCCCACAAATTCCCATATTCTCCAAATGTGTGCAAATGATTCACTTCATTTTGGAGCCCATTTTGGAGCCCATTGTAGGCTAGTAGTTGATTTTTACCCTTGCAAAGTTGTATCTCATTTTATGTTCAAGAACCTCGAGCTTCACATGTGGATGGTTGATAAATAGCTAACCTAAAGCTTTAGGTTAGCTATTGGATAGCAAAACAATGAAAAAGTATCTCATGTCCACACATCATCCATCATACATGGTGCAAGGGTGGCTGCCCATTTTTTTGGGGGGGGTGAGTTTTTTGCATTTTTTATAACCTGAAAAATATGATTTCAACGCATGCAAAGGATTTTGTCAAAAAAAAGAAAAGGACTAAATTGCCAAGTTTCTACAACAAGTTCTAGCCAAAATATAGCCAATATATAAGGCATTACAGTAGCCAAAATTCGAAGGATTCTTTGAAAAGTGTTCTTTTATCTTTGGTCTATAGCCAAATTTTGTTTAAATCCTCTTCTTGATGATTGCTAGTTTGGCCGTGTCACAAAACTGAAAAAGAACACTGATAGGTGGGAGTGCCAACCTCATTTTTGTCGGTGAAATTTCAATAAAAAGGAAATTAAAAAAGAAATTAGTAAGTGAAGTGAATATGGAAGGTTTCAATCCCCAAAAGTGAGAAAAAAATAGTTAAAAGATGACATATTTCTATATTTGATTTTCTATGTGTGGGTATGAAAATAAGAGGTTGGTTAAAAAAGATTTGTATTTCATATTTGGGTTTATAGCCAAATTCCTAAAGAAAACACTGGTGGGTTGCTGGTTCACTCTGGCCACCCATTTGAATGTTGTAACTTGTGACTTCCTTCCTCAAGGGTCAGGAGTCAGGACCCTAGAAAAACCTACAGCATCAACTCAAACAAATAATGAGCTCATCATGCCCATAGGAAGAAGGCACCACACTAGTAGTAGTAGTAGTAGCAGATGATTATGGCCTATATTTTTTTTACCAATAATTGACATAACTCTTTTATAGCAGACAGTATCATAAGAATGGTGGTCTATGCATGGTTTCACATCATGCCATGTTGAAGTCATAAATTTTCCAAGTATGCTCTTGAAGTTTGGAAATTGGAACTTGGCTTGCAATGTTGTCAACCATTAAGTAGATTTCATACCTACCCATTGTAGGCTGTAGTACAGTAAAGGTGCATTCACACTTAGTGTTAGGGACTCTAGTGTTGAGTCGCCAAACACCATCCTAGTCATTTAGGACTTATGTCTACTTACCACGAACATTTTATGTTAAGCCACCATTCACTTAACATTAAGCTATCACCCATTTAACAATGGGTGCCACCTAGGATGCCACCTAGATTTTCATTAAACATTGACTTAACATCAAGTGTGAATGCACCGATGGCCATGGTTCTTTGTTCAAAACAAGGTTGCCCTCTGGAATTGACTCCATGGGAAGGAAGTCTCTTGAAAGCTCATGAGAGAAGAAGAGCTCAAAACCATTGCATTTTTATAATGGGTCAAAAGATAAGAAGAAAAGACTGGACCTGCAAGTCTATTGAAAGCAAGCTCCTAAGCAGTGTTTTTATTTCTGGGCAGACTTCCACTTTTTTTCAAAGGGCAGGTACCATTACAAAGGGAAAAAGAGAGGGTTAATCATTTTCAATTGCATGAAAATTTGTTTCTTTGGGGAAGGTGTCATCACATTTATGTCTACTGGCTACAATTTTAAGACTTCCTTGAAATAATGTCACCAGTTCAGTTGAAATCTGCTGAAGGATGCTTGTGACACCGGCTCCATTAGGAAATGGGAAAAGAATTATGTTTAAAAAATTATTAAAAAAAAAGACTACTGCTCTCTAAAGCAGAAGATCTTAAATATTAAAATTTAAAATGGACGAAGGCAAGAAAAGAAAAGATGATGTAACGATTTATATGACAACACAAATTATAGTACATAAGTGGATGAGTGGAAATAGAAAACCACAAGAAAATTGTACCCAACTTTTACCCTTATTAAAAACTTATCTCAAAAGCAAGGCTTGAGTGATGCATTTCTTAAAAACTTGTATTTATATGGTGAGAAAACGTAGACCTATTTTTTAAAAGGACAATAGTCCAATCCATATTCAAGTTTCAATTTTAATGAGTGATGATTTCATGATTTAACTCCAAATCTTATTTCAACCAAAATTTGAACCTTTCATTTGGATAGCTAAAATTCTAATCCAGATCTTAGACTTAAACATGAACTTAATACCATGAACCTACCAACATTGCCTACAACCATTAACATCATGCATGACTTGCATGATTTGGAGTCTTATCTCTTATTTTATTTTCTTGTCACACATGACCATAAGGTTTTTATTTATTTAGAAACAAATGGAAAGAATCCATTGCATATAGAACCAATGTGCCAACAAGATGGATTCCAAAGATTTCAATACCTTCAGTGGAAACCAAGGTCCTCTTACACAACTATTTTCAAAGCATGCATGTGCAAGTGCAAATTTGTTAACTTTTGAAGCATCTCTACCTTTCCCTTTCCAAATATTCAACTTTCTTTATTATTTCAGCTAAGAAAGTTTTACACATCTTGCACTTTGATAATTAGTGGAACATCACATGAACAAAAAGAAGGACTTACAATCACTCAATGACCTATTGACTTCATCTCTAGCCTCCAAAAGTATACTTGCATCCCCTCTACTCAACTTGAACCATTTCTTGATCTTTCTTGATTTTTTGCAGCTCCTCACACCTCCATTTATCCCTTGTTGTAGTTGTTGTTGCCCATTTAACAAGATACCTTTTGGCCTACGCAATGTAACTTCTCATGTTCGCCATGTCATAAACTCATTATAAGTCATTGTAGAAGACCCATAAATCTTAAATTATATAATGTTAATAAGAGTGGTTGAATATTTATGCAAATGTTTGGACTATTCAAGCTAGGATCTTGTACACTATCAAAGTGTTCAACCCATGGTGGACATCACTTTTGCAAGGGGTGTTAGTTATGATAGGATTGAATGATAAAAGTTTTAAAGTAAATTAAAAGACACATTAAGGAGGAAAATAGGAAATCTTGGAAGTTTTTGATTAGTTTGGGGTCCACATCATGCATTTATGTGCACATGATGGAAAGAAAATTAGATAGTGTTATCAACCACCTAATGATAGTCATATAATTTAGTAGGCTATGGGTTTGGGTTGATTCAAATGGCCCCCCCACTTGCCTTGGGCCTTCTTTCATCATGACCATCAAAATTGTATTCCACATAATTATATTTATGTTGAATTACAAACCACAACAAAATCCTTTTGCAAGGTTCTTCATTCATGTAATCATTTTCCATGACATAAATGCCCAACCTTGTAACCAAATTAAAAAAATCAGTTTGGTTTTCCCTTAATTGTTCAACAATAATGGTTCATCATTCATTACATATCAAATGTTTTGGAATGAAATTGAAAATGGCCTAACCACAATATGAAGCACACTAGATGTAATTGAACACCCAAGACATGCACTTATTTTAAAATGTGGCCTAGTTCATCAACTTTGTTATTTCACGGTTAAAATTGGTACGTTTATCACATTCAATGCAATGGTAATTGCACATTAGCCTCATTATAAAACTAGAAACAATATTTCATTCACAAGACTTGTATTGATGGTCACAACCACTATTAAGATTTCAATCCATTGCTACATCATTTCCTATTTGAAACACCTTCTCACTTCTAAAGGATTCCCCAATTCTTTTAGAAATTGTGAACATTGTGGTTGTTATAAACATCATCAACTTTCTTGCCCTAAAACCCTCTCATTTTCATTTTGAATGGTTGCATTGCACTAGAAGAAATCATGTCATTTGCAACCAACCCATTTGCAATTGAATGCAACTAGTTGTCCCATGCAACTCAAGTGGTTGTGTGTGTAATTACATTTGAATTTAAAATGATTTTCAATCACCTTTGTAGTTATGGTGTAATTGGTATTTGCTTCATCTTTCAAAATGGATGAATTTTACACTTTGAATATATGCTACCATACATACAATATCATATATACAAATATGTTACCAAAGAACTTGAACTCCAAAACTCAATTTGATTTTCTTTGTTTAAACCAAATAGTGATCTTCTTCATTTCAAAAGAACATATCTTGCTCATTCAAAACTAATTTGAACATTTTTTGTTGTTTTGAATGCGCTAAGTGCAAAACTACAAAGTTTTTTTGAGGTTCAAAGACAATAAAGTAATGACCAAAGATCTTGAGCTTCAAATTGTAAACTGATTTTTTAGCTTCAATCAAACAATGACCCTTCATTTTAGAAGAACATATCTTGTTCATTTCTAAAACCAATTTGAACTATTTTTGTCATTTTGAATGCGCTAAGTGTAGAACTAAAAAGTCTTTTTGGAGCTCAAAAAAAATAGAACAATGACCAAAGATCTTGAACTTCAAATTGCAAACTAGTTTTATTAGCCTAAATTACACAATGACCCCCTTCAATTTAAAAGCACGTATCTTGCTCATTTCAAAACCAATTTGAATGATTTTTATAAGTTTGAATGCGCTAAGTGTAAAATTACAAAATCTTATGGAAGTTCAAGACAACATAACAATGACAAAAAATCTTGTGTTTTAAATTGCAAATTGGTTTAATTAGCTTAAATCAAACAATGACCCCTTTCACTTCATAAGAACATATTTTGTTCAATTCAAAACCAATTTGAATGATTTTTGTGGCTTTGGATGCATTAGGTGTGATCACCATAAAAACATTTATATGTGATATTCCACCTTTCATTTTCTTTTGGTTTAAACAAAGGACAATGAAAAATCCTACAAATTTTATTTGAGGCTCTTGAAGACAATAGAACAATGACCAAATATCTTTAGTTTCAAATTTCAAATTGGTTTTATTAATTTAAGCCAAGTTGCAACTAGAATGTAACTATAATTTCTATCCCATATTGATTGTCATAATTTTGAAGCTTGTAAACTATTTATTTTTACGTGCTTTATTTCAAAGATTTAATGGCAATTAAGATGAACGAAAAAAAATGTTTGACATTAAATGTTAACCCAAATTTTCTTTAATAAAACGTTGTAAATCTACCTTTTGAGATAAGATTTACATAACTACATAGGCCCATTAATTTGATAACCTACCTACTTAAGCCACCTACTTGCCTACCTAGGCTTATATTTACCCACCTACTTAACTAGGTACCACATGTCAACATCTTATAAACCTTATATCAAACAACCTATATTTGCTTAGTTAATTTAAACAATAAATGTCAAATTGAATGCCACATGTCATTAAATGATTGGCTTTTTAAAAATGGACAGGTGTCACTAAATGCTCAGTTTGAAAATGTACATGTGTCATAAAAAATCATTTAATTACACATGCAATTACATATGCAACTTATTGTATGAATATGAATGGATGAAAAATACAAACATATTATATGTACATTGTATGTATGATATGTCACATGTGACTTGTTTTATGCAACGTAACCAAAAATTAGTTGCATGTGTTGCAACTAAAAATTAGTTACATACAACGGTTGCAAAATGCCACTTTTCTTAAAGTGTTATTTGCCCTTTTTGGGGGTCTTGCCTACCCATAGTTGCCCATTTTAAATTCTAAACAGGATTGTGTGATGGTCACAAATTTAAACTTTCATTTGTTGTTTGAAGGAAAGGGAGGAAGGTTTTTGTGTTGAAGATTCCAAAAACCACCCATGTCATTCATTACATTTAAAGAAAATAAATTCTAAATAAAAATGTTGGTTTCAACTCTTCTTCATTCATCCAAGGAAATTCCTACCCTCAAGTTTCATCCATTCATTCAAGGAAACGTTCTTAAAAAAATGTGGTTTTGAAGTTTTACAAACCATTTTTCATTCATTCAATGAAGGCCTAACATTTCTTCCTCATTGAAAAGGGTTCAAGGAATGACTTTTAAAAGCTTGAGTTAGTTAATAATCTAGGAAAGGAAAAATATTAACTTGATTCACCCCTCTTATTGGGAATAATTCTTGAACATTCCCCACCAACACATCATTGTTGAACAAAAAAATATAGATTGTCATTATATTTTTTAAAAATGAAAAAAATCTAAGGTCATTTAATTAGTGTTGTCCATGTAAGTGTAAATGTTCACAAAACATGTGTGAAACAATGCAAATGTAATTCATTTACAATTTACATGCCCAAGTTTTTACACAAGTACACTTCCATTTTCTACCAAATATATTTTGTGCTTTACATTTACACTTGCATGGTGTATGTATATATTTTTGAATACACTTCCATGATGTCATGCATATTTTTTTTTCTAGTGTTAATGTAAATTATGGTACAATACCATCATTATATTACGAACCTTATTATTTTAAATATGCATGTTTCATTTTATTTTTTTTTTCTCTCTCCAAGATTCAAAATGATTGTGGAATCGGAATTGGTTCAAAAAAGAAAGAATGAAAAAGACGGGAAAAGGGGCAAATGAAGTGACCAAGAAAAAATAGGGAGCTAGATAGGAAAGAAGATAAAAAAACTAGGTATGTAGGAATGATACCTTGCAAAGTCCCTTTCATTGTGGTCTTGTGAACTCCCTCAACATTGTTTTCATTTGTGTAGGTTTAACAAAAATTACAACTAGTGGTGTTGTTGTCATCTTGCAACTCTTTGATCTATTGTGGGCTTCAACAATGACCTGTTTTAGTGAGCTCCCTACTCCTTATCCTCTTTGTCATTGTGTCCCTTTTCTTATGGTTGTATTGTAACTCCTTACATTGTGGTTTTGCATATCAAAGTTTAGGGTGAATTCTTCTATGTTACTCCTTTTCATTTACATTTTTTGGCAAGTGTAGGTGAGTCATGGCATTGTGATTATCTTATGACTTTCAAAATTGACTTCATCAACAACTTATTTAAGGTGAACTCCACCCCTTGTTATATTGCACATGTTATTGTCATGGTGATGTTTTATTGTTGAAAAGGCTGGGCAAATTATAATTATAAGTCCTTGACTTGATCTTTTTATTTTTTTGAATGACGGTGAGGCCTTTAATCTCGACAATTTTCACGTTTTCCTCTATTTATTTATTTGTTTATATTGTTTTATATGGTTTTACACAATATGTAAAATTGGGTAACTTTTTTTTGTGTGCTTTAATCTTACACATCCAGAATTAGACACTTACATGGATGTATATGATAATCGTACGCTTATACATATTTGAAATATGTGGCTCTAATCAAAATGATGGCCTTTATAGTGGACTTGATTGATGACTAGTTTAAAACATGAAATCCAACAATGCATGAAGCAAAAGCCACATCATAACCATCATCATGTTTAAAATACAATGTTCATTGTTGTGGGCATTTAAAAAAAAAAAAAAAAAACATGTAAGAGCAATAGGGTGATGGCAAATTCATATTGGAGATGGGAATGACATGGTTGCAAGCCATCTTCCATGCTTGGACCAATGCCAAACAAAGGGGATGTGAGTGTAATGAAGGGAGACCATCCATTTCAATAAAATTCTAGATAGGATTTGTGTTGGAATATGTACTTTACATCATGTTTTGAAGGGACTCCCATACTTTAGTTAATGACTTGCAAAGAAAAACAAGCATGAATTGATAAGGGGGAAATTATCAAGTATTTCAAAAATTACATTTAAGTTAGAGGGCACCTATGTTGATATAATTAAAATATTAAATAAGGAAGAAGTTTGATTGTTGTTTTGAGAAGAACCTGGATGAATGTGGTCTAAGGAAGAGAAAGTGAGTTAAAGTGAATAAAAATGCCTTCCATCTCCATCTCTAGTTTAATCTAGTGTATCATATACCTACCCAACTGTACAGTAGCTTTAAAAGAAGTGTTGACTAATTTTGACCTGGTGCAAATTTATGAGTCCTTTGGGGTTGCAATCTAAGTTTCAAGAATTAGGACCCCTATAATTTCCCTTACTTACAAGCCATAACTACTCTGCTGCTTCCTCCAACAACTATTTCCTTTTTCATTGATGAGTTACTAGTGGGACCTTCTACAGTTGGTCCAAGTAGGTCAAACTGTCTCCTAACCCATCCCAATACTATTCAAGTTGAAGTGGGCTTAACTTCAGAGTTCTTGTGGAAAAAAAAATTCAAAAATTGATTTAGAATTAATTTTCAATGATCAAAAATCACTCTACTAAATCCAATAACTTTTGCTCTGTTGATCCAAAAAAATTGAGGAATGACAAATGTGCACAATGCCTCGTCAAAGAGTTTCTCATGGTGTCAAAAAAGAAGAGTGCCCTCTGACAGTTTGGGAGGGTAGGGGAATGGTCACATTCCAACAAATCAAATAAGGGGCGTGTCACACTATGTATGGCCTTGCCATTTACATTAAAAAGTATCTTAATGCAAAAGAAGAATTAAGGAAACCCAAATATTTCACCATGCCAAAATATAATCTTCAAAAAATACTCTAAAAGAAACCAAAATCCCTCAAGATGTTATAACTCTAAAACTAATCTCACATTCCAACACAAGCCAAAATATCATCTTTCAAAAATCCTCATATAAAAGTAGACCTATTATTACTACCTAGGGGCCAAAATCCCTTAAGCTACAATACTCTATAACGAATCTAAACACAATATCCTTGCCTTGGTAGGGTTTAGGCCAACAAAAAAACAAACAAACAAACAAACACCTATCTTATTTATTTATTTATTGATATTAATATATAGAGGAGCCAAGCTGCCTTAGTTGGGTTTTTTTGGACCTAAAACATGAATTTGTCAAATTGGTTAACAGCTTCCAAAATCCCCCCCCCTCCCATCAACCCAGTGGAATTTGAATCTGACTTCATATTGACAAAGAAGCTCAGAAGAAAGATGGGTGAACAAATCATTCTTTCATATTTGGTTGTTGAAATTGCTATAATAATAGTCACACTGGTGAGTGAGTGGGCCCAAATTGCATTGCAGTCCCCCACATAACTTTCATCCTATTAAGATCATTGAACTGTTCAACCCATGTTAGGCTATCTCAGGAGGCCATCATCCTGTTGTGTGTCAGGAGAGCTTGATGATGATCATGATGATGATTTATTTAAGTTTTTACATGCTTAAGAAGTTTCGGAACCATTCATATGGATGGGTTCTTATTATGAATCCATGTAAATGGATTTTAATTACCTCATAATGTGGTATCATGCTTTACAGGACTGCACATAACACATACTTAATAATCCAAACACTTGACAAATGAAAGAAAACAAGCCTAATTACAAGACCCACCTACTGATATTGAGTTGTTGAAATTTATTCATTCATCCCTCCTTAACAAACATCCAGGTATTCATTTACATTGATGAAGGGTTAGTCATCACTACATTATTCTCATCCTTGGATGAGACTCTTCATTCTGAGGGTTAGTTAGTTAGTTATTAGTTGGGTTTCTAAGACCTCAATAAACCAGTTACTAGTTATTTCTAGCTCTCTTTACAATGTATATTTAAGCAAAGGCCTCATCCCTAATGTGTACACTTTTGTGTTACTTGAGTGAGTTAGGTTTTGCATGAGTTAGTTACTAGGCATGTTTTGAAACACTTGTATACACATGTCTTTGACGGTTCAGACTCTATTTGAACTTTGATGAGAGCTGAAGAGCATCTCCACCCAGAGCAACATGGTGAAATTTTTGCCAAATTTTGACCTACACAAAGGGTTTTCCATAGAAAAGATAGCCCAAATTTTCCAGGTTTTAAAGAATGTTTTTTTCCAAATAGCCAGGTTTTTATGATAAGTTTTGGTATGTAGCCAAAAATATAGAAAAATTATATTTTATTTTATTTTTCTACTTCATATCTCACGTAAGGAAAATTAGGCTAAATTGTTTTGTGGACAAATGCACTTTGGCTACATCACAAAATCCTTTTAAAAAAAAACCTTGACGGTGTGATCTCTAAAGAGTACTTTCAATGAAGTATATAGCATTTTAAATAGCATGAAACTAAAAATTTCTGAATTGAGCCCCGGCGAAAAAAAAAACTCTTCATGGAACTAGATGCCACGACAAGGATAGGGATTGCTAATCACAAATTTACGGCATCGTGACACAAATTACGACATGATGACAAGAGCAAACAATTTGTCATTGACACAAAGTCACACAAGGATTCATAGAATATAGGAAGCAGAGTACCCGGGGCAAGATATAATAGGGAGAATTTGTCAAACCCTTTTGTCCCCTCTATTCTTAGGGTAAGGGGGGGGGGGGGGAACAAACAAGCATGGATGATGGCCAAGTGTTTTGATTGGGTGATGGAAAAGCTCCGCATCTACTTCCCCCCTTGCACAAAACATAAAAGGGCCATTGTTGTGAGTTCATCTGAACCTCGGGATACGACATATGACCACCCTATTGTTGAAACTTTGAAGGATATGATTCTCAATTATTCCCGGAAAAGGCAAGGCTTATCGAAAAAAATTATTCTGCGTATAAATTACTTTTGGCATGGCACAAATGAGTAAATTATTCTGCATATAAATTATTTTTGGCACGGCACAAATGAGACATTAACTATATACCTTTGATGACAATACTTTTTAATATAAAAATCAATCCTTTTTATTTGAAAAAAGGATTTTTAAAATCATATATATATCTATGGATCCGAAGAGGGGAGGAAAAATGGTGACCAACTAATACAACTTTGGTCGTACAAGGTTGGCCAAGACTTTGTGGGCAAGTCACTTAAGCAAGTTTGGTCCTAACAATTGCATATCCTTGTGAAAGTATAAAAGATCAAATGGCATGTATTGACTCCACAACCTTTCCAAAGTTTGAAGTGCACATTGGCCTACCATATCAACCAAAAGAGATATATAATTCATGCGGAAATTTTCATTCTCTTTGTGAATTGTTCAAACTCTCTAGCTGAGTAGTATTTCTTTGTAGGTAGAGAGACAAACTTGGTAAGTTTTTTGCCTTTTGTTTTGAAAACATTCTCTACAAACTTAGCTTCCACTTTGAACAAGAAATAAATTTCAAACGAAAGAAAAAGTGAAAACAAAATATCCTTTTAAAAGACTTAAAAAAAGTAAAATTTAACCCTTGATGTTTCATATAGGACAAATTAGATAAAATTTTGCATACCATCATCATCAGCTCCACATATTGAATAATTAATTTCTTTCAAAAAAATGATTTTTTTTCGTAGCTTTGAAATTATTATGTTTTTCTCCTGTTTTTGGGTAATCTAATAATGTTGTATGAGTAGTCAAATTATGTGTATTATAGTTAATGAATGTTATTTTTTTGGGGTGCGTTTTTGTCAATTGGTGACCAAAAGATCCAATGTGATTCATACAAAGGAGTTTTTTTTTACCAAAAACCATTTGCCAAAGTTACTAGATTTCAAACGCAAAAACAATCTGAAATTGTCATATTTTAGACAATATTAGGTTGCCAAGATGTAGCAGGATTTCATAAAATGTTCTAACAATTTTCAGACTTACACACAATCTTATTTGGGTGAACATCCAAAATCATGATACCTTCTCCTACCATACCATTTGCATGGGTCATCCAAAATTCTCACAAACCTACCTAACCCTAGTACACATTTAACTGGTAGGTCACTCAACATAAGGAAGGAAAAAAATAAAATGCAGACCACCAAATCCAACAATTTCATTCATCATAACATTCTTTCTTCACACCTCCACACAAGCCAATTCAAACACCCTCTCTTCTCTCTCTCTCTCTCTATTGTTAGTACACAAAATACTCCATAACCCTTTGTCTGTATTGAGAGAGGGGTTAAAAACCAAGTAAGGTGAAGCTGGTGGCAATCAGAAAACAAAAGTACAGACAATTGCTCAGGCAGTCAGTCAGGTAACATAGTAGTAGTAGTACTACCTATTTATTGAAGGGTAATTTGTGATGTGCAAATTTGAGCTACTTATTATTAGTTCCTTTAGAGGAGGCCATTAAAGGGAGAAGACTCAGGAGGATAGTTCACTTGCAGAGTTGATTTAAATCCAGAGAGCAGATCTTCTTGGGTAGAGTTCCTTCTTGGGGAATTTGCAAAGTCAATTCTCAGGGGACTCTCTCTCTCTCTCTCTCTCTCTCTCATTCCCATCAGGATTGCTGCTGCTCCTGCTCCTGCTGCTGTTGAGGCTTCTCATAAGTACACACTCTCTGGAGGAGTCTGAAGTCTTCAGGAAATCCTGATTCCTGCTTGCTTGCTTGCTGTTATTGTGTTAATTATACAAACACACCCCCCTCACTTTCATCTTCAAGTTCCATGGTTTGGTTCACATCTTCACACCTGTGTGGTGGGGGGCGGTTATCCGGAGAGGGGCATCTGATGACCTCCGGTTTCCAGGGTGATGTATGGGGCGGTTTTGAAAAGAATGGAAAAATAACTGATCCTGATGTATGAGCTTATGTGACCTTTTTGTGTGAAAAAACCCACATTCTCTTATACTGAATGTTTACTTATTCTCTGAGGAAGAAACATGAAAGAGTGAAGAATACAAAGTGAGAGACTACCAATACAAAGTGAGAGACTACCGAGGTCAATCATTATGGCTGGCCAATCAGAAACAGAGTCATTTTCTTTTATTGACTCTCGCCTAGGGCAAATTTAGTAGTCCAATTTGAGTTTCACAATATTTGATTACTATATTTCATCCAGAATATTATTCTATATGGGCCATTTTATTGCTGTGGTGGAGATGCTCTAAGATACACATGATCACATGCAGGCTTTGCTGTTGATGATGATGCAAAAGGGGCACAAAGTAGAGAGGAATCGGCCCTTTTAGATTACCATGCTGCTGGAGTAATCTCAACCTCATTGGTTGTAACTGCTAAAGCTGATTCAAGTGATTGATCCAAATTTCTGGACTTGTGTTTTTTGTGTGGAAAAGACGCCAGTAAAAGTGATATGATCCAAAAATTTTGGACTCTACTTTGGCATTTCTGGACTCATGCCTCAGGCTTTCGCATCTTGTCCAGAACCAGAGATCAATTTCCAGAATCAAAAGAGCCTCTGCTGGCCTGAGGATTTTTTGAAAGTTTTTTCAAAGAACTGACGGTTCTCATGAAAAGAATTGCAGTTTAGCACAGGTGAATCTTTGGATTTTTTTCAATACCAGTTAAGACTCAAAACTGGTTCCATGATTTTTGAGAACCACCTAGTTAATGGCAATCTTTTTCTTTATCGGCATAATTTTGCAAAAAAGGAAGTTAAAAAATTCCAAATGAATTGATTTTGGAGGTTTTCAATAACCAGAAGTCAGAGAAAAAAAGAGGAAAAAATCACCCAAAAGAAAGAAAGAAGAATGATGAAAGATTAGTACTTTATATCTAATTTATAGCCCCATCCATATATATGTTGCTAAATCTTCCTAGCGAGGATTGGGCTGCAAACAAAAGTAATCAAAGAAATGACTGGACATGGGTATCTACACCCTAATTTTATCTGCTGGTTCAATGATAAGATAAAGAGAGTAATCTCCCAATACTGTTGAGTATAGGACTGGAGAGTATTGGGATTATGGAATAGATTAAATTAGTTGAAGGTGTGCAGACAATCTCTATTGATGGTGTCAAAGGGGAACAAGAACTGTTAAAAGACATCTCTATCCTTTTGCCTCTAATTGTAGCCCAAAGGGAGACCAGGTACCCAACACCCACTCATCAGAATCCCTCCAAAAGACAGAGGCAGGAGGAGGAAGATGATGGGAGGACAAAGCTGGTTGTTGTTGTTGTCATGGATAGAATTGGAGTGTTGGCCTTCTTGGTCCAGGAGGAGTCTGAAAAGAATTTTGGCTTCAGATCTCTTACCTTTTTAAGTAGTTGTGATGATGGCGGCGGCAGCAGCAGCAGCAGCAGCAGCTGCTGCTGCTGCTTCTGAACTGAACAAATACCCAGTTTCATGAAAATGGTACCCAATTTTGTTCACTTGACAAGTACCTGCACCCAAATCAGGGATGAAATGGGGATTAGATTTTGAAACTCTGATGCCCAGTTTCATGAAACTGTAGGTAGGTAGTAAAGAAAATCATTGAGCTAACCATGGAATGCAATCAAAACCCCTTTACTACTTACTAACCCTTGATTTTTATTTACAGGGTTTTTCTTCTTTACTACTACCACTTACTATGCATCCTTTGTGTGGTGTGTTGGTCGGTGCGGGTTCACTCTTGGCCACTGACTCATTCACATTGGGGATGAGACAGGGATTAAAGAAGGGTCAATCAAACTGGGGGCCAAAGACAGGATGAGTTTCTGGATAACTTTGTATGAAGTGTGATGACCATGTTGTTGTTGTTGTACACTGCCAATTTAAGTAAAGTAGAGAAAATTGAGATTCTTCTCTAGTCTCTGAACAGACCTGTTACCTGATGGCATAGAATATTTTCTGGGTTTGAAGTCAGGCAGTAGTACAAGTATATATATCTTCAGGATCACAAAGAAATTATTATGCACTTTCATAAGTGTGTCATCTCTAATCCTCCATTTATGTCATCTTATTTGCTCTGTTTAATCACTTACAGGCAATTAACCCATTAACTCATTCTAATCTCTGGGGTCCCTTAATCAACACCCACATCTTGTGGTCCTTCACATTAGGGATCTTATTCGATCAAGTGCCTAGTTTGACATTTCAAGGACGTGTTTGCTATCACACTCTGATGAAAGCAAAAATAAGACCATAACACACATTACTAGACTAGTGGAATAGCAAGTTTGGCAGAAATTACATTATTTTTAGACCTGCTCAAAATTTCAAAAAATAGTTTTTTCAAAGGAATTTTTTTGTGATGGAAAATGAAGCATTTTTTGGAATATTTGGGAATTTTTAATCTATTTTTGAAATGGAATCTTAAAAGTAAAAAATAAAATCTTCAAAAAGTTATTTGTTAGAGAGACCTAACAACCCTACTATTCAACTATGGTACATACTTACAAAGAGGGAGAGAATGTTGTTTTTGGTGAATTCTGTGACATAGCAAAAGTTACACTCATCCATTGGCATATTTTGCCAAATTTGGCTATAAATGAAATATGAAAGCATCCTTTTAAAATTTTCCATATTCTACTGGAATCAAAAATTTAGAAATCTGGTGGTTACTTATTAAATTTTTTCGAATTTTGACAACCACAAAAACTGCTATATTTTTGCCCAACAAATACAACATAGGAGGATTTTGTTTTGTGAAGAACCAGACTTGGAACTGAGATCTAATGTATTTATTAGAATGGGAACCAGAGGTTATTAATGCAAGTCAACTACTACCCAACTCTGGTTTGGACGGAGCTTCAAAGTTACCTTTATTAGATTTAAGTTTTACCATCAGTGAAATTTTTGACAACCTTGATTAAATGGTGTAAGATGGGTGGGAGGTGATGGTCATTATTTTTCTTTTTCAAATGTGTGAGGTAGGTAGGTAGGTAGGCAGGCAGGTAGGTAGGTAGGTAGGTGGGTTGGCTATCATCCACAAGAGGACATAGCCAAATTTGGCTACAGGTCAGAGAGGAATTAAGAAAAGTAAATAAGATTGGTACAAAGCTGGTATAACCTCAGATTTGCTACCAGGCTGATGCTTGTAGAAGAAGGCTGGTATTGCCTTGGCTCATAGGAGACTGGTAGGCTCCTTGCTACTATGTACCAGACCAACACTAGACCCATTCTGGTTTGGAACTCTGGTTTCAACACCCAAAATAAGCAAAGAGGAATGTGCAATTAGGGTGGTTAGCTCTCTCAGTTGCCATTATTTTCTTACTATCTACCTAACTAATATGACCATTAGAAAAAGAAAGCAAACAACCAGTAGGTAAATAATTTCTTTCCAGTGTGGGCTGGTTATTGATTTTTTGACCTGGTTACCAAGCCAGTTATTAATAACCTACCAGTCGGTTCTTGATTGTTGGTAACTAGTTAACAACATTGTATTGAATTTTCAAAATCTAACAACCTACTTGGATGACTTGATAATCATTAAATATTAATAAGAAGAAATTAGAATAACAGAAAAATCACTTTTTATTCTTTATTTAAAAAACCCTTTAACCGGCACATATAACTGGTGGGTTAACTGGAGTTTAATCAATTATTTGATAACCTATCTACATGCATAACTAACAGTTATAAATCAATTTATTTGCATAACTTAACTCGTACCCAATTTTTTTTTGATACTGATATTGATAACCTGTGTGATGCCTCTAAAATTTGAAAAAAAAATACCCTTTGGTTATTAAAAATGAAATAACCAAACAAGACTGGTAATTTCCTTATTCCTACGCGAGTGGAAGAAAAGGGTAGGACGGAGATGGGGGAAACAAAGGAAAGGGAAAAAAATACAATGAAGGTGCATTCACACTTGGTGTTAGGGACTCTAGTGTTGAGTCCACTAGTACCATCCTAGTCATTTAGGACTTACACCTACTTAGGATGAACATTTTATGTTAAGCCACCATTCACTTAACATTAAGCTATTACCCACTTAACATTGGGTGCCACCTAGGATGCCACCTAGATTTTCATTTAACATTGACTTAACATCAGGTGTGAATGCACCATAAGATCAGCTAGGTAGGAAAGCAGGGTAGAGCTGCTGCTGTTGTTACTATTGTTGCTTGTTGTTGTCGGAGCGGGCCCTGGCAATACAAAAGGGAAAATCAATCAAACAACAAACAACCAGCGATTTCTTAGGAAATGCTGCTGATTATTACTTACTACTACTCTGAATGTAACTGAAGTTATTATACCATCCTGATGCCTTTTACTAAAGCCTGATGCTAGCACGTGTTGGGTGTTGCACTTTAGTATTCATCCGGCACGAGGTTTAAGAAGTGGAAGAATGTCTTTCATCTGATTACCTTAATTTGTCGCTGCCAGTGGGGGTGGGTTGGTTGGTTTTAACAAAAGTAGCTTAATTAATTAGCACCATAAGCGTGTGAATCAAGCTCACGGGATCTGTAAGAATCACATTGTTACTCAATTAATGAATGCATCACAGCCGCTTTCAGCAGGAAGAAGCAACATCATGATCAGGATTCAGCAACAGCAGCATCACGATTCGTTCTCTATAGCCTAGAGCTAAGCTTTTAGTGGTGATTGCTGTCTTTGCATGGATCTTGTGGAGGGACTTCATTGTTTTGCATGCGGAATTCGTGTCCCTTTTGATTCAGATTACGACTACGACTTTCTAAGGGCAATTGTTTGCATGTTGCGGACTTCATTGTTCCTGTGTATGTCTCTCTTGTTAGGCTTTTACCATTATTCACATGTGAGCTTCACAAGCCTTTAGCTAATATGAGTTAATTGACATGTAATCTTTACTTAGGTTTGCATGATTAAATTCATGTATTAATTTTTAATCTTATGAATTCTTCATGAATTTATACAAGAATGTTTTTAATATATCAATGTAACATTTGGATTTTAAAAAAATAATAATTTAATGAATATAATACAGTCAAAAGCTCTTTTAAAATAGTATAACCAATGTTTTTTAAAACTATTGTAGCATGCTAGTTATGGGATTATTGAAATAAAATTTAAGCTTTATTTGACCAATCTTGAACTCTCATGTCAAAAGGATGCACCATTGATTCTTATTATCTTGAATTTATCCATTGTTTTTAGGTTGTTTTATGAAATATTTCAAAGTTGTTTCAATGCATTTTCAAATTTTGTTTTGCTTTTAGTTGGGTTTAATTGTTTGCAATTGAACTTAACATATTTCCATGGATAATTAGTCCTAATGTTCACATGTTGGTTAAATTTCCTATAATTAAATAAGGACGAGTTATGATTTATTTCATATTATGCATAAAATATTGAAAAGGTGAAAAAATCAAGGAACTTGACTTTGAGAATTATTATTCATTAATTGTAAAATAAACTAGTCATCACAAATAATTAGTTGTTAACTACCATACCATTGCAATCAAAATAATCAAAGATAAAAGTTTACCAATGTGTCTTCTTGCACAGTGGTGATCTTGGCATCATTAGTTTTGTGACGAATATTGCTTTCCTTTACAACAACTATGGTTGTATGTTAATGAAACCTTATCATTGCCACCAAAATTTGTTTCCAAATGTGACCATAAATTCTTCTTTTGAAGGGTAAATATGTAATAAAAAAACAAATTCACAAGAAGATGAAATTTTTGACACCAAATTTTTGAAAATAAGTTTCGACTGAAATGTTACACCTTTGAAAGATTATGTCCACAACATCTTGGCAATTTGGGGTAAACCAAAATTGACCAATAAAATAGTCCCAAAGAAATTCATTTTGAAATTTTTTACATCATGTCAGAACTAGACTCAAGCATAAGGGTTACTATTCCTAAGGTCTTCAAGTTTTCATTTCATTGGAAAATAAACATATGAAAGGTCATAGAATAAGGCTTGTATGCTAAATCCCAACATGAACCACCCTATTTTGAACAAGTTATGAACTTTTGAAAAACAACTAATTTTTACACCCAAACAAAATTTTGTAACTCAATAGTTCATATAATTTGATGTAATACTTTTCAATAGTTTTTCTTCATTACATTTTCTAATTAAAACCAAGTCCCTAACAAGTTTAAAATCCTACTATTAACTCTCATCAAAATCCTATAACTTAAATTTCACTTATGAACATCTTGTTATTTCAATTTTACATGTCCATAACTTTGGCTATTTTAAACATTTTACATAACAATCAATTGACACATGTACATATTTAAATCTATATTCTGAAAATGTTACTCTATTGATAAATCCTAACACATCCAACAACATATAATAATTGCAATGTACATCAGTAAAAAAAAAATGAACTTTGTCATGACAAAAATGGTCCACCTTAACATGCATTTGCCCCACAATTCTTTTTTGAAGCTTTGCCTATAAGCATGGTGGGTTCCAAGCATGCCATAATGAGTTTAATGTCTTTCTAATTTAAGGACCATGTTCACCTTTATCCAAACATTTTATGTTAGAAAAACCTACTATTTTGACAAATGCACTTTACATCATGACCACATTATCATTTTCCACATTGTTTTCTTATCAAGTCCACAACCCCACACAAAAGTTGATCACCAAAACTAACATCAAACTTTTGTTATATTTATATATTTCACAAAAATCCCCAATGCTAAATTTCTCCAATGTATATAGCTTGGTGGTGACTTGATTATATAAAACATGGTTAAATGTTTCTTAAAAAATGATGATTGAAAATAAACTTGGTAAAACACCTAAGTTTACCACTTGCAACTATGCTAAGGGAAATCATTGGACTTGCATATTTTGAGGACACTTGAAATAAAAGGGTATTTCTTAATATGTTATGAAATAATGATATATTTCAAGTATATTTTGAAATATTTTAAGCATGTTATATATATGTAAAATTATGGGCACCCTATTTATACTTAAATAAATTATATAGATTATTTTATTTGAATAAATAGCAAGCTATATTTTATTGCCCACCATTTGAAATAAAATGGAAGTAACTTCCCCAAGAAATTATGTAAACTAAGTAGAAAAAGTATATTTTTTAACTTGTTTTATGTAAGCACACATGTTGTTTGCAACATTTGTAGTTGCATACATGTGTAATTGCAGAAGACAAGTCACAAGAAGATAGTTTTTCTTTTAGTGATGATACCAAAATTGTTAATACATTGTATGAGTCTATAAGTTTTGCTACCTAAAAAGGAAAACTTACAAACAATATTATCACTTTTAATGATGCTATTGAAAAATGTATTTAATTTGAAGCATCTTTGATGTGATTCAACATTGTAAGTCCATAGGACTATATTTTAATTCTGCACCTTTGTCCTAGCTTGGAGCCATAACTAAATTCATTTGAAATACACATGGACTTGGAATTGTAAAAATAAAAAATAAAATAAAACTCATGTCACTAGTCCAATTTAATAGTCCTTTGGGTGAAAACATGGTGAAATGTGCAATTCAATTATCTTCGCAATCTACTTGCTAAGGTAATTAGAAGTAGGACTAAAACCCATCATAAATATATTTAATATTTTTACTTAAATGATGAAAACAAGATATTTTTTCACCATTATGAATTTATTTTGAAATTTTATATTTTAAAAATAGGTTTCAAGTAGAGTTATATAAATGTAAATAGCTTTTGAAACCTACTTTTTGTAGTGTAACATTTGTTTCAAGTATGTGTCCACTATATTCTACCAAAAATAAAGTAAAATTCATTTATTTTCCTTCTTTTGAATATACAATGATTTTTATGTTATAACTTCACACAAATATATTTCACTAAATTTTCTCATGAAAAAATACTTTTGAACACCATATTGGCCAACCAAACTCAAAAGTACTTGTTCCCTACTTTTATTATTTCCAATTTTTTCAAATTTTGTATTCAACTTAATACAAACCCAATGGAAAGGACCATGGTTTTAAAATGAAAATTTAAGTAAAAACTAAATCCACTTTCTTGTGTTTTCATGAAAAACTGTTTTTTTTTAAACTTGATTTTTTTGGTCAATTGTTTTTGTATAAAATACCATGCTTTCACCCTTTTAGTTGGTAAGATGCATTTCCATTACATATCCTCCCTCTCATCCTTTAGTTTCTTGAAAAACTTAATTCAAAAGCCCATCACATTTATTCTAACAAGTCTCTATTGCATGGATTGCGATAATTAAGAGTTTTTGGTTTTTATTTTTTAATTCTTCTTTTGTCTATGTCCCCACCCCCTCCCTCCCAAATATTTGGTTTCCCATCCCAAAATGAGCCATGGAATATTATCTTACTTTCCCATGCAAGTAAAGAAAACACCTTTAATGTCTCATGTTATTTTCTCACCATTTAATTATATTTTGACATGATAGATATTAACTTAGAGATGAAATGAAACATGCCATTTTCCTTTCATCACAAAGAGATGAAAGATTTGACGCCAAAATTTATGAAATGCCCTCTATAAAATCCTATTCATTAAGGACTGTTTTAAAACGCCAAGAATGCACCCCAATTTCCCTTAAATTTTTAGCTTTCAATTTTCATTGGTAAAATTGCTTAATATTCAATTATTTCTATCTTTGAAGTTTAAACATTGCAAAACCATATTGGCACACCCCATGCATGAAAAACTTTTCAAAAATACTAAAAACACAACAAGAGGCATCAAGGTATGGGAGATCTTTTGGGACAAACAAAAGAAACAAAATACCTTCTTTGATTCTAGTGACAATGATTCATTGGAGTTGGTTTATGTAGGACAACTTTAGGTTTCATAAGTCATAAGTTGTAAGTGGCTCATCTCTAGAATAGTTCCATATTGGAATCTACTTAGCCCATGTTGAAGTAAAGGCGCATGAAAAATGTGTCTTTTCACATTTGTGTTTATTTTAAGTTTCTTTTTCAACATCATATTATTCACAAGTATATTTTCGGTCCCTTTTCCACCAATTGCATCACATTTCTCTTCAATTGAATTTGAATTGAATTGTATCTTAATCCAATTGTTGATTACAATTTGGTTAGTTTGATTAAAAACCCTAGTTTATTTTGACTTATTCAATGGAATGAAATAAATTTTTGACTATTTGATCAAATTTGACAAAAATTGAACACTTTTAATAATAAAAAAACATGAACCTAATCAAATTAAACATTCTAATTCTTCAATAACATTTATAATTAAATTAATATAATTTTTTCAATTAAGAAAATTAAATTCACGAATCAAATCAACTTGACCAATGACAAATTGACTCAATATGTAAGTAGGGCTTAAGAAAATAGGAAGATAAATATAC
This sequence comes from Sphagnum contortum, assembly GCA_963920785.1. NCBI lineage: Eukaryota > Viridiplantae > Streptophyta > Sphagnopsida > Sphagnales > Sphagnaceae > Sphagnum > Sphagnum contortum. Next base: position 15,596,641 of record OY987284.1, read on the forward strand.
GTCCTAGGCAACTAGAGATTGTGACCGGCAAAAATGGGAGAGATCCGTGGGAGCATTCCTTCACCTATAAGTTTCATGAAATTCCCGACTAAATTCCCAAAACAAAAATCAACTCACAATTCATAGCAACACCTGGTAAAACATTCCGGAAATTGTGAGACCAAATGAAAACATCGTTTCAAATCCGTTGTCTCCCCTTTACATGGAGAGCCAACAAATTCTTGCATTTTTTCATAAATGAACCACCCCCCGCCCCCCCCCCCCCATCTACTCCCTTTTCCCAAAACCAAAAACCAAAGTCAACTCTGAGGCCAATAATAAAAGAGCAAACTTTTAACATATTTGAGATCAAGAATTCGAGAATGAATTCGACACAAAACACAAAGAGAAGGAGACATTCGGAAACACAGAAAAGTCAGGTGAGGGGGGCGGGTGTGGCGTGCAGCATGCTGTACCCGCATTCCACCAATTGAGAAACTGACCAAGCAAAGAAACCAAAAAGCAGTGTAAGCCCAGAATTTCTGCCCGCATGCCAGAAACGAACCATTCCGTAAATCAGGGGGTGTAGACTTCAAAGCCCCAGAAAAACCAAAGATGAGACATATTATGACATGAACCGAACCAAACCAAACCAAAGTTTACCAAATTTACAAAGCGAGTCTACGGAGAGAAGGAGGCAAACTCAACCCCGAGATCAAAGATTTGGCCAATTGATAGCGTAATTTGGACCAAGTGTGAGTATCGTTGTTTTTTTATTTTTTTATTTTGGGGGGAACAAATGGAGAGATTCATTGCAGAAATAAAACAATACACAGTGGTCTGAATTTGTTTTTTTTTATTTTAAAATCATTATCTTGTGTAACAGGGTTTGGTAGGTTTGTGAGAATTTTAAAGAATCAATGGAAATGGTTAAAAGGGGACTTTTGTTCTCTAGACTAGAGTTTGTCTATAGATTTGAAGATTGTTTTATTTCAGGCCAATGAGATTGCTGGATTGGGTGATCTATAATTATTTTCTTAGTTATCTTTAGTGAGCAAGGGAGTCCAATTGACTACCTAGAGCACCAACTAAGGCTAATACAAGTGTGCAACTCTAGATTGTAAAAAGCCTAATTATGGACCATTTATAAGTTAGAGGTCACAACTTACAAGTTTAATAAATTAATTTACTTAGTGATACCTAATCATAAGAATTATACTTGAATGAATGAGGAAGATTTAAATCAATTGATATTAAAGGGGTGTTGTACAATATAGCTCAAGCTTTACCTACACCAAAAAACCAATTAGAAAATAAGCTTACACCTTTGAGTTTTTAAAAAGAAATTCAATTTCAAAACATATGTTATGATTTTAAAATTCTACCATCACCTTACAAATTTATAATTTAATCAACAAAAGTTTAAAAATAGATGATTATATTAGTGTGGAAAAAATCCAATTGTTAAAAAAAAGAAAATTATAGATCAAAATTATGGCATAATCCTAAAGCCTTATTTGGTTTGCCACCTTGCATTTGCAAATTGCAACCCTCCAAGAGTTTGGAGTCCCTTATGCATTTACAAATATATCTCAATTTGCCTTATCATTTGGCAATGGCTTGGTCATAAGGTTTGTAAACTTGTAAAAAGGCCATTAACTATAGAACCTAATGCAAAGATTCAAATGAGTGTTGAACCAAGTTCATAATTTGTTCCCCATGAAGCTGACAAGGTTGAAAGTTCATTAATTTTGAATACACCCAAGCATTTGGTTTGCCACCTTGTATTTTACAAATTGCAACCCTCTAAAAGTTTGGAGTTTAATATGCATTTACAAATATATGTCAATTTGCCTTGCCATTTGGCAATGGCTTGGTCATAAAGAAAATTTTGTAAACTTGTAAAAAACCATTAACTATAGAACCTAATGCAAAGATTCAAATGAGTGTTGAACCAAGTTCGTAATTTGTTTCCCATGAAGCTGACAAGGTTGAAAGTTCATTAATTTTGAATACACCCAAGCATTTGGACAACAACAATTTCATCTCTTTTAATGTATTCCAAAAGTTTATAGTTCAAAATGACAAATAAAAAATTCTTGTGCCAACGTAATTGAGTGTCATGGGCATGAAAAACTATAGAAAAGGAATTAAACCAAAGACACAACAAGGAAAACAAATCACAAGAAATGCAAGCCTAAGTTTAATTCAAAATTGAAAACATAAAGACGCAAGGTAAGAACATAGTATATGCTAAAAGTTAATTCAAATAGAATTTAACTTTGATAACATATGAAAACAAAAGTTATAATAAGAAAACATACTCAAAACTGGTGTTAAACAAACTGAAAGTAATGGGAGGTATTACACCTATTTATACCCCATTGGGGACCAAATTCAAAGAAGTTTCCATAGAAGTTTCCATGTGTGCACAACCAAGGTGAATTGATAATGAACTAAAAGTCATTTAAACTTTAACTAAGGGTTAACTTAAAGTTAACTAAAAATATACTAAAGGATAATTCAAATTTAACTGACATTTGACTAAAACTTAATTAAGAGTTAACTAGGATTCAATTGGGATTTAATTAAAATTTAATTGAAAGTTAATTGAAAGTTAACTAGGACTTAACTAAAACTGAACCAAGAATTAAGTCAAAATTAACAATGATGCAAATAGTGATTATCTTGATGCAAATGATGATGCAAATGACGAATGATGGTGGTGTCTGTGAGATCTCATTTTCATCATGTAGAATTGCTTGAAAGTTATGAACCATCATCTTCAAAAAAACATTTATAAATCAAAATTCTGAATAGAAAATATAATTAATGTAGTTTCGCCACCATCATCCACCTTTTGAGGGGTAAAGAAAATGGTTATCAAAATACCCTAGTGTGAAAATTATCCTCTACATATTGTGAATTCATAGCCCAGAATTATGAATAAACCACATTAAGGGTCATTATAAACTCATTTTTCAATACAACTTGGCATTTAAGCTTCACAACAAGATGTTGAACTACCCCTTTACATTCATTTTTCATTTCAGTGGTAGCCTTGTTGATCAAAACATCCTTGGCGATAAGTTCACGACTAGTCAAACCATCATTGCTAGTTTAATAAACAAGGTATTTATTGTAATAGATAAGAATGTAAAATACATCTTTTTCACTAAAGAGAACATGGAAATCCATCGAATTTTGACATTCCAAACAAGTTTGATTTTTAAAACATTAATCAGATAAAAAAAACTTGAAATTCCATAAACTTCTTTGAGCTATGAATAAAGAATGCATACAAATTTTGCAATAGAAATTCGAATTGACGTGCTAGATTATTCTAAGAATGTGAACATAGTTAGATTTTTTTTGTGAGCAAAACAATGAACTTTGTTCAAAAAAGTTGCAACCATTTCTTTGAATTATAATGTGATGCTAATTCGATTGCCTTGAATGATGATACTAACATCACAGTCCATATTAACCATTTTTCTTCCAAACTTTTCTAGCCTTAACCCATCAAAATCTTGTAAAGATTCCATCATCAATGTTTTTTTGTCAAATGTGAAAAAATATGAATTGTTACAACACAAAACAGGATAACAATCATGAAAATCTTAACATGTCACGACAGAATAATGTAAATCATGCAAAATTTGTTGATTCATAATTTGTATGTTTCACACATTAGTATTTTGCATTGAAAACACATTCGACACATATTTTTATAGGAAGATGTGAAATTCATGTGACATTCGTTAATTCATAAGTTTGTATTTCATTTGTCAACATATTTATTTGTGTCGAATATGTTCTCAATGCATGATATTCATGTGTAAAATTTGCAAACCTATAAATGAACAAACTTTACACGTCCATTATTGATTTGTCACATACTAAATTTGTGATGATCCTTTTGCATTCTTCAACCACATATAAATGGATTAAAATGAACTAAGTGTCATTATCAATTTTGGCAATGAGAATGACAACACATAAATGCATCTATAATAGCTTCCAATTAAATAACACCACAAACTTAACATCTTACAATTTAGGAATGAAAATCATAAAAAAATTGTTCATTCATAATTTGTATGTTTCATGCACTAATATTGTGCATCATTTAAAACACATTTGACATACATATTTATAAGAAAGACAAATTCATGTAATATTTGTTCATTCATAAGTTCATATTTCATCTATCAACACATTTATTTATGTGTCAAACATGTTTTCAACATATAACATTTGTGTGTAAATTGTACAAACCTATGAATGAATGAATTTCACATGATTTTCATTATTAATTTGTTACATGTTAAATTTATGATGAACATGCATGATTTTTAACATATAGTAACTAAACATATCAAACCAATTTTTTAAAACACATTTTTTCTTTTAACATTTGGATCAAGGCTTTAAAGCCTTAATAATCAATCATAGGCTACCCATGGGTCAAAATGTGATAGATTGTAACAAATTACACATATGTTCATTTCGAATCAGAAGGGGACCTCAATATGGAGTTGGTCCAAGATAGAAAGACAAAAATCATGTTCATTTTATTATATGCAGTGAATGTTTTCTTGAAATAATATGAAACAACGTCAACCTTATGAGGCAACATCAACCTTTGACTGGGACACCAAACGTTTTTTATGTCCAATATGTTTCAACAAATTATCTAGCTTTGAAGCTTTTCTTTTCCTTTAACATATGCCAAAATTTGACAACTAATTTGGTTCAGTACACCTTTATAATCAATCATGAATTGAAGTTCTCCAAGCATTTTAAAACTTCATTAACTCATCATATAATTTCCTTTTTTCTTAGCATTCTACTTGGATAAGTTTTCACAAATTTCATTAGACACTACCACTAATGATTTCTCATCACAAGAAACAAAAGCACAATGTCATAATGAAAAGATGGACCAACCTTTGAGGCAATGAAGGCAAAAGATAGATTGGTTTGAACTTAAAATTCTTGGGAATTTAAAAAAAGAGCCATGGTGACTATACATTTCAACAAAACAAGGTTAAGTTTTGAAAACATAATAAGTATGCCCTTAGATGATGGGATATTAGTGGCACCTAAACCTTAAACCATGCAAACCAAATAATACAAGTTTCAACATCATAATGCTTATGACAAGCAAATGAGCTTACATCACCTATTGCTAGTGAACTAAAGTGCACACTAGAAGGCTGAGTGGCAAAAAACTTCTTAACAATGGTAACATTACTAATGAGGCGGGTGCAAGGTTGAGTGAGAATGGCAAGACCTATGCATTAGGGTTTTGGGGTTATAGTGATGGTGCAACATAGTGCCAAGAGTATTAGACAATGGAGTCATTTTTAAGGCCCTAATTTCTAAATGAACATGTCACACTATTATTGGCAATATGAACTTTTGGCTATTTTGTGCCCAAAGAAAAAGGTTGCTACTTTGCATGAAACCATTCCTGCCAATCAGAATTTTGTGGTTGATCCCTGCCAACATAACCCTGGAATGAGAAAATATAAATTCCTTTAGGGATTTAGACGCTTGCTACCATTTTGGGTCTTGACTACTTTGCTATGAAATTGCACACGACCAATGACTTCTTTGCTAATCACTTTCTTTGCTTGGAATTGCTTGCACATGTCCGTATTGGATTTGTTGAATGTTTGTTCGATGGTTGAATCTGAGACTGACAAAAATGAAGGGCGGGGGGTTTGGTGTGCAGAGGATGCTAGTACCTTTAGTACCTTGGCCAATTCCACACTAATTATATTATTTTCAGAAAAAATTTTAAGTTATTTCTTCAAAACCGAAAAAATTGTGAAGGAAAATAATGAATATTTAGGAATATTTCATTTGTTGAAATGAATGTTCCAAAATTAATTAATTATTCGATAGATGGGCATGTGTTGAAATGGCCAAGGTACGTCGATAATAAGTTCCTAAAAGTTCCTTGCGTACACAAAAAGCAAAAGAAAATGAAGAAAACACAGAAATTTCTGGAAGATAAAAATAGGTAGCTGAAAATGTGACACTGATGGTGTTCTGACGAACACTAGGGAACCCCCTGCAACCTCCCTCCCCGACTCCCACCCCCCTCCTGCATATAATTTACGCATTGCAAACCCAGCCCTTTTGTACGCCTATGGGAATGTTGAAAGGAACCAGATGGTTGGTGGTGAGAGTGTGGGGGGGGGGGGGCAATAGTGTTGCGAGAATTTGGCCTTTTCCTGAACAGAATTGACAAATTGTTGCGGTTCGTGAACATGAAAACCAAAAAGGAGCCAGCCAGCCACTCGAACAATCACCGTCATGTTTTTTGGTCGGTTACATTTTGACATTTCTATCTATTTGTGACAAGCAGGCAGGTTTTAACGCAAGTGTGCCTCGAATGCCAAATTATAGGCACTTGGGATACGTCCAGATCTCTTGTCTTTTGCGGACAGCTTTTGGGGTGGCCATCTATCCATCATGTGCAGATTTCCCCAAAACTGAAGATATCCCCAGATTTTCTATATCGGGTAGCCAAATATATATCAAAGGAATGATAGAATATCGTAAATTCATTCATCTTCAGGTCTCATTTCTAGTGGAATTTGGCTAATTCTCGTTATGGATAATCATCAGTTCTGCTCTGCGGTTTTTTCCTTTTTTGTCTGGCAAATTTTGTGGTGTGGCCGACTGTGGTGGTTATCCAGAAGAAAATTTAACCAAATTTGGCTATAAACCAGATATTTGAGAGTTAAAAATTTGAGGACCGTAAGGAAACAAAATATAACAATCTGGGAATTTGGAATTTCTTAAAATCAAAATTTGATGAATTTGGTCCTACTTCTCATGAAAAATCCTTTCTCGATGTCAATTGGTTTTAGCCAAAACTCACTACATACCCCCAAGAAAGACACATACACCTTTTGCTACTATCACAAAATTGAAATTTTAAAAAAAAAAAAACAAAATTGCTGATGGTGTGGAGATGCAAAATAGACAAATTGACACATAATCTCCTTTTTTCTTCTTCTTCTTCTTCTAGATATTTAATCTATTTTTTTATAGTATTTAGAATTTCATATATTTTCCAACACGTTATGGTCCAGATGAACAACCTTCAAAATTAGAAACTCCCCGGCCCTCCCACCATACCACAAAACCTTGTACCTATGTTGAAACTTATCCTATAAGATATTCTATTAGTTAGCCGTACCAAATGGGAATTTTCTTCTTCTATTTTATACTCTTTTCAGGTTCGATTGTTAAGCTTGAAGAGCACAACAACTTGGAGCCAAAGAATGGTGATATTGTGGGAGCTCTCCGGCACGTATGCAAACTCATTGTTTATTCACCACTGGCCTTTCAGAGATGGTTCTGGCAATAAAGGGTTCGTATGCACTTGGTGATAATGCAATAGGTTTTTTTGGGGCACTTTCACCCACACAAGTAAGTTTTTTTTCTTTTTTGGGTCATGCTGTCAAATGGTCGGAACTCCCAACTCTTTCATTTGTTCTTTGCTTGAATGGTGGAATTTCTTGGCTCTCACGCCACAAAGAAGCAAGGGCAGATATTTAAAATAAAATAATCTCAAATCATCAATGGTGGGTGGGCCTATAATGGGGTATGGGTGGGCACAACTAATAACTACCTATATACAAAATCCTTGCCAAGGTGAGGTTTTCATGTGTTTTCTTTGGTTTTTCTCCGAAACAATAAAGACATGCATAACCCAACCCAAGTGCACCTCCCCCCAACTTCCTTTTCTAAGAATTAGAAAAAGAGGAAAAAAGGGGGCATCTACGGAATGGGAGGAAGGTATTGGAATTTGGAGTACCAACATAAATGAATTTTTTATTTGAATTCTTTGTGGAGATGTAGACGGAGGATTTCATAATAATAATAATACTAAAAGAGTGCACTCAAGCTTAGTTTGGTGTCTTTCCAACAATTGGACTAATAATAATACATTTTTGCATTTTGAGGAAAGGAGGTTTCAAAGTTGTTCAATAGAGTTGATTTGGTGTATTGTTTACACATTACAATTTGAAGTTTTTTAGTCAAAAAATGGTGTGAGAGCGATCCCACAAAAAAATGGGTACAAACTTAGGGGAAAAACAATTCTACTAGGAAGATGGACATCATGCCACCATGGTGACTGAATTTGAGACGGTGAGCAATGTCCATGTGCAACCCGAAGCATTGAGAGCTTTATCCTCAAGCTAGTTGTTGCTTGCATTCTATGGGGCAAAAAGAAAATATTTCGTTCCACACCTATATGCATTCTAGGACACGACTCATTTATTTATTTTGGGGGCATACGAGGCTGTGGAGACTTGTCACAACTTGTTTCTTGTACTGGAGGCATGAATACGAAGTCAGGGGAGAATAATTTTGTGCACTTCTCCTTTTTAAAGTCATTTAAAACATTTTCCAAACAACTTCTTCAACTTGAATGTAGTCTACAACGACGTGCAAGCAACTACAATGTCAAGATGATGATGATGGCCTTGTGGGTTCCAAGTTCTTGCTTTGAATCTTGTGTGCTAGCTTCTTGCATTGATTTTTGGTTGAAATTCTTGCCAGGCCAAGGTTTTTCAATTTGACATCATTGTCAGTCCAATGAGTTTTAGGTCCAAAAACAAAAGTAGGCTTAAGTTAATGCACAATTTCTTGAACAACTTCATGACCACCCAAGGTGTTGAAACTTTGTGTGGTTCACTAAATAAAAACATTCTAGATGTGAAGTGGGCCCTTTTGTGTGAGTCAAATACATAAGATTGTAGTAGAGTCAATAATTGTTTTTTGGTGAATTTTCACCAAAATTTCAAATGAAAAAATATGATGTCAACCTATGAATTTTTTTATGAAATTAATGGCCCAAATTTCAATTTTTCCTAATCACCAGATTTTTACAATAGGTTTTAGTAGGTAGGTAGAAGGATCCTCATTTTTTTTTGTAAGAAAAAAATATCTGGGACTTATATAGCCCAGATTTGGTTAAATTTTCTTCTCAATGACCACCAATTTGGTTAGATCACAAAATTGAATTTTTTTAAAACATTAAAAAAACACTTATCTAGAATTAGTTTCACGTTGGAAAAAAAATTGGGAATTTTGGGGAAGTTTTTTTTTTTTGTAGTGTAAATTTAACTAAAATTTCTAGTTTTTAAAAAAAATTGCCAAATTTTGATATCACACAATTGTAGGAAAATAAAAACGCTTGGATGAGGACTATTGAATCTAGGGATAATGGGGGCCCCAAGGTGGTTTATTAATTCAGGATTCAATTGAATGGTCATGAGTTTAATGGCTAAAGTTCAATTATTTATATGTATATATCTAGAATTTGAATCAGGGCTTTTTTCTCAATCTTGTGATATCGAATTTTTTTGGAGTAAAATAGCAAAAATAGTCAAATTTACACTAAAAAAATACAGTTTTCCAAACTTTCCCAATTTTTTGTGAAGATAAGCATAAAATTTGAAGTTTAGAAGGCGAAAAGTTTACCTAAAGATTTATGGAAAAAGAAATCTGGAAGTTCAAGTGACCTCAAAAAATAATGGTTAATATATATAACACTTCAAAATATACTTATATTTTAAAAAATATTATATATTTTTAATAAATACAATCAATTTATTTCTAATTTTTATTAATTACCAAGGGTGAAAGAGAGAACGATAAACTGGCTATGGTTCCCAAGTAACGACATTTTTTCAATTTTGTGATATTAAAAAATTGATAAAATATTCCCAAAATTTTAGAAAATTAGTCGACTTTACATTTTTTAAAAAAATAAATGTAAAAAATTTCCCAATTTTCTCAATTCTTTTGTTGAGAAAACAACAACAAAAAACAAATTTAATTGCGAAAAGAAAAAATTCCCAATTTTTTTGTCGAAAAAACAACGACAAAATTTGTCGGAAAACCAAAAACACTGGGGGAGGGAGACCGTGGGGTGAGTTTCAGGTGAGTTGAAAGCAGTGTTTTTTGTTAGGAATTTCTGTTCACAGCGAAAAGGGCGATGATTCATTGGCAGATGCAGAAAAGGTGGCGATAATCCCTAGGATCGTGTAGTCAAATCTGGCTATAGACCAGAAATCTTTAATCACTCTTGGATATATTTGGCTACACAATAAAATACCACATATATGGGATATAAGTCCGGCGATTTATTTATTTTTTGATGAAAAGTTTGCCCTCACTTCTGGCGACTGAAAACCTCCAAAACCAGTTTTTTCGGATTCTTTTTTCTTAAAACGTTTTGGCGATTTATGGCCAGTAAAACAAAAAGAGGGCTGGTTCAAAGGGTAAATAGAGGTAGATATTGAAGGAAGCGTGATTATTAAAACTGAGAATAAATGCAATTTGGAAGAAGCTGGCCAGCCAGGGAAGGTGGTAAAAGTAATTTTCTCGGGCACTAAAAACAAAACTGCCCCCTCCCCCTCCCCGCCCCCACCACCCAGTTGCACTTTGTGGGGGAGAAGGGGTTTTTTTTGGCTATGGCGTTTTTGTGTGTTATGTTTTTTCTCAGCTCTTGCTTTCGCCCGTGCTTTCGTCGCTTCTCTTTTGCGTGTTGCTGCGTTTTCCTCGCTCGCTCGTCCTCTCGCTTTGTTTGTTTCATTGTTTTTGTGTCACACTACTACTGCGTTTGTCATCGCTGAAAAAAAGTACTCGTGTCTTGCGCTTGTTTCCGTCGCTGCCGGACTTGGTTTTGGTGCGCTCTTTTGTTACGTTGTGCAGAGCCTTAGAGCTCGAAAGGCTGTACTTTCGCTGCCGATGAAAGGTAGACGACTTTTGTGAAGAAATGCTCTAGTGCACTGTGTTGTGCCGGGCACGGCGTCCTTCGTGTCGGAGGGAAGGAGGGAGCGTGGGAGTCAGCCAGGGAGAGGAGGACTAGCGTGTTGATGAACTCGTGACTGAGGACTTCCGGCGAGGATAAACCTGTTAGCCGGTGCGATGGTTGGTACATCATGAGCTTCTCCTGGTGATCCTCTTAGATCGGAACGACAACAGTGCATCAATCAGCAGGGATGATATTCTTGACTTGTTCATCAAGCAAGCAAGCAAGCAGCCGCTAGCTTTCGGTCCGAGACTTGGTTGATCGATCTCTGAGCAGCCTGGTAGAAATGACGTTGCCTCATGAATGTATCCGGAACGTCCTGGCGCCGCTGTGCAAACACCATAGTTAGCGATCTTCCCAGCAGTAGCAGCAGCTTTGAACAGTAGTTAGATTTCGTTCCCCAGTGTAGTAGCGGCTGCAGTCTCTGACTAGTTTGTTTCTCTGTCTGTGTGTGCCTCCTCGAGCTCTCTTTCGCGAGTCGATAGAGCCGGAGGACTCGAAGACGTTTCAGGGAATTTGGTTTTTGATGCAACGCAGTTGTAGCTCTAACCAGATGCAGCAGTGATATCTCTGACCTCTCTTTCTCGATCTCTCTTCTCTTCGCGCATTCAAGTAATATCATTACTTTTACTTGCCTCACAACCTCGGGAGATATCATGCTCCGCGTCGCCCCAACTGAGTTTTATCCTTGAGTAAAGGCGGGGTTTGCTTGCTCCGGAAGCAGGTGTTCAAATCCGTCACGGATTGCTTGTCGTTCACGCTTCTGGCCCACAACGGAAGAAGAAGCACATGAAGGGAAAGCACAAGGCTTCATGAAGGGAAAGCACAAGGCTTCATGAATGCATGCACAAGGGATTCAGCATGCATGACAACTTCCTTTCTTTCTACTAATTCGAGTACAAATATGTCTTGATCCCATGCATGCTGGAACAACAAGCATTTCCTACTGTTCGGCCTCTGCGGCGTGCACTTGGTTTTGTTTGTTCCGCCTCACATCACCTGAGAAACAGACGTCAAAAGCTGCATACTTGAAACTCCTGGAAACGGAATGCTCATCTTGTCTCAGACTGCTGCAACTGCTCTCGATCAAGACCCAATAAGGATGATGCCTGCAAGCTGCTCGATGTATACGGATTCTTCTGGAGATGCTAGCTAGCTCTCGACATGAGACAGCAGAGACTTCCGATCAGAAGACGATGCTGCTGCTAGGCTTGAAGCGCGAACTTCAGTGACATGAGTTGATGAGGAAGAGATCGTGTTCGATATTGCAGTTTCAGGAACAAGACTTGCATATGATTGAAGCTTTCGTTCGATAGGCAGGTTGATCCAGACTTGAAACAACATACATGTAGACAGCAAGCTTTCAGCACAAGCTAGCATCCGGCCTGAAACGTCGTCTCGCTTCAACCCATTGCTGTTTCACAGGTTTGAACATCCATTTGTCGCAGCGTTTAAGTACACTCTTCGTCTCCGAAACCCGGAGAGATCCCGAACTGTGGAGCATTCGACTCGACTTTCTGAACGGAGCCGGCTCGATCTAAATTTAAAACTCTAAGTTTCATGATCGAGGCAGCACCAGCACCAGCACTAGTTTGTCTGTTGCTGCACTTCTTCATGTGAATGTCTGTTGAGGAGCCACTGCCTGCACGTGGGTTCTTGACAAAGCTCGACCTTCCTTTGCGTCCACCTGCAGGTTAGTTTGCAAAGCTGGTCCTGAGTGACTTCTGACGCGCTTGATCCGGCAATTCTCAAGGGGCTGCAAGGAGCGGGACCGCGAGCGTGAGAAACACTGACAATGGCGGTGCCAGGCAGCTTGGGGTCGATGAACTCGCGTCATACAAGCATAATTGGATCACGGCGGCCAGACAAGTCTCCGGCTCAAAGCTGGTGATACGATCGGTGGCTAGAGCTCTTACTTCTGCGGCTTTGCTGCCTGCAGCGAGAATGCAGCCAAACGAAGAGCACAGACTTAATGGTAGCGACGACGTAAAGCTGGTGTCGGGCCAGTACGGAAACCAGCTGCGAAAGAGGCCGCGTGCAGCAGCTTCCTTGAGCGACGAAGATCATGATGAGTACGGAGTTGAACAATCATCAGAGAGCCACAACACAGCCACAGCAGGTGGAAGAAGCAGCTCCCCAACTGCCACCACAGCGAATCGCGGCTCTTATACTACTAGTGCGGCAGGAGGAGGAGCAGGAGGAGGAGGTAGCTGCAGACCTACTGCAGGCGGAGGAACAGTGCGGCAGTACTTGCGCTCCAAAATGCCTCGCTTACGCTGGACAGCTGACCTTCATCATTGCTTTGTTCATGCCGTGGAGCGTCTTGGTGGCCAAGAAAGTGAGCTCGCACATAGTCTACAGTCTTAGCTGCAGCAGCATCTCACGAGTTCTAGATCTCCTGCACCGTCTTGAGCATGGGTTGTGCAGTCTCGGTCGATCCTTGATTATATTCCTGATCGTTCTCGGTCCTAAGTTGTCTGGGTCGATCTGTCTTTCACGTTTCACACTCAAGGATATTATCTATCGATCTTTTCGTGTTTCCTGGTGAATCTTGAATCCTAGCTAGCTAGCCGCTTGGTGGAGTCCAGCAGTTGCCTGCAGCTAGCTCCCTATGATGCCATAGTTTGTCGAGAGAGAAAAGTCCTTACCGCAACCCAAGTCCATCAACTAGAGCTCTGAATTGGGTCGAATGGTTCTGCCTTTATATTCCTGATCCTGAATCATGATCCAATGGTTGCACTAAAGAAATGTTGTGTACGCACAAGAAGTAGTTCAGAAACTATTGAGATCTCATATTCATGCCCTGCAGCAGATCGGGACAGTGCAATTGACCTCTTGCACGTTCGTTTGGCTGCCACTGCAGGAGCAACACCCAAGTTGGTGCTACAGCTCATGGAAGTCAAGGGTCTCACCATCGCTCATGTCAAGAGTCACCTGCAGGTGAATCTCATCATCTGTTGTACATGGACCTCTGCACTGCACTGCACTGCACTGTTCATCATGCATTCCTGCAGGTGCAACAGATCATCGCTCACCCGCGATCTGCACATGCATCATGTACATATGGTTTCTTTCTGCACACTCAATGCTTGTTGGGTCTTCTTCAGCAGAACCATATTGCAGATCAATTCCCGATTCTGAAATACAGTAAAGAATCAAAGAATGTACATACGTCCAGTTTCTTCAGAGGCCAGCTGACGTGAAGTTGGAATGGCCTTCTTGTGACGTTTCTCGCAGATGTACAGGAGTATGAAGAACGACGAAAACGTCGCACAAAGTACTGGTATGCCCAGCTTCATCTGGAATATTACACTAGAATTTTCCACAAGTTTGTCTGAGAGAAGCTTGTTGTACAGTTAGATCCAAAATTAGGCGATCTCGAAGCAGATTTTCCATGTCCAGAGCTTGTTTTGAAATGCAGTTCCAGCTGAATCTCTTGCCTGCAGGCTCATGAAAGAAAGTTGGACGGACCATGACACATGAATTCACTGATGTGCGGACCTTTCACTACAAGAGAAAATGGTTGTTCTGAGTTGCTTGACAAAACTTATGGTGATTGTACAGGAGGTCAATTGCCTGCTGCAACGCATGATGATGATCTTGAAGGCCGATTCGAGTTCCCAGACACTCCTTTGGACGGAACCCATGATCATGTGCAAGTTCTGCATCAGACTGCGAGAGTACGGTTCCCAGTTGGGGATCATGCAGCTTCGGCGAACAGCTGCCTTCCTGCTGCAGGAGTCTTTCAATCTGAGACAGATCATTTTGGTGGCAGCGCACAGTACCGTCTTTTACACAACTTTCTGCAGCGCCATCATCCTCCTGCGGCTGCTGCTGGGTTAGTGCAGAAATCTGGTTTCCACGAGCTCGACCAGCAGTTGTCAATGTCCAGCTTGAGGTAATGATGATCAATGTTCTCACATGATGCAATTGAAAAAAAAATAGGTTGAAGTTACAATGCAAAATGAGAATCAGATAATCTGAGCTGCTGCTGCAATCCACTTCCGCGGCTCAAGAACAACTTGTACTGCTGTCTCTCTCATTTGCAGGCACGATGGACATGGAGAATCGCGGGTACCCCGATCACCAGCCGCGGTGGCGAGGACAGGGATCCAAAAGGCCACAGGTACCGGATTTCGAAACTGGTCAACTCATCACAGCGGCGAAGAAAAACGCGATACAACAATGCAGCAGCTGGAGTGGGCTAGATCAGTTGGGGATCATCAAGCTACAGTAACTAATAAGGCGGGCGCTGCAGTGACTGCAGGAATCACGTTGCCTGCAGGTCACTCTATAGATCATCTCCGAACTAAACTAGATGAGTGGTCTAGAAGAGGTTCATCGCCTGCAGCACAGCTACTGCCGGCGGAGTCATGGGATCAGACAGGACAACCGCGGCTGCACCAGCAGCAGCCGGTCATGACCGAATCAGGTAGCTGGGCAATATTTCCACACGCAACCCCAACTGCAGAAACCCATGAAACCTATTCAATTGTTGCATGGAGTTGGAGGATAGAGACTGAACATCGTCCTGTAGCAATAACTTGGATATGCATCAGGGATGAGATCTTGTGCTGGTGTGCAAGATATATACTGGAGCAGTTATTGCTTTCTGATTATCATGATCGTTTGACGGATGATTCTGCATGTGGTCGGTGCAGGAGGACGTATGCATTCTCTGCTGCCGCCACAACACGAGAGCATCATGCTGCAGCAGCTTCCGGCTCTTGGCCACCCACCAGAGGGATCAGACTCGTTGAAGAAGCTGCAGCTGATGCATGAGAGCGAGTGGGAGAGATGGGGATCGGAGCATGAAGTGGTAGGAATGGATCAAGAATGGGGGCCCAAGATTATGTCGCTCGCTCATCACTGTGGTGGCGCTCCAGCTCATGCAACGGCGAGTACAGCATCATCGATGGCGTCTCCTCTGACCCATTTCAGACAGCTGCTAGATAACAGTTGCTGCGGATCTTCCAACGTGCAGGAAGAAGAGGAACCGCGAGGCTGGGGTCGTGGTGAACCTGCAGCAGCAGGAGGAGGAGCTGAAACTGAAGGTGTTATCATTAGTGGCTCGCACATGTCGGAGGTCCAACGAAAGCTTGCTCTTGCTCACTCTCAGGTGGGTGGGTAGAAATCACAACAGCTCCTTCAAGACTCTACAGCTGCATCCATTTCCTTTGTTCCTCTAGACATTTTGTTGAAGCATCTGATTCTTTGCAAGCTCCTGAATCTTACTCCCAACCTTGTTGGGTCCCTGGCTTGCAACTGATTGACTGCAGAAAATCATCATGGAAAAGCAAACTTCAGGAGAATATCATGGAGAGAATCCACTGCCAATTCGACCTTGCGCATTGCTTCTGCAACCGACCTCCAAGATATCATCAACGTTGGAGCCTGGAGGAAGATTTTTGAAACAAGCTGGAGCTCGTGGACAGTCTTGTACAGATGATGATGATGAGCAGCGAGGAGGAGACATGAACCTGCAGCTGCAACTGGACAGTACTACTACGTGCTGCAGTCTCTCTCTTTCTCCATACAGCAGCTCCCGTACCAAGAGCTACTCACCGCCATATTCTTGGATGACCAGATCCTCCCTCAGCTTTATACCGCCGGGAATGAACGACGACATTTCAGATGGGCTGTCGTTGCAGCAGCAGCAGCAGCAGCAGAGCGAGAGTACTATTCTAGACATCCCTCCAAAGGGGATCACACTAGACCTTACTATGTCCATCGGTGGACCATGAGATCTCTCATCCAGGAAAACCCTTCTAACCCAGCTGCATGCAGTTCTCGAGCATCTCAGGGTTACACACCCAACAACTCCTTCCTGCAGTACCAAGAGTAGAAGGAATTACTTTCTTTCAAGCGCGCTTGAACATCATGAAATCCTCAAGACGAAAAGGACCGACCTAAGTTCATGGATCATGCATGATCTGTGGCAGCATAATTTCATGACACTAGTTCTGAAACAACTTTTTTTATTTTTGGTAGATTGACACTGTACATCATGTTAGGTTGAAGAATTTCTGCACAGCCTGAGCCAACAACGTTTGTACAGATAGCAGCAAACTGTAGATCAACTGCAAGCATGGAGTTCCTCCTCCCAGATCATGCTAAATTATTAGGAGCTCTTGTAGGAAGAAACATGCTTACAGCTGTAGTCCTTCAAGGACAGATCATACTGAGCCTGGGGTTCTGAAACTGTAAAGATTCAACAAGGAAGTACAAGTGCTCTAGAGATCATTTGACAAGTTACAAAAGGAACCACTCCAATTGATAGTCTGTTGGGAGCTGATCTGCAGCACATGTATGGCTAGCAGCTGCAGCCCAGCTGCAGATCATGACGGAACACTCCAACCTTCTTCTTACTCCATGGAAGTGAGATCATTTAGCCTATCAATGCCCAACTCAGTTAGTCATTGAACACTCAAGTGTCTTGGACATTCCATTGTGACCTAGAGGAAGGTTTCTGAAGAAATTACCATGTGAGTCCTCTTTCTTTCCTGTGTCTCTCAGGGGAACTTGGAAGCAGATGATCATGGTTCTCAGAATCATGCACAGCAGACATTGGAAAGACATTGTTCAACACAATTTTATTTTTACACTCTTTTGTATGAAATTAATCTGATCATGAATTCCCCAGTTTCCATCTTTTCTGAAGCTCACTGTAATCTGTGCACAAGCTTACATTCCTTCTTTCTGTAAATTCTCTGTCTATTCATTCCTAGACAGTAGTACTCTGGAAGATACGAAGATGTTCGACTATTGTGAAATCTTGTCAGTCTTCTGGAACATTTATCATGCAGATTCATCTGCAACCTTTTTTTTTGTTCTGGGTGTTTTCTTGCAGCCAGCTGACCAGTCCTGTTTTCAAATTTAGTTGCAGTATTTACTTTTGTTTCGTGTCTCTGGGTTTGATCTCAATTACCCATTTCTCAATTTGCAACAGAAATTTATAGTCAAGTCTAACTATAAGAGGTGGTCAATTCATCAGTTATAGGCAGTAACATTTGCACAATTTAAGCTTTAAGCACAAGTTTGAAGACCTAGAAGAATGCATCCATGGAAAGTGTAAAATTGCTTGTATGAATCTATCCAAGAGCTTGTCAACAGGAAAAGTGTGCTAGGAATCATGATGCAACCATGATCATCATCATCATTATCATGCATGAGGCACCAGGCTCTAATTTCTGCTGCTGCTCAGCTTTTAATCAGTCCTTACTTCAACTGAAGCTTTTGAAAGGAATAAACCCAGTGTGTGGACATGGAGATCTTGTATCTAGAGCTGATAATACTGCTAGACTTGGGCTGCTGTTTCTGCTGCTGCTGCTGCAGCCTTGAAAGTAAAGATGCAAGAGTTGGGTAATTTCCAAAACTGAGGTGCTTAAGCAATTTCCCTTACATATGTATCTTCAATCCAACAATGCAATGAACAAAAGACTTTCATGCTTGCTTACATCTAGGTCTAATATTTTCATGACGAATTCCACGCAGCTTATCTAAGGAATTAGTTGCACTCTATACTTTTTTTGCATATCATTTAGAAAAACTTGGCAATCATGTCTTTCCAGGAAATGAGCTTCCAAAGTGATTTCATAGTATTTTTTTACACTTAGAGAAACTTAAGTATTTACAAACATTTTGAACTCGGCTTTTAGTCTTTTTCTTTTAAGTTCCAAAATAATTACTAGGAGAAAAAAGTACTTAGTTAAATCACAAAATATATTTTTTAAGGCACATGATGACTCATGAGAAGTGGTTTGAGTTGACCAAAAGTATGGGTCTCTTAGTTTAGTACCCTAAACTATTTGGTGCTTTTGTACCCTTTTCATCAAGTTTTGCAACTGAATTTGGCACATCTAGTGTAAGTACATTAGACAATTTGTGTTTGTTGTAGTACTTAGCACACAACAAAACAAACTATGAGACCTTGATTACAGATCAGTTTGTGTAAGTAGTCAGTACTCTCTGGGTGAAATTTAGGAAATCAGAGGGCTAAGGACTGCACAATTTGAGCATCTTGCTCCATAAATCCTCTGTAATCCAAAGATGAATGATTTTCTTCAGGTCGCGCACATTGCCTTCAAAGAAACAGTTGATGGTGGGTACTAAAAGTGGGTGTAGAGGGTGAGTGTGAAAAACACAAATCAAGAACTCAAAGAGCTGTATTGGTGAGGGTAACTCCCTTGTGACATCATTTGAAAAAATTGTGAGGGAAACCAAAGTCGATGTTCACATGTATATGTATTGTTGTTGATTATTGAACAACTTGTGTTTTTAATAATAATAAGGCAATTCTAGACCTTTGTCAGTTGGTACAAATTGGGTATCAAAATTGGAAATTGACTCTAGGGAAATAACTTGCATACCAGTTTATATGTGGTAAACACCAATAGAGCATCATACATACATATAGAGTGTGGGTGTATCAGGCTCTTAAGGTCACCAGACCTGGCAAATTTTGTGCTTGGAATTTGGCATCCCAACCATTAGTGATAAACCATCATGATAATATTGCATTGTTGCCAAAGAGCTGATCATTCTATCAATGATTATTTTGTTCAGGTCTTATAATTGGCCAGCAGAATCTGCGTGATTCCCCAATTGAATGACTTGCTTGATTTGTGATGTGTGAAGTATTGCCATAATTTATGATTAGTATTTGATTTTGCCAATTTTCTACTTTGAGCCCCAAGGACCCAAACTAACCTCAAGATACCATGATATGAGCCTTCAGAATCGCACTTGGGGTCATTTGGGACCCTAATGTCATTTCTAAATAATCTAGTTGTGGTTGTTGCATTCAAAGTTCACAACGTTTCTTTTTTTTAGAGAGATGGGCCCGCAACCAAAAAAAACAAGTTTCAAAACTTTGGAGGCTCCCACTTGGTAGAAATGATATGAGCCCTTTCCATGTGACCCAGTTATGTAGGCTAAAAGAGTAGGACTAAGGGACACATGTGAAACAAATTGAGAACAATATTACCAACCATTCTTGGGAACATGTGAGGAAACAAAATTAAACTCCCTAGCCCCAAAAAAACTTGTTCAGCATCCCCTTTTTGCCTAAGTTAAATGCTTAACTGGTAGATTAAAAAACAACCCTTCTGGTTTATTTGGCTTCTTTGACCACTGAATTCTATGGAAATGAGAGGGAGAAGAAACAAAAGTGCATGTAATGGCCCAATTGGGGTAAGTGGCAGTGTTTTTGTTTTTCGCAAATTCTCACCCTTTGACTGAAATTTTTCAAAATGGTGAAAAAAAAGGGCTTTTCAGGTTTTATAGTCACCAATTTTTGAAAGTAAATAATAATAATAATAATAATTCAACACATTCTATATTAAGCTCTAATATATTAGCCAAAAACTATAGGAAATTTTCTTAAGAATTTTATTTTCATATTTTGTTTATAGCCAGATGTGGCTAAACTGTTATGCATGATCACTACTTCAGCAACATCACAAATTGGGGGAGGGGAAGGGGCCAAAAAAAAATTTTAAACATACCAGTGAGGGGGTACAAGTACTTTACAGAAATGACATCAATTTGCATCTGATGACCTTAGAACTGCTGAATCATTGACAAATAATTGGGTTGAAGAAGATGATCTTATCACTTGCAACAACACAAGTGATAAAAAGGCTCTGCACCCACCATACTTTTTTGAGGACTTTCTCTGGTCTCAAAAAGCTTGGATGTGGCCAAAGTCTTTGCCATAAGGTAGGTAGGCGGGGAGGGAGTGGGCAACTTATGACTTTTAGTGCAGAAGAATTGAAGATGACTCCAGTGCAGAAGCTCCTGTGGGCCATTGCAATGTTGACATTCTTTGCAGCTAATTTGTATGAATCAACTGACACAATATAATTATGCAACAGAAACGCAACTGAGTTGAAATTAGGTTTCACCTTCATAACCAATGACCAGGGTTTTTTCTCTTTTTTGTTTCCCAATTTTGTGATGTAGCTGAAGTGGCAATCATCCATAAGATGATTTAGCCAGATTTTGCTACATACTAGATATGAAAGTAGAAAAACCTGAATCCTTCTATATTCTTGTCTACGTACTAGAACTTATCATAAAAATCTGGCAATTTGGAAATTTTTATTTTCTAAATCAAGCAAAGTTGGGTCATTTTCTCCATGACAAAACCTTGGTAGAGGTCAAAACCATATTTTTCAGGTCAAATTTTGGCAAAATTTCATCCAAAAAAAGGCACTGCCCATGATCCATCCTGTTCTAATTAATTCATCTAGGCAGGTAATTACCTAGGTACAACAATAGGTGGTTACTATGTATGCATTTACCTGTGTTGAGTGGTTCTTTGAATTTTTTAAGAACCATCGGTTTCAGTTATTTCAAAAACCTCAAAGAGCCACGGTTTTCATGAGAGAACCATCGATGGTTCTTTGGCAGGTTCTTTGACTTTTAAAAATTTTGAGAACCTACTACCAAAACCAGTTCTGTAAAAATTTGATGACCAGCAGTTAAGTGGGTATATACACTGAGTTTGATAACCGACGAGAATCTGTTGCTCTCATTCTAAGAAATGCCAAACACTGGTTTTTACATGTAGATAATACTACATGGGTAAGCGCTACTAGGTTGTTAGTAGGTAGGTACAAAAATTGTAAATGAGCTAGCCTACATGGTGAACTGAAACCCAATGGAAAATGCATCCCTTGCACCCAACTATCCATCCCTCATGGTGACCCGGTGACTCACCCAACTATCCATCTCTCATGGTGACCCGGTGACTCGTTGGGTCACTCTGGCCTATGATTTGAAGTCAAGCTCTTTACTATAACATCCCAACAGCTTCTTAATTCCTTGTCTTTCAATTTGTGGTGATCAAGTTTCATGCTGTTTGGGTGGTGCTCAATTTTGGTGTTGTTCAGGTTGTCCCTCTGTGTCTGTCCCCACATGATAACATGAAAGTCCTTTTCTTGAAGGTCTTGAAATGTAACTTAAAAGACTGTGAGAGTGGTTTGTTTTGTTTGTTTGTTTGACAAGGCTTCTTGGAAGAAATGCTACATGTGCTTGTTTTTGAAAGAAAAGACGACTTAATTGGTACCTTGAACAGTAGTACAATGGCAGTCCATAGTCCTGGTCATTTGAAACTCGTGCATACCTTCTTCTTAGCATCATCATTTGTACATTTCCTAGGGATTTTAGCTAATCGCAAGGAAACCATGAAACAACAAGGTACTTCAACTAAATTGTCTATGCACTTTCACGGTTTATGCCACTAATCTTCTTTACTATGTGATGTAATAATAGCGTGTTGAGAAATTGCAGCAGCAAAAGCTATTTGTGTAGGGCAAAAGCCCAAGGCAGGGGACATTCCCACAATACACACCCCAGGGTGGGTGCATTCCCAAAAATATTGTGGGAATGTCCCCACCCTTGGGCTTCCCCCCTCGTACAGCACAAGACTAAGTTTCTCATGAACCTTAGACATTAAGTAGATCACAAGTCATAGGAGGGGGAGAGAAAATACACACATTCCTCAAGACTAAGGAAGAGACCTTATTAATTTTTATGATGCATATAAGTAAGCATAATTCATGGATTTAAGGTGCACTCCAAAGACACTACAAGCTTTCTACAAGTGCTTTTAATCATTAAAAGTTTGATAGCTCAAAAATTTGCCTTTTAGAATGTGAGAAATCTTGTTTCTTTTGGGTTTTAACATAGAAGTGGCTCTTGGCAACTCCTTGAATTGAAAATTGTGAAGGACACCACTCCAAGTTCATAGTGTGCCACAACAGAAGTTCATCTAGAGCATCGTTGCCATGAAAAGAGGTCATATCTTCCCACAACACCACAAACAATTAAGGTTGCATACATGAATATAAACGAATTGAAAAATGTCATCTAAACCTTTGTAAATCTTGTACATGGTCATACAATATATGAATTCTAATAAAGCCTATTTCATTCTTCTTGGCCAATATCTGAGTTTGGTGTGCAACCTTGTACTCTCATTTGAGACAAAATTGCAGAAGCCCAATTTAGATCAATGTTCCATTAGGAATCTTTGCTTGTGGCCAAAGTGGCGATCGTCCATAGGAAGATGTAGACAAAGTGATGGTGATCATTCCTAGGAAGATTTATTTGAATCTGGCCATAAGCCAAATCCAAAGTAAAAAATCTTTAATCGTCCTTTTATAGTTTTGGCTATACACACAACAAAACCAAATATAGACATTTGAAAATTGGTACTAATTTTTTCTCACTTCTGGCAATTGAAAACCTCCAAAAATCTCCAAAATCACACCACTTTAGAACTTAGAGTTTTGGATTTCACTTTTTCTTCCCTAGTAAAAAATACGGCTGATTTGGATACATGAAATTATGGGACTCTTGAATGTTGTATCATGATTGAGCACATTATTTGCACAGCTTGGTCGACATGGTATCTCAGTGTGTACATGTATGCAAATTTGTAACTTTGAAATCATATTGTGTATGGAACTCTAGTACATGTATGTTATGATTGAACACATTCAAACAACTTAGTGGACAGCATAATTTTTCAAGTGTATATTATACATTGCCTTCAAATTTGTAACTTCCTTTCTTGTGTGCATCATAATTTGTGTGGATTGATTCACCATTCATTCACTCAAAGAGAGATGAAATGATTTGAATCTCTTGGTAGAGCTTGGCTTGGTACACAACATCTTTCAATGCATTTCAGGGGGGGGTTTGGCAGGGAAGCTGGAAAATCCAAGCTATGCTTTCAAACATGAAGGGGGTACACTTATTTTGTGCACATGAAGTCATTGAGTATTTTACAGCTTGTTGTGTGAACCTGCAGTTACATACCAAATTATAAGGGTCACACATCTTTCGGAATGAATGGAAATTTGGGGATCAAGAACATCAAGCTGTTCCATTTGAAATTATGACAAAATAGATATACACTAGAAAGGACATGCAAAGACATAGAGAGGTATTGTGAAGGACATGTGAAAGAACCCATCATGTTTTGAAATGTTAAATGCATTAAAATCATACTTGGTTAAATCACCTTGATTTATTTCCTTGTTTTTCTCTTTTTTTTTTTCCTTTTTCTTTGGATTTTTTTGCTCTAGACTCTTTCTTGGTTTCAAAACTTTTGGGACTTCTCTTTCCCAAGTTTTTCACCAAATTCATTTGCATTATTATCATCTTGCAATGTTTCCTTTTTCTAATCAACACATTATAATGTTTATACTAGCATAATTATTGTAAATTGCAATGTTTTGTGGTTGGTAATCATGGTTGCAATTGCCAAAGCTATTACTGTAACGTTTTTCAAATACTTACCCATTGGAAAGAATACTTGGAAATTACCCAAAGTCCTTCTCAATTAAATTACATTTGAAATGCAATATAAACAACCAAACACTCTCTAAAAAAAATAATGCATAATACATTAATAAATAAATAAGCTCCAAGAACAACTTCACTCATCTTTCTTGGCATGGCTGTAGTTCCTTCTTCCATTAAAACTTGCTCATGCCTTGGTGTATAGAATGTAAACATGATGGATGATAACCAATTGAATGATGGATGTAGCATCCTAGTATTACATTAGCATAGGGAAAACACTCTCAACCATGCAAGCTTCAGTTAGTGCAAAAGAATTATTTTCTTTTAGTGTAGGATGGACATTTGATGTATCTTAAGGTGCAAGATTTAGCAATGGACTAATGGGAATAGTGTTTGAAAAAATGAATCTAGATGTAGATATTTGGTAGGTTTCATACCTGAACAATAACTTGAATACACCTAATTTAATTGCGCCCATGAATGTATTCCCCTAAAGACACATGTGCACCTAAAACTTGGCTTGGCATTCCTTTGTAGCTATTTTTTTTCCATCCCTTTTTCTAATTTTCTACTACCATTTTATATTTAAGTCTGCGCCTTGAATTCTTTGAACTTCAATAAAGTGGTCCTTACATAATGTAATAGCCTCATAGGCTTGTGCCTTGAGGCAAAGAAAATCTTTTTGTTCAAGGAAATTGTTCAAATACAAGGTGCCTTGAATTGTTTTGAAACATTGCCTTAGTGAACTAGTTCTTACATGTTGGATCCAAAAGCCACTTGCAAATTGCAATGAGCTTTTAACAAGAAATTTGAAACTCTAAACACATCATTATTTGATCTTAATTAGAGATTTTCCTCAGGTGCACAAACCCAGCCAGGTTGAACCAGCACCTACAATGCTACCTTCACCTCCTTGAGTGAGGCCTTATAGTGACCATAATTTTTAGCCAGGAAATGTTAAATTTGCACAGAGAGACCCCAGATTTAGTCCTAGAACAAGATGTTTCCCATGGTAAGATGCAACCTAAAAGAATTCAGGGTTTTTCCAATAGTAGCAGTGTAGGTGCTACTTCACCCAAGCCCACAAACCATTATATTTATATATATAATTTCAACTTTGCAACATCCTTCCCCATACTAAACACCACAGGGTTCTAACACATTACTTGTGCTGTTTGTTCTAATCTTTACCCAGACTCAAAGTAATTCAGATGTTTCCTCGGACCATAAGATACATCAAAAACCCATCGATGTTAATGCAATGTACATTCTTGACTGGTTCCATTACATAGCTAACTCATGTAAACATAGCTTCATGAATAGCTCCATTTACATGAATGTAGATCAACTGCAAACTGTAAACCTTAAACCCTAAACCCTGATAACTTCAGAAATTCAGATTTCAGAGCTGAAATCACATTCAAAAGGAATCCAATAGGCATGAAACAAGATGAAATAGCTTGGAGGTCAGGGATTAGAACTTTGAGGTTAAGGATTGCCTGTACAATTCATTGCATCTACTGTTACATTAAATAGCAATTTGTCTGCAGCTATGTGAGAAATCTAAAGGCCTCTCTGTTAGTTTATGATACAGAAATGCAAAGCATCTTGAAGTTTTCAGATGAACAATAAAATCTATGTGATATTCCTTTCAGCCTTCTCAAGTCAAAACCTGATGCTTTACCTTGGAAGATGGCGATTGTAAGCCAAACGAATGCTGCCTTCGCACTGCCTCCAGTTTCTCACCAGCAGCTAACTGTGATGGGATAAACTGCGTAGTTGCAGTAGTGGAACAGTCTGGGACCCTGACTGACAGCTCCTTCTGAGAGTTCCAGACAGAGGGTCGAAGCCTGGGAAGAGACATGACTCTGAGAGGTGTGGAACTGCCAGTCGCTACTTCATGAAGAACAGCTGCAACAGTGGCATGAGCAGCCACATCTGCAACAGCATCAGCAAATCCATGTGATGCTTGTTTTAAATAAAGCTGATGAGATGGAGGCCCTTTGGATTTGCTGCCGATGATCATGGGAGTCAGTTCATTTGATGCAGGAGGCATCATTGCTGGTGCATTGGCTTGTGATGCATCATGCACACGACCAGGAGTCTGATCCCGCCACACAAATCCAGGGGAGGGTGTAACAAGGGCATGCTCCCCCATCCCTGCTTTTCTCTTCATTGACTTTCCTCTAGAAAGCCTTGCTTGGAAGCATGAAGTTTTCAAAGCACTGAAAGCTTTCACAGCAAGTGGGTTGTGATTATCCCTCTCAACAGGAGCTGTGAACAAATGCGCACCATTCTGTTCATTTCTTGAACCAGTTGCAGGACCACCCTGCTAGTTACAATAGATCCATTAGCAAGGGAAGAACAGCTGCCAGAAAGCAGAAAGCAACTTTTGATAAGTGTCAACTTATAGAATACATGTACCTCATCTTTATCTATCTAACCTACAATACCCAAGGAGAGTTCCAATGTGAGCCAAGAACAATTTTCCTACTGTTGCTGAACAGCCAGCAAAAGGTACAAAGATGAAATTAAGTCAGGTTCATCATGCAGTGTGGAAAACGTACCACACACTTCTCGAAAACTTTCTCCAAGCGAGCACCCTGGTCAGTATGAGAACTTATTTTGGGCAGCAAAGCTGTGGGAACCTCTTCTTGTGTGGCAACAGTGCATGCACTTGCAGACCCAACTCTTGCTGGCCCCATCGATCCCGGTGTGCGATGTGCTGATGGAGCAGTTGCTGGAGTTGGCCCACAAGATGCCACAGCTGCTGCCACCTTTGTTCGTGCCTTACTGGCCTCATGTTTCTGGATGTCATAGAGGAGCTCCTTGTGTAGCTGCTTATCAGCCACCAATATTTCCTCCATTTCATTTTTGTAGTCCTTAAGCATCACACGCATACTCTCCATAAGAAGCCCAAGAAGGGGACTGTTCTTGCTTTCAAGGAGCCTGCGACCATTGAAAAGAAATGAACTCAAGTTACAATGGCAGAGTCCCAAGCTTGGCACAGAAGATGCAATCGAAATATCTCATAAGACAAGGAACATGAACAAACTGAAAAACTAGCATTGAGCTAACAATTCCATACCTCTTGAGCTCTATGAATATGGGAATTGCATTTTGCACCAGATTCTTTTTCATCAATTGAGTTACTATACGCCCTTTGGCAGCAGCCACTCCAGCTGCTGCTTCTCCTTCTTCATCATCAACATCGGCCCCACCATAAGATGCTCGATTTCCAGCTACTCGTCGTAGCTCCTTAGAAGCCAATATCCGCAAAGCATCCTACACAGATCATATAATGAAGCCAGACTTTTATATATTACAAGCCGCCTATTTCAAGTTTCACTTGGTCAAAACACCAACTCTATTCAACTCTTTAGTCTCATTTTGAATGCTACAGCATTGAAAGCTGGTCAGATGGTTCACAACCTGAAGCACACCCTGTGCATTGACATCATTCAGGTCCAGAACACCATCAGCTGCACCTGCCAGAATCTCAGCACAAAGCTTAGCTGAGGTGGCTAGCAAATGCTCAGGAGCCATCTGCTGCAACAATGCAGTATATATATTCATACGTTTGCTGGACATAGTTTCATGATTCCCTCTGCAACAGACAATGAAAACATTACAATTAGCATTGCCACATGATACCAACCAATAGTTTGACTAATGCATTAACAACACAATCACCTCCAAAGCTTGTAATTGGAGTACATCAGTGGTGACAGGCATTGAAAGCAGAAGATAAACTACCAAAACCTTAGAAATCTATATAGATCATTGATATTGGTGAGTGGAGGATTAACTACTGGCTCTTTTAACTTTAGGGTAGAGAGAGAATGAAAAAGACCTAAGAGAAAACAGCTTCCGTTCACTCTCAGAGGTTGGAAGGGCTGTGCTGAAGCCTGAATGTGACTGACAGTCATTCAAAACAAAGATAGCCTCCACAAAGCTATTGTAAGCCAGTAATGGTGCCTTTGCTGCAACAATGAGTGTTAAAGATTAGGCTCTGCAGTGGTCCACACATCTGCTGTGTTATGGGCCACCTTACAAAAAACTCAAATCAGTGACATATGCTCAAAGCGTATCATTTCCCTAGTCTTTGATTTCAAAGAGAAATCTAACATGAAGGGCCTGCAGAGGCATAGAGTCTCACTTTTAAGTATACTCTTGAACAGGAAGTTGGCCAGTTCACATATTTTGGGAGAGTCATCAACAATTGCAAGCAAGAACCGGTGAAAGAGAACACCCCTCCACTTTACATAGTCTCTCTGCAAAGGGCATAGCATCAATTAGTCTACAATTGTAGACAACATGCAGTCTTCACCTTTGCTGCTCCCTCTCTAATGGTTGGTTCTAGGGCTGCACTAACCCCACCCTTACCCCAGCTACATTGATATTGCAATTACAATAGCCAAAAAGAAAGGCTCCTTTACGATAAGCATTGGAAGAAGAGAGTTTCAGGGACTATGGAGCACCTGCAGCAGTCTTGCAAGGAGAATGAATGCCTGGCGTCGCACTACCTCACAGCCATCCCGCAAGACCTTAGTAAGCTTGTGTACATACCTGAAGAAACACCAAAAAATTTAGCCCTTGTCTCAGAAGACCATGGGCACTTCAGTGATTTGTACTAGTGTTGAAAACGTCACCAACTCCATGGACTTGACATATCTGACAAATTCCATCAAATTAGGATATAAAATCAATATGACAAGGCAACCACTGATCAAGAGTTCATTCTAGAGGTCTGGAAGGCCTTGGCCCCAAGAGCATACCCATCAACGAGAGTTGGATATCGCACAAAGAAATCAGTCATTGCCTGTGTGATGTTGTTGCGAACGGCTGCTAATCCAGACCTTTCAAGCTCCTGTAAGACCAGCAGTTCTGTGAGCTTGCATCAGAGGATCACAGAGAAAGGGCAAATCAGAAAGCAACATGACATCTATGAAAGCCGCTCAGTTCTCTTGCCTGGAAAAAAAAAGGAATGCAGCGCTTGGCAAGGTCTTCATCTGCAAGGCACAGCTTGCTGAGGGCAACCCATGCTTGAACACACACTTCAGGTGACACCTTCCCAAGAAAATGAACACCTTCAGCTTCACTTCCATTGTTTTCCTTTCCTGAAAGAGACTTCTTTGGAATGACCAGTGCTTGTAAGATAGTGACAAGTGGACCTGCTTTTGCTGTGGGGCAGACCACAGCAAGAGCC
Organism: Sphagnum contortum; assembly: GCA_963920785.1. Classification (NCBI taxonomy): domain Eukaryota; kingdom Viridiplantae; phylum Streptophyta; class Sphagnopsida; order Sphagnales; family Sphagnaceae; genus Sphagnum; species Sphagnum contortum. Next base: position 15,625,995 of record OY987284.1, read on the forward strand.
CCAACAGTGAAAATTGCTGTCACCACTTGGCCAGAGAAGGCAGCTGAATGTGAGTCTATACATCCTGTTGCAGGTGTCTCAAAACCCTTCTTGCCTTTGCTTTGACTCTGAGTTAAAGACCCACTCTGACATGGTGGCATTCGATTTTCCCCCAAAGCTTGAGATTGCTGGCCACTTTTCATTAGGGGTGTGGGCTTTTCAGCTGAGACACCTGCATGTTGTATCCAAGGAGAGTCACATGTTGAAACATAGGCCTGCAAAAGGGTCCCAGCTTTATCAAGCAGTTGATGAACCCACACAGTGACCAGCTCCTGCCCTTGCTCCATCGATACCGCCTTCTTTTTGCTGAGTGTTGTCAATGCCTCCACATGCGCCCATACCTGCAGTGTGATATTGCAGACCCACATTGTAGAATTGGGAAGAGAAAAACCAATATATCATCTTCAAACACTCTATGCAGAGGACACTTTGCTCAGTCCACTGACTGCAAATACAACCCATCTCAGGGTTCCAATGCCTGCTGCCTGAATATATGCCATCTACAACAACTGGATTCCCAATGCTGAGAAAAAGCCCTAGAATATCCTCCAGTAAAGTTGTCAAAATTACAAAGACTTTAGAAGTGACCGGCAGCACAGATGAGTACCTCAGCTGTGTGCATGTTGAAGGACTCCAAACGGTCAAGAAGCTCGCCAGCAAGATCTGCAGCTGCCTCACAAGGAAGCTCAACAGCCACATTTGCAACTGTCTGAAGAAGATGAACCCGGTCTGCAGCCCACACAGCTGACTCACCATCATGGGCATCATCACAGGTAGGGATTGTCTGATTGCTCTCTTCCTGTCCAGATTGCCTACCAATACCTGCAAATGGGTTTGAGACATCAGATTCCAGTCAGAATTGGAGAGAAATCAAAATGTCTGTCATCCATGTCTCTTCAAAAGCTAAAGACCACATGTTACTCAAAATTACCCTCTCAGGCACTTTGCCCCCAACACATTGCTATTACACACACATTTAGTACTGCTGTTACTAACCATGATTGTCTAGAAGCTGCCAATGTGTTCGCAGGAAGTCCCAGCTGACAGCCTTGGGGACAAATGCTGACACTTCAGAGAGCAAGAACCATGCTCCACGTGGAGCAAGCAAATTTGCCTGTTTTCCTTCTGGAAAACCATGATCTGGATCAGATATCAAGGACTGCAGTGCAAGGGCAATTTCAGCATGCAGGCGACCTTGCCGTCCAAGGCTTGTACAGGCACGTTTAACTACAGATGAAATGGTACTGTCATCTGCAATCTCCTTCAACAACATCAAGACCGGTCTTGACAAATCTTCCCCTTCCCTACTCCCAAAAACTTCAGTGGCTTTCTTCCTGCTCAAGGACCACCCAGACTGCAATCTGCCTACTGTAGCTCTCTTACGACAGATTGAGGCAACACGATCTAGGACTAGTTCATGGAACAATTCCAGGCATTCCTCTTGCAGTGACACCTCGTTATCAAGAGCAAGAGGTAGAGCTGACTTGAGCCACTCAGATGAGGACCGCTTGTCCAGTGGATACCTCCGTACCACCTGCTTCCCCAGCCACAATGGTTCCATTTTCACCAGTTCTTAAAACAAAGGTTCAAGTAATGAGTGAGAAAGCTGGCACAAGGTCTTCGATCTCCTCCACAGCAGAGTGAACCAGACAGATTCCTTCTAAGATTTCCATCATGAACATTGGAATATTGGAAGAGATAAGCCACACCTCAGAAAGTGCTGCAAGTGCTGATTTGCGGATGCTAACCATTGTGTCCCCACATGCTGCACCCATAGCTTCAACAATATCACCATCTGGGGGTCTCCCCAACAGAGAGGCTGACTTCTTCATCAAAACTAGAGCAGCCTTTCGCACAGCAGCCTTGCTATCCAGGCAGCGTTGCAGCATTAGCAAACCCAGATCTCTGCAACTACTCCAACCAAAGAATCAGAAAGCACATTGGCAAGTGGACACCAGCAAACTCCAACATTACACAGTACTTGGGCAGCAACAAGGTCATCAGACAAGTGGTGCAAACAATACCTGGAACCTGCAGAAGACAAGACATGGTTTGCAATGCCTGGAGTTGGTTTTTTAGCAGAGGGACTGTGTGTCATCTTGTTGTCATGTGCTGTTCTCCCTCTGCACCTAGTTATGAATCCCAGTAGTGTCTGCAGGTGCATGTGATAACTGCTCTCTTTAGCAAGAACCTCGATAGCCTGAGCTAAGTTGGAGATGGATCGAGCTCTCACAGAAGGAAGTTTGTCTGAAGAGCGGTCCAAGAGAATCTGTAAACATGTACATCCCCATCCCTCATTCTCGGCATCCCCATGCAAGCTGGTTGGTGATTTCCTGCCTGCACTGTTCTCCAACAGCCCAGCTGAGCCATCTTCCTCAAGGGGCACTGTTGTGGGATTTCCTGCTGCAAAGGGGTCTGACAATCCCACAAGGAGAGCAAGGGACAAGTCAACAGCAAACAGGCGGCGTTGTGCCTTGGAGCGAGAGAACCGATCAAGAAAGCTGGCAAATTGGCACCAATCCCCATATGACAGGGCTCGTAAAAGCGTCAAGACTGCATCAACAGCAACTTGTCGTCCATCTGTTCTCTCAGGAGCCTTGAAGCAGAGGTAATGACAAAAAGCATTCACAGCTTCTCGCATTGAAATAGAGCCTGACCCTAAAAGTTGCTGTTTCACAAACTGCAGAGCAGCAGCTTTGACCTGTGCTTGTTGATGAGCAGTTCCTTCAGTGTGACTGAGAAGGAAAATTGGAGAAACTGCTCGAAGAATTAGTACTACCGTGGCCAAGGGATCACCATGCACAGATGCTAGTAAGGTTTCCAGCATGGCAAACGAGAGAGACAGGAAGGATGTGGGATGTGACCAAGATGTTTGGGGGGATGCACGCCTGTGCTTCGAGTCTTCCTCCGTCCCATATGATACCAAGAGGGGCACGTCCACCAGAAGAGCTATAAGAGCCTTCAGACTCTCCTGGTGCTCCTTGAAATGCAGTAGCTGGAGAGTGCATTGCAAACTCACCAGAACAGGCAGGACCTCCTGTGCATCCACGGCTGCTGATGCTTCTTGCCCCTCAACGCTTGAGTCTTCTGCTAATGGTTGTTGCTGCCTTTCCTTTGAGGTCACTTTCTTCCCTTTTCTAGTTCCCTTTCTATTCCTTCCAGCAGATCCATTGCGTTTTTCAGAAGCTACATCTGTGTTGTTGCCATGGCTTTTAGTTTGTTTACAAGAAGCTCGCACACAACGAAGGAGAGAGTTGAAAGCAACAGGGCAGAAAAGACTGTACAGCGGACAATCGGGAGCCGACAACATCCCTACATAAACTCCAGCTGCTTTAATCCCCAACAAACCCCCTGCATCCATTCCCGTCCTCAATCCTCGCACAATTGCGTGCAAAGAAACCCGATTCTCCGCGAGTTCCTCCCACAAGCTTCCATCCAAAAACGCACCCTCGCTACTACCACTACTGCGACCATTGTCGCCCCGCCTACTGCCACTTTTCCTAGAAGACGAGAATTCAAACCCTTGTACACCAGACGATTGCCGGGCGGTTCCAGAAGATGACGCGACAGGAGGATTGCCGAAGATGCTGTAAAGCTCCAGAACAAGCGCTTCTGATAAACCTGAAGAAGAAGAAGAAGAAGACGCTATACCACTTTCCAATCGCCGATTTGCAACTGCGCTCATCTCCCCTTCCTCTGCCACTCTTTGCAGCAAGGAGCATATACACTTGATCTCGTCTTCGTCCATGTTTCCAAGGGCATTCGATGCATACAACATCTAACAAACAAGCAATTGCGAACAAAACAAAAGCAAGAAAAGAGAGCTTCTTCTGTGAAGCACGAACAGCCGACCTTCGCCCTAGAAAAAACCCCCGCAAAATGGAACATCGTTCGAGCATTCCCGAACAAGTGCTTTGGAAAGTGTATTTGGGAAATAGAGCCGTTGGGGTAGTGTGATCATGATGATGCTTTTTTTTAATTCAAAACTTTTCCTTCCCGCCATTCACTTTTGGCGGGAAAATGAACAAGCGTCTTTTTAGTTAGTGAGATGACGACATTTTAGGCCTCTCTTTTCGTCAGGTGATTTTATTTTTATTTTTTGGGGGGGTCAATTTTGTGATGTTGCTCAAGTGGCAATCATCCATAGAGATATATTTAGCCAAATTTGGCGATATTCAAAATATGAAATTAAAAAATCTTAAGTACTGGGCCTTTCATGTTACGACATCAAAAACATCATAAAAAATCTCACCACTTGGAATTAAAGGGTTTGTGCAAAATTTCACTGAAAATTGAACACAAAACCAAAAAAAAAGGATATTTTGTCACAAAACTCTCAAACATTTGGAATAAAAGATTCAATATCAAATAAATGCCCATTTTGAAAAAAAATTCCCAACACTTTTGGACTCTAAGTTCAATTTGATACATTTTTTCAATTGGAATCTTTTACTATTTAGATAGCTTTTAAAAACTAATGGTCATTTTAGTTATGAATAATTTTTGAATGTTCATATTTAATTGATCAAGTTTAGGCTTTTCTCCCATTGACAACAAAAAGATAACATCAATTTTAAAGTTGAAGGGGTCTATACAAAAAGGAAACCATTTCCTAAATATGAAATTCAAAAGTATTTTGAAATGATTGAATCCTATGAAGGTTTTTGATTGAGAGCTTGTTTTCCAATTGTTTCCACTAATTATTGATGTCAGATGTTTATGAGGTTTGCTAGCAATAAGTTAAGAAAAATTGTATTTAATCTCATTTGTTGAGGCTTGTTTCTAGAAGTTGGGTTTAAGGAGTGACTTTCTATGAAATGGTTGGCCTTGTGCAACAGTAAAGAATAAGAAAGTTGTCATTAAAAAAAAAAGAATATGGGTGATGGAAGTTACAACTAAATAAAATTGTATTTTAATATCAACAACCTCATGGAGATGGGATATGCATGAATGGTGAACCACATATATGAAGACCAAGGAGTTATGAGTAGTCTTGAAATGATAGAATGCAAAAAAATATATAACCATAAACAAAAGCAAAAACATGTGATGATAGTATGAAAATACGACATGATATGGAGTATATATGATTTAATAACATTTTTTGGAAAATGAACCCATTACATAATCATTATACTCTTCATATGGCAATCAAATCCACATCAAATCACAAATGATATCAAAAAAGGAACCTAATTATTCCTTAGGTTTAAAAGTATGTTGCCACATTGTCAAATTTATACATAATGTTTGAAATTTAAGTGAGTCCAATATAATCTCAAACGTGAAATGATTGAATCTAAGTTTAATCACACTAACCTATAAAGGGAAGTATACAAATGTGCATATTTTGATTAAGTGAATACAAGTATTATCACACCTATGAAGTCTTCAAAAAGTGCACATAGTTTGATAGTTTAGCACAAACAATGAAATGAAAAATAACAATGTTATATGAAAACCCACAAACACTAATAAAATCTCACTTCTCTACAAGTAAAAAAATCCAAGTCATAAACACATTAAAACACAAAATCTAGCAAAGACAAAATAGTACGTACCATGGGAAATCCCAATAGTAGAAGAAATGACATACTTCAAATATGAAACAACAACAAACACACCTTCAACTTTTGCCAAGTAATCTATGATAATAACGTAAGATTCATGCCTTTGAGTTTCTTCTAACCATAATTGGTTTTTTCTAGTCCTAATTTGAGATTGGGTCAACATATTTTCCCAACTTGCACCCAAAACACAAGCATGAAGATTTACCAAGTTGGAAAATAGAAGTGGAGAAGAAGAGAAAAGTATGCATGCAAAACATTACCTAAAAGATGTAAATAGATGGGTGTTGGAAAAACATCATCCTTAATAAGAAAAAAAAATTCACCCTACATAGAAAGTGAGATTGGAACTTTGGCACTAAGGAAATATCTATACATGAAACTTGTACAATTGTCATTTAATGTCTCACAAAGAGTACAAAATAGTCTATTCAAAGTAAGTCAACATAATTAAGTTGCAAAATATTTAATTTCACAAAAAAAATCTTCTTGAAAGTAATTTGTGGCATTGTATTATTGTTAACAATTATAGATGGTCATTTTGATGTAAGAACCAAAAGGAAAAATGCAATAAAAGTCAATAAGAAATGTAAAACACATAAAATATTCATATTACTATTGATGCATTCATGAGTATAAAAGGAAGCGTTTGGCTTAGAAAGAAGACAAAATTGAATCCACATTTTGCTAAATCTCCCTCCTTGCAAAAAGACACATATTGTTTTAATAAAACATCATTCAAAAAAAAAAGACATCATGTTATAATAGACCATGCAAAGAAAAAATGAATGTTCTTAAAAATTTAGAAGCAAATGAAAATGAAATCACTCCATATCTTTGCCTAAACGATAGAACCAATAAAATTGTGCTTAATATGTATAAAGTGATTATTTACTTATGAATAACAATTTGGGTAAAAATTGTGTGAACCCCAAATTGCCCCAAGGTTCTATGCTAGTGTACATGAATGGAGCTTTCTACCCTCCTAGAATAGGACCTTACATTAAAATATTTTTGTGTTTGTTACTTGGATAGGTAAAAAACACTAACATAATTTTGTTTTCTCTAGCTGTGATATGTTGTTAATTTTATTTCATGTGGATAATGAATGATATGGTTGTTTTTCATGGACATTCAATTGGTAATGATTATTTGTGTGTACCAGTCAACTATTAATATATTTGTCATTTTTAATTATGATAATATGAATTGTGCATTTTAACATATAAATGTGTGTTTGGGCATTTGATTATTTTAAACCAAATGGGTTGTGCATTTTTAAAAGTTAAATTAGGGATCTTGAATATGTTTCCCAAAACAAAAAAAACCTTTGCAATATTTTTTTTCATCAAATTTTTTTTTTTTTGGCATAAAAATGAAGCAAGGGAAACACCAATTTAATAGTGTGATTGTGAAGTTCATAAAAGAAATTGTTTTATCACATTCTAATTGCAGAATAAAGGATGCAAAATATTAACATTGAATATGAAATGATGCATCCCCAACATATGGTTGTTTTGCTTCACATTCATGTTTGGATATTTATCAAAATAACAAATGGCATTTGAAGCATGGGTAGGTTGAGGACAATTTTCTAATGTTGGAATTAAAAAGTCACAAAAAACGACCTAATATGGAATGCTCAAAGAAACTAATATAACCTAAAGTAATGAACCTAAATAATTATGTCTATCAAACTAATGTAGACCTAAATTAAGTTTTTTTCATGATTGCAGATTGATTAATGTTCAATTTGGGTTCACATTGAATTTTGACATTGGATGTGAAATGCATTCGGAGGAGTATGAATGCAGACAGAAAAAAGGTTTAACAAATTGTTGTCAACTTATTATCACATAACAAAATGTTGCAATATGTGGTAATGTTCTTTCCAAGTTCAATCATGAATATGAAGGGGATTTATGAAAACAGTGGAAAGAAGTTCCCAAGTTATTATTGTTTTATGTGCAATTTGGAGTGATGTAGGTTTGTTTTTGTTTTTTTTTTTTTTGGGAAGGAAGTAGGTGGTGGAAGATAAAATCACATTAATGAAAATGATGAAGAAGTTTTGCAAGATGCATGATCCCAAGAGTGATGCAAGAAAGGATAAAAAGGTGGTTGAATGATGCACTAAGCATTGTGACAATGTGGAATATGCAAAGTTGAGTTGTGAAAATAAACATGAATATGAAATTAAATGGTAGACTAAAATTGCAATTGAATCATGGTGATTGTTAATTATTCTTATTTTGGTGCACCAATAACAATTAACTTAAAATGAACAATGTGTTCCCATATAATTAAAGGTTGATGCCAAAACATGAGGACAATGTAAAATGGTTTGGATCATAGAGAATGGGCTTATAAGAAATTTTGGAAGGAATTTGCTTTGAGAAGGAAAGAGTCTAGGGGTTTGAGTCTAAAGTTGTTGTTTGTGCTTAAATTGAAAACATAAAAAACTTTTATTGGGTATCCTTGGGAGGAGTTAAACTTGCAAAAAAACAAAAGAGCCCATTAGAGCTTATAAAACAATTTGAATGAGATGATGAGACAAAAATAAAAGTCACTTTTGCTTTCAATGGTTTTTCTAAACCTTATATTGATGTTAATAAACATAGATGGATTGTAATTGATTATGAGGAATCAAAGAAAGAATAGGTGTTGAATCATTGTATAAAGTTGAACATGAAAAATAAAAAACACCATTATACATTACATAATAAAGGTTTACTGTAGCAACTAAAAAGACCCACTAAACATTGAGAGTTTTGATCTTTGGCCATATTTGAAATCAAAGAATCAAGATGTAAATCAAAGTACAATAGTAGGTGGAATTGTAATTATTGTTATTTCTCTAAGTTAAAATATCTTGGGATTATAAGTGTTTGTGTAAGATTTGTTTTAGTGTCATTTGTGTAAAAGGACTTTGAGTTTCAACTTTATATTTACCAATGTGAGACAATCTAGATGCTTTATATATGTGTAAGAAGTAATTTTCATTCTAAAACATGCTAAAGGTGTATGAAACAAAAAATATAAAGCATGCAAATTACTAAGCATTCCTTTTCTTTTGTTCACACTAAATCTTTATTTCTTAACAACTTAATAGATGATCTATAAAAATATACATCAATTATTGAAGATGATTTAAAGGAATAATCTTTGAAGGATTTATGGTGGCCTTTTGTTTGTCCAATTTAAAATATGGTGAATATGAATGTGGGAATTATAATTTATTTTTCTTACCTTTATTGTTTTACCCATTTAATAGTTGAAGTTTACCTTTACCCCAAGACATTTAATTGTTGTGAAAAGGTTGTAACAACAATTTACAACACAAAGCAAGGAATCAGACACAACAAAAAAACAAAAAAAACCGAATCCAATGAAACAACTTTCTAACACAATATTTGCAAGCTACTTATAATGGGTACATCTCTCCAAATGATTAAACCTACCATGAGTTTTATGAAAATTGATTTAAAAGTTTGCCCATGACATCATGCAATATAGGAAGCATAGATTTAGGAGCTTCTTCAATTTCAATTGGATTTATATTTGCTACTATTCCAAAAAATGATCTAACACATATCATGTATTTATATTCCAATCGATCTTTATTAATGTTGTTTTTACATGTGAATCGCAATATTTCTCAACAAATCAAATTGCTTTAATGTCTATTTATTTATATTGAGGCACCCTACATACCAACAATGATGAAAAAATGAGTTGCATTTGTGAAAATTAAGTTTCATTTGAATGAAAATATTGAATAACATTGCATGCAACTTGAATTGAATTCAAATTCTGTTGAAAAGAAATAAGATACAAATTGGTGCACAAGGTATTGAAAATCTACTTGTCATTTTCATCATTCATGACTTTGGTGTTGAAAAAAAGTTAGTTTAAAAACAAAAGATTAAAAAAAACACAACTTTGCATAATCCTTACTATTGTCCTTGACATTCTATTGGGAATTGTCAAAACAAGGCCCCATATGTACAAAGGATCCTTTCTATACTAGTTTTGAGATCCTCATCAATAGAATGATTTATGTGAGGCAACCAAAAAAATATGGGTTTGTGGTCTATAACTTAGTTCATTTGTCTATTGAAAACCTTGTGACAAGTTGGGGTAAGCTTTTCAAAAATCTTTAGATGATAATTAAGCGTGTCACAAGTATGGTGGATGATCTAAATGTTAAGTTAACTCCTTAGAAGGAACTTCATAATGTGGCCTAAAAATAGCCATCCACAAATTTTTAAATTTTTTTTAAAAAATGAAATTAAAATGAAAAACCAAATTTGCCAAAGGCAAGATAATCATTGATATTAAAAAGGTTATAACTTATGTAACTTTGTTCTTAAATGTAGACCATCCACATGCAAGCATCAAAAATTAATTCAAAAAAATGAATATTGAATAAGCGGGAAGAGTGTTGGAGATAGCTATATTTTTTTTGTGTGAATTTTCCCTTAATGCAAAAAATAAAATAAAAAATGGAATATTTTGTCATATATATATATTTGGGGTGGGGGGGGGGATTGCTTAATATGCTCACATATGAGGCAAAATCAAAAATTTGAAAGAAAAAAATACTGGAACTTGGATAGTTTTGTGCAAATAAAATAAAATAAAATAAAATAATGTCCTTCAATGTGATATGGGTAAGGAAAATAATTGCGAACTTGTGTAACTAAGTGTTCGTAAAATCCAGACCGTCCACGTGGCATCATCTGAAAGTAACAGTATTGAATAACTGGGGAAGAGTGTTGGAGAGTTTTGTCCTCCGAAGACGAAAGGAAGGAAAGCTTTGCGGCGATGGCGATGGCGATGGCGCTCGGTCCCTTGACGACTATCTCTGGACATCCCAAATTGGCTTCTGCGCTTTTCGGTTTTGAAGGAGGTGCTTTGCGTCCTCACTCCCGTGATGGCAAGCTGAATTTTAGGCAACGAGGAGTTTCTACCACAGCACAAGCTGCCAGGCAAAGGGACTATGGAGGTGAGTGGATCTCTTGGTTTCTTCTCTACGGGAGTAGGAGAATTTGCGCTGGTTTGTATGTTCTTTCTTTTCTTTCAATAATTAGGCGTTGATTTTAGATATCGGTTCGATTTTTTCATATAGAGTGTAGTCGATGAGCTTTTGTGCGAGATTTGTATCTGTAAGGTGCAATTTGATAGACGTTATTGTTGTTGTTTGGCTTAGCATCAACGGTTGATTGTCCATTGCGCTAGGATTTTTCTGGTTTCCTTTAAGAACTCGCTGGAATTTTTTGCCAATATTTCATGTGCATTCGAGATGTGTGACTCGGTTTTTTTTAGGGGATCCCTGAGATATCACTGGATATGTCAAAGTGTGGAAAGCTAGGGTTTGCCGATTTTGGGAGCAATTTTGAGTAATTTAGCTGCCTGGTTGAGCCATTACAAACTGTGCCTACTTGTCATAAGTTTAGCAATAGCAAGGAGGTGGTAATTCAGGCGGCTTGAATCGGTAGACAAAGTCTTTGTTCTTCTGCAGATTTGCAAGAATTTCAGATGAAGACAAATGGTTTGGAAAATGCATTGGTGAAAACCTTAGGGGGTGCATCCTTTTGAGGAAAGGTTCTTGAGGGATTGTGATGACTTTTTGAGGTTTACGGAGTGCAGCTGCTATGGTAGAACCACCTACAGATTGGAGACAAAAGTCAAAGCCTATCAAGCCTGGATCCACTTATCCTGCCAAGGATCACTGCAGGCATGTTCTTCACCTTAAAATCTCTTTGCAATTGAGTCGAAAAAATCCTAGTTTCTGAAATGTGCTCTAGATGCTGTGTGCTGCTTTATGACTCTTGGAAGCAGAACTGCAGGGTTAGGCTGTTGTATGGTGCCACTGTTTCTTCCTACATGCTGTGAATGTTATCTGCTTGTCATCGGGTGCAACTGCAGACTGAAGGGGCAGTGTGGATGGCAGTCAATGTGGATTGTGTGACACATATTACATAGCACATGTGCGAGATGCCTGTGCATTTTTAGGAGATGGCATGTCCAGGGTTGAGGTGCCTTCTCCTCCCTTGCTTGTTTAGACTGAACAATGTTGTCATTTTAGAGCTTGTGTCAAGCCTAACCAACAACTGAAATGAATGCATTGCCACCATTTTGGCATGTATTCATGGTGTCAATAGGCGCTGGAACCTGAGGTTCATGGACGTGGTCGGGATCCAAATGCAATGGACGATCTTTTCTTTGGAGTACATGAGGAAATGTTGTATGCTCGCAAAAGTGAGCCTATACAAGGTGCGTGATTGGTTCCAGCATGATCATTCAGAGGATTCTTTTTGAATGTCCTGAGCTGCCCGATCTGCACCAGCATCTTTGAACATGTATCTCCTCTTTATTGATGCAAATCCATTCAATTTGTTGCATGTCTGACAGGTGCCCAATGGACTGGTATTGTAACAGCAATTTCTATGGAAATGCTGCGAGCAAACATTGTTGATGCAGTGATTTGTGTTCAAAGGTTGAGCCCTGTTCCCTATACCACATTTTGGAAAGGAAAAAATAAATTATATTGGTTCCTAGATGTAGTAGGCATAGGAAATGAGAGGCAGAGGAAGACTTGTGATTTGTTGCTAATATGTTTGAGGCCCTGGTCTTTGCAGTGATCCTAATGACAGGTTCAGCCCTAGACCAGTTCTTGCCAGGTTGAGTTTCCTTTCAACCTTCTGATTGATTTGAATAAGTTTTGGTTTCCCTCTCAAGTACAATTGCTAATGAGTTGAAACATTCCCATTGAATTTCGATTGAATGGCCATCAAGCACGTCTGTTTTAGCAAGTACACCTGTTCTCTGAAGCACAAATTGCTTTCCTCCCTGTATTTGCTACTTGAGGACAAATCTGGATATTGAATCCTGTTTCTAATATTTCCATCTTGGGCTACCCTCAGCACTTAGAGACAGAGTGCATCTTGATCTTGGGTACAGAACAGTTGAGGAAGTTTTGGCTGCGCGAGGGGTGAAGCCTACTCTTTCACCAAACCTGAATACACTAGCACTAGTTGAGGTAATTGAATCCATTCTGATTCAGTAGGTTGATCATCCTGTTTCTGTATTTGTCTATCATCATCTATTACCATGGTTAGAACCCAACAAGAATGTGCTCATTGACCTACCCTCAGGGTGGTTGATTGTCTTTTCTGTAGTTTGTTGGAGAGGTTGCTGGACTGAGATGTCAGAGGCTAGGTAGACTTAAGCGGTTGTTGTACTTGCATTGATTGCTTTGTGTTGGGTTGATATCCAATCCACTGATTTCAAATGTGTGTGTGGCAAATGCCTATTGTCTATTTCAGGCTGCAGGGGTGAAACGACTACTCTTTTGTGGTGTAGGGTGTCAAGTGCAAGGTAGGACCCCTTGATTCCTTTGAGTAGCCACTATACCTGCTTTCAAATTTCAAAGAAAATAATCAGCTTCTGGAACCAGCTGGGGTCTTTAAATGATTCAATTGCTTCATAGAATATTTTGAAAGTGTATCTTGGAATGATTTGATTTTGCATATATATGCTGTTTTATGTTCCTGACTCTTGGATATTTGATGCTTCAATTTCTTGTCTGTTTAGCATTACGGAAAGTGGAGAAGTATTTGGGATTGGAAAAGCTGTATGTTCTTGGCACCAATTGTGGTAAGCACGTCAGCTACAGCAACCAACACTTCCACTACCTTTAATGCATGATGTTTTGGACCACATGTTTGATGTTCCTTTCTGACAGGGAAGTCAAGCTTGGATGTCAGTGCAAGTATATGAAGCTCACTCATTGGAAATGCAAACCTTGATTTCTGTGGTCTGATTTGAGAAAGAATGTGGGTCAGTTTGTGATGTAGTCCAAATGGAAGAAGTACACGAATAGCAACCAGAGTCAATGGTTTGTGCTCTGAAAGGATGATGCTTCATATTCTGAAAGAGTTCATTTCCCTTCTTATAATTTTTAAAAAAAAACCCTCTTATTGCATGAACAACAAGTCATGTGTATTGATGGGGGTCTCAGTGGACAATGGGCCTAGGCAGGGACTTGACAAATTTCTGAAGGCTGCCAGTGACGACCCTGACACAGTACTCCATTATGAGTTTATGCAGGACTACAAGGTTTTGCTTGGTCTCTTCATCGTTCAAACTTTGATGAGTGGGAGAGGGAATGAAAGAAAGCTTCTGAAACTTAAGCATGAGGTATCTTATGCAGCACGGGTTAATACTATATAAGGACATGCACTGAGTAATGTACCATCACTTTGCAGGTGCACCTAAAGCATTTGGACGGCCGTAATGAGGAGGTAAGGTACTTTACCAAATTCAATTAAGGGATGTTTCTACTGCATCTCTCAAGGATCTGCAAGCATCTGACAATGCTCATTGTTGATATCCAGGTCCCCTACTTCTGCTTACCAGCTGATGATTTGACTGATGTGATTGCTCCCTCATGCTACAGGTCACTCTTTTCTTTGTGAATTATTTTATGCAGCAACTTGCCACACGGATTTTTCTGTGGTAGAATTCATCATATTTGACACAGATGATTACCAGAAATTTGGAAAATAGGCATCTCTGTTACCATATGCGATGAAAGTGAGGCTTTGAGTTTTTTTTTGGGCATAACATGTTTTCTATCTTGTGGTGGAGGATTGCAGCTGCTTTGACTATACAAATGGCCTGGCAGTAAGCCATTGTTACCCTTTGTCTCATGTGCATGGAGTCAACAATCTGCATTATCTATTGCTGGCTGTCCCTCATTATCTGCAAGGCAGTTTTTGGGCTTGTTCATGATAGAGTCAATATCAAATGACAAGGTGTGTTTGTGGAAACAGGATTTGGTAGTTGGATACATGGGAGTGCCCAAGTATGCAGGGGTGCCCATGACAAAACATCCTCAATATATAACTGTTAGGTGACTAATCAAAAGGCCTCCAGTCTCCCATCTGCTGTTTCAAATGTTTCCTGATGAGGTGGATTTGCATTTTTAACCAACTGATCAGGCTGTTTGGTCCTTGTCTGGAAAGCCTCTTGAAAGTTTCTTTGCTCAGACTGATGGATATACTTTGTGTGTGAGTGAACATTGCAGAAACAAGCGAGGAAAGGAGATGCTGGATCTAGTGCGACCTCTTCTGGACATTACTCCTACCATTAGCACTGTGTGTAACTTCTTCCTTTCAAGCTAGTCTTGGGATTAAATTGATATTTTCATGACATCTTACCATAATTCTATTGGTGCTGTAATCTACAGGGCAACAGAAAACCCTTTGTGATGGAAACTGTGAAAGCAGATGACAAGGCAAAGCTAGGTACACAACTCTGGCAACAAGATTCTGGCTCAGTCACAGCCACTCCTTTATGATTCAGCAGCTGAATATTCTACTTCTATTTTGACAGAGGGCATGTCACTCCCTCATGTATAAGTCAGTGGCTACTTAGCCCCTATTCTGGCAGAGAAATGATGAACACAATGATGTGACTGTGTCCCAGGTCAAGGAAAAACTCAGCCAGCACCAAGATTTGTGGGAAACTTGATTGCTTTCCTTCTCAATTTGGTGTGTCAATCTTTTCCTTCAAAATCAAAGTTGGAAATCCCTTCCTTTGGATGTTGTGGTTGATGTTGTAATCACTAACAACAGACTTGGAAATCACCGTGGTTAGTGTCTCCAGGTTGCAGTGATTCCACATAGTGGACTATAAACTGACAACAGTGGGCACTGATTTGTTCAGGTTGGACCCAAGGGCTTGGAGTTTGGGCGGTATTCATTGGACTATCATACCATTCGAAACTATCTTCATGTATACAGAGCTTGGGGCAAGTCAAGGTAAAATTGCCTATTATGTAAAAGTGCTTGAAATATGTGTCAACATTCCTTTGGATGCTGTTGCCTTTCTGGTGCAAGAATTCCATACTGATCTTTGAGAGTCAAACTTTGTTCATTGGAGAATCAGGGCGGAGCAGCACATTCCATGTTATGCAAAGAAGTTGGTGGCTATGTATAACAAGAAGGGGGAAATCGACAAGCTTCTGAAGGATGGGACAAAGTGATCACATCTCCATTCTATACACAATATTCTGTGGCTATCATCACCACCCCTAGTGTTGCATGTGAGGTATAATACATAATATCTCATCAAGGTTGTAAAGATCTATCTGGCACTTTCAGCTTCAATTGTCAATGTAGGTAGTGATTGCGCTGGAGATTTGCATTTCAAGTTTGAAATAAGGCGATTTCATGTCTGTCAGCCATGAGATCAGATTTTACAAAAAGAATGCACAACGTTACATAGCATCCGAGAATTTCTTCCTTGATAAACTTTTTTGATGACTGAACTTGGGTATTGCCAAACTTTGGATTACCAATTGTTCCATTATTGTTGTTCATTGAAAATTGGATTTGGGAACAGCTTTGGACTGTATAATTGTTTGCAAGCATCCTTTCTGGATGAACGAAACTGGAGCTTTCGGTCCTCTGAGAACATTCTTTAAGTATTTTGTTGAGAATCTTGAGAATTCAGTGGACAACCTTTTGGATTTTGATTTTCAAAAACATACTATGGGTTTTCAACATATCAACTTAGTAACTTTTATTTATGCTTTTATTTGATTTTATCATCCTTGAACACAATATACAATAAATACTTAGCACTATATGTGATTTGTGTTGCAAACAATAGTAATGGTTAGTTATAAGATGGAAAATGTAATCTTTTGTCGGGACAGATGGATGGTACTAAAAACCCGTTTTCAAAACGAAGCATTGGTTTAAATTTTGCTTTGGAATTGCACTATTAGATTATGAATTATGGTTATGTGGTAAAATAAATTGAGGTGGTAATTTGAATGCAAGATATATTGATTTGTGATTTGTCCACTAAGTTTATGTTGATCTAGAATGACATTGTTGTATTAATGCATTAGTCCAGACATGATTTAATCGTGTATTGAAAGTGGTTCTTCTGAAGAAAAATAAAATGTTAAAAAGTTATATTTATTCATAAGATCTCATAATGTTGTTGATGAAGATGTGTTTCTTAACATGTTTATATTGAAGTCTCCAATTGTTCTGGTTGGGCAAATAGTTTCTTGCACCTTACTTGGAGCTTTTCATGTATATTTGTTGAAAGATCCAATGATAAATTCAGCACGTGATTTTGTTGTTGAAATTGTTTGTGATATAGAAAACACTTGATCATAAAAGTATCATGGTTTTTTTTAGTTCATTGTAACATGACAAAATATTAAATTTCTTTAATATGACATTGTAAATTTCTTGAGTTCCATGAATGTTTTAGATTTTTGTTTCATTCAACAAAGAATGTGGGATGCTAACAAGTGTGGATCTACCAAATAATCTAAAAAACGTAAGTTTCAATAACAAGTGTGGAGAGATTATATGACTATAAATTTTATGTATTAAGATTTGTGACAAGCAATTAATGGTTTGTATTGTGCATTTGTTTTAAGATGAAACAATTCTTTTTCAATAAGGGAATGTACTTGGAAATTTTTTGTTTGATAATGCAAAAACTAAATACAAGTGTTCTTATGGAATGAATTGTGGATAAAATTGTGTATGTTAAATCATGTTTTGTTACACCAATTGAGTCAAATGTCAAACTATTGGAACTTAATTTTTTTTGCACGATGTATATTATGTATTGTAACAAGTGGAATATAGAATTGAATTATCATAATGATGTGAAAAAGGTAACTACTTATTTGTAGTTTGGAAAAATGTTTTATTTATTGGGTGTCCACTTTTTGTTAAGTCTAAGGAATTTTTCATGGATATGTGAATGTTTTATTCTTATGTTAATTTTGATTCACAAGTTTTGAAAATTTTATCTAGATTATGTGTAATTAAAAAAAACTAGTGGGTGCCCGTGCCCTTTGGACACTGTGAAGTCCCCCGAGAACATTTTCAAAAAGATTCTAATTTTTTAAAAATGTTCTATAATGAAAATAATTTTAAAAAAAAATTGGCCCCCCCCCCCTGCTCCCCCCCACCCCTTCCCCGCCCATCCCCCCCCCCCCCCCGCTGGCCCCCCCCTTCTGGCTCGCCCCACTCCCCCCCCCACCCCTGTTGGCAGGCAGTTACTTTCTTCCTTTAATAGCTGGTTCTGCCATAGAAACTGTGACAAGGTTGTGCAGAACAGACAACCCTGTAATAGACAGACACCACACTGTTGCCTTTATATATAAGATTCTATATGCACCATTTATGAGACCTTTTGGTATAACATATTTTTTGACACATAATTCAATTAACATGTTTTTTGATGTAATAATTCATAGTGTAGGCTAGTTGTTTGACTTATCATCATAGATAATTTTAAAATGTGGATGATGATTCAAATATTGAATGTGAATGTAAAATCATTGCAATGCTTAAAAAAAAATTAAGAATGAAAAATTTTAAATGGAATTAAAATAGAAAAATTAAAAAAACAACCTAGAGAAAATGTAAAACCAAATTGTAATTTGAACATTTACAAATTTGAACCACATCATTTAGCCTTGAATTATATCCATTTCTTAATCATAAATGTTATTATCATTGTTATCTTGCTTATTATAATCTTATTTGGCATAGATATGAAAAATAATTTGATAGTTTAAATTAAACAACATTTGTCGGATGTTAATTAATTTTGGAGCATACAATTTAAGGTTAATAAATTGTCAATAACTAACACTTATGTATATAAGTTAAGAAAGTAGGCCTATGGAAGTAAGTAAATAAGCTTAAGTTAGTTAGTTAGGTTTAAAATAATCTTATTATACTTTTATTATTTCATTTGTTGTAGGTATTATTAACTATAACAATCAATGTTTAATAATAATAATAATAACACAAAAATAATAATCTCATTAAATATAATAACCCTTGGATACACTTGTACTTATATGGCTTTAATACGTTCCATATATATATATAATGCATGATTGATATTTTTTATAGGATTTAGTTACACAAATTTTTAATACACCCCAATATACATATTTGCATTTTACACTTTTACATCTTAATATGCCCCCAATATTTTTTTAAATATCTTTAATGGATCCTAATATATGTAGGGCTATAATTATTTTCGTCACTTTGCAATTAATGGGACATATAAAACCTTTTTTGAAAATAAACCAAACTAAAAATTGTCTTCTTGGAAGGACAAAGAAAATAATAATCACAAACTTACTGCAATGTAATCGCAAATATGACCAAACATAACAAATAGTTGCAAAAATGACTAAAACTAGTTACAAATGACATTTCGTTCTATAGAGTGGTTACAAAACCCATAATTCTTGTAATGGTTATTTTTTGTTTATTTAAAATCTACTTTCATTTGTTCCAATTGTTGCACCATTTGGTCACTTGATGTTTACAATTGAGTTGTGTGGTGATGTGATTTTGATCTACTTTTCTGTCACCACAAAACAAGTCCACATTTGTAATTTACTTTCTAATTTATAGTTAAATCATGTGGCTATTTAATCTTCATTTTTTCTTTGTTAAAAATAAACCATAAATTTTAGAAATATCAACACTACTTTAAATAATTCAAGATTGTAATTATTATCTTTTGTGCTCACAATTATATGTTTATGTTGACCCACTCTTTTTGATGCATTTGGTTTATTATTCCTTTGTATCAAAGTTCTTTATCACAATGTCCTAAAGTTCTTTTTAAAAGTTTCATAGATTTTAGGACAAAGGATTTTTGTACATGAATCATAACATGTTTGATCATCAACCTAAACATAAACAAGGACTTTGCAAATCCAGTAATTTACTATAAGACTTGGTCTTCAAATCACATCAAATCAAATTCATCCTTGGGTTTTGTAATGTCCATGAATTCGCAACAACTTTATGATTTCAAAATCTTTGATTGTTAAATCTACAAAATTATATTAGAAGGGATTTCATTGTTTGTAACCAAAAAAACAATAACTATAAATCCTCAATGATTTTATCAATGACTATAATCATAAAGATAACCATGAATATTACATGTAAAAAGGGGCATAAACATTTTTGGGTGGACCCAGTAAATGTCACAAACAAAAACATTAAGAAGATGACTAATGAAAAAACAAACCTAAGCATAAATCCAAACACAAAATATATAAATCAAAACAAAATCATAAAAAACTAAAGACAAGAACATGAAACGTGCAAATGAAGATGCAAATTGTTTTTAATTGTAATAACATGAAAATGTAAATACAAAAGGAACAGAACAAGGCTATAAAACAAGATTATATTTCAAATTAATGTTGAACAAACCAAAAGTAATAAGGGGGTGCCACCTTTATTTATACTCCATTGAAAACCTAAATCTAGGAAACTTCCATCAAGGTTTCCATGTGCCCATTGATTAAAAAAGTTTAAAAAAAAAGTCCCTAATTATAAATGAACTACGAATTAATTAAGAATCAACCAAAAGTGAATTAAGAGATAATTATGAATCAATTGAAGGTTAATTAATACTAAATTAGAAGTGAACTAGGAATTAACTAAAAATTAATTATGAATTAATTAAAAATGAATTAAAATTAACTATTAATGAATTATGAATCATGGATGAACATCCATATGAATGAACGCCATTTTTTGTGTGAAAATGATGTTCTTAAAATCTATGTGATAAAAAATACTCAATCTTTTAGAATGTAGATATTGCAATTCCAAAAATAAAAATAAAAAATTTGTAGTTGGTAGTATTGAATGTTCAAAGCTTATGTACATTATGTAGTTTTAAGCAATATCCTAGAGATTTAAATTTTGTTTCTCTCCATGTTTTTGAATGTCTATCTTTTATTGTTGAAAGTGTTGAAGGGGATTTCTTTTTATAGTTACATGCATTTTATTTTTGTGCATAAAAATAAAAAGCAACCTTCAAATCTTTGAAAAGTTACCAATCTATGCCTATGTAGGCAATCTTTTTCAAGCCCCTATTGATAGAAAACTTTTCACTTTCTAATTATGGATGTAACATTGTCTTTAAGTACAAAGTGATGATTGATTAGTAATTAATATAAAAATTTGCATGTTTGTTATTTACCACCACTTTGTACTAAATCATAAACAATAATTTGTGGACTAAATGATTTTTGCATGTGTGAGCCTCATGTGCAATCCACCTAAAAGAACATGGTGATAGTGAGGAGATATGGATAACCAAAAATTAAAAAAACATTTACTAAAACTCTTTAAAAGATGCAAAAGAAAGTTCCCAAGTTGCAAATGGAAGATGTTCTTTGACTAAGGAACAAGAAAGGTGACATGCATATGCAACATTGCAAAAAAAACCTTAAATGAGCTCACTTTGATGGGGGTCATTGAGTAGTAGAAATTGAATGCCAACAACATGCAAATAATGTTCTTCCAACTTTTGTCGCAATAAAGATTGTGTGATGGTGAAACTTAATAGACATGGTTTTCACCCAAATGAAAATATGTGTACCGCTCTACAAAAGCCAAGCATGATATTCACATCTATGGAACATGTTGCTTAATGGAATCTCAAATAAATCTCAAGCTCTTTCTAAACAAAAACTTGATGGTGACGATGTCTTTGAATGTGTGTTCTCCTTTGATTCAAAAGAAGAATATTTTATAATACAACAAAATTTTGAACATTCTAGCAATAAATTGTACTTAATAATCTATTGCCTACAATGAAGTTGGAACTCTTACTAATGTTAAAAAATGAAGTTGTAGGAGTCAAGTTTCTTGTATGAATTTGTAATTCTTATTGAAGAATAAAATTGTAGACTTCTACTCTTATGGTTTACTGGTTTAGTTTTGTAGGTACTTGATTTTGTTGTGTTGGTAGTTTGTACTTGCAAAGGTTGTTTTAGTACTTCAATGAAGAATGAAGAATGTTGCAGTTGTTGGTTTAATACGAGAAGAAAATTCCATTTTTTTGGGAAAGTATATCGGTCTTTCAAGTACTTTAGGACTTAGGGTTTAGGAGTGGCCAAGTGACCATGTGGATTGCTGTTAAATGCTTGTACCATGTATAACAAGGAGTGCATCACACTGCGGCCTTGCCATTTACATTCAAAAGTATCTTAAGGCATAAGAAGAATCATGGAAACTCAAATATTTCACCATGCAAAAATATAATCTTCAAAAAAATCCTTCAAAATATTATAAC
The DNA here is from genome assembly GCA_963920785.1 of Sphagnum contortum. Taxonomy (NCBI): domain Eukaryota; kingdom Viridiplantae; phylum Streptophyta; class Sphagnopsida; order Sphagnales; family Sphagnaceae; genus Sphagnum; species Sphagnum contortum. The sequence goes on from OY987284.1 coordinate 15,647,777, forward strand.
TCTATAACTAATCTCAAGTTTCAACACAAGCCAAAATATCATCTTTCAAAAACCCTCATATAAAAATAGACCTATTATTATTACCTAGGGGCCAAAATCCCTTGAGGCTACTATACTCTATAATGAATCTAAACAGAGAAAATGTTCATATGATAATAGGTTAGCCCTTTGGAATAGGCCTCCCCTACTTTCAATGTGCTAGAGAACATGCCCCTATGGTGCATTTCTGCCTCCTATTGAGTCACTAGGATGAGGCCTTTAGGCTCATCATCTGTAGGGACAAACTGGAGGCTAGATGTGCCCTAGGGTGCATTCCCTAGCCTGTAGGACCACAGGTAGGTAGGTAGGAAAATGGATAGTAGAGCGCAATAGGTAGGTAGGAAATGATTTTTCTGCTGGTGCTTTATGGTGGGTAACACCCTCAAAGCACAACGTTCTCCAAATAAACTCAAAGAACGCACCGCTCCTTGGGCGTTACCGTACTCATAAATACCTACAGAATTACTAGGTATGGTCCTTTTTACATAGAGAAATCCTAATAATCACCTAATCCTCAACACCAAATGTGTTAGGGTTGGCTTTCATACAGTACCCAACACAACAACCAAGTCCAAAATGTATCTCCTCCTCAAAGATGGGTGTTACAAAGTCTTTCTATCTACATAGGTAACAACTTTGAGCACAAATACCTAATAAAAAACCAAGCCCCAAAGGTGTGAGAGAGATAGATAGTGACTATTGACCAACACCCAACAACAACTTACCTTCCCACTCTTATGTATAAAGAGGCTATGATGTTTGTACCATAAAGTCATCCCCGGTATGAAACCTTGTTCGATCCTTTGTTTTCGATCTCATTCCCAGTTTAAGGGTATTTGCAATGTCGGCCAAACTGAGGATGAAAACACAAAATTTAGCTGAACTATAAGCTGCCCAATTTTGGTTTGGGCTGTATGGGTTCCTAGGTTGTAACATTCTAAGGTTTGTTTGGTTATATAGGCTTTAGGGTTCAACATTTTTAGGTGTTGGATTTTTAGGGTTTTAGGGTTCTGGGTTTTAAGGGTTTGAATGGCACTATTGGATATATTTTTTACCTGTTGTACAGGAGACATGAACTTTGTGTGTCATGAACATGATGGGATATGATAAATTCTGGAAAGGATACTGTGGGTCCCAAGAAGGCTTTTAACATTCGCCTATGATTTGTGCGTATGCAAGGATTTAGATAAGTTCCATTGGCAAAAAGCATTTGTGTCATTTGTGGGGTTCAAGAATTCATATGTACATGATTAAAAAATGATAAAAAATAAGTGTATGAGGGGAGTAGGTGTAGAGTTATATAGATTATGGGAGAAGCACTAGGTAGTAGTAGATGGTGTGTAAATAGGAAACACCTTGTCATTTTATTCCTGTCCCATAGCTGCTACCATCAGTTCTGGGCATTTGAAAATTTTCAGAATGCAACAAATGTTGGGTTTGGGCAGTTCAAAAGAAAATCAGATTCAAAGAACCATCGGGGTTCACCATATTTCTAAAGCTTCAGAGAACCGTCGGGTTTCATGAAAGAACCAACAAAGACCTGACAGTTTTAGGCAGATGTATTTCCCCGAAAGAAATGAAAATTCTGATAATATGTAATGACTGGGTATTTGTTTTTTTCTGATAACCGTGGTTATATATCAAAACTGTGTATCTGGTGTTTTTTTTAAAAAAATTAATAACCACAATTGTCAACTTAGACAGAGCATTAACCAAAAGTTGATTGCTGGTTCTGGTCTAGGTTGAGTAAGAATTGGACTAGAACTGGGTAGGATTTTCAAAACCAAAATCAAGATTGAAATTATTTTTTTATAGAAGAAATGGACTTGAAACTGGATTCCTGAATTCAATTTATGCATATTATCAAAATTAGTCTAATTCTTTTTCAGAACCAAAACTGGAATCGAAATCGTTCTTTCAAACTAAAACCAGAGATTCTTCATAAAGAGAAAGAATTGAATAACACTAGGGATTAACCTCGGTAGTGTGATAGTGGAGAAAGTAGGAGGGTTTATACAGGATAGGTTCATCCACAATTGAGTCTTAGAGCATCTCCAAAGGGATTGTAATGACATTTATTACTGGGGACAGTGTATATTCTATTCCAAAATAAAAGAGTTGTTTGCCAGTGGGGGGGGTGAAAATGCTCTAAGTACCTGTTTGATGAAACCTTGCCAAAGGATAAATTAACCAAAGCACCCCTCCAAAAAAAAAAAGGGAAGACAAGGAACACAATGGAAGGACCCATTGTGACAAAAAGATAGGGATTTAGGGTTTTTGTGTGTGAAGAGGGTGTTTTCTGTCATTGTCTTGGCGCCAGAAACCACCTTCTATCTTGTCATCTTGTGATGCACAGAATTACTTTGGATGGGGAAGTTTTGTGTTGACAATAAGTACACCTTTAAGTAAGCACGAAAGTTTAGGAATCAAGGTTATGTTCTTTGTTTTCTTTTTTGTGTGGTGGAAAATGGTGTGAGCAATGGAGTTGGACATCAACACGAGACTACAAGAGGCATCAAAGTTTCCAAGCTAAGCATCTTGTTCCTAGTAGTTAGAATTGCTGTTTTTTTTTTGTGTAGGTCTTGTTTTGGTTGAGGAGATAGATATTGGGATGAATGCCCATGAGATGTAGCTAACATTTTCTTGACTTCAAGAATTTCGCTACATTGGAGTTAAGAAGAGAATGTTGGTCTTCAATAGGTTTTTAGAAGCAAATAATGGAAGAGATCAAAGGCTCTACAAAATTTGTTGGCTAATTAGTTGTGGAATTCATTGATAAAACTTGTTATGTTTGAGTTGAGCCTTAATCATTCTTTGGGAGGGTGGAGTACCTTACACTTGGAACTTCAAATAGTTGTTTTTTCATGGGGAAGTTGGGCGTTTATTGGGAGATTTTTCTAATTTTTTCCAATGATGGGATTATAGCTTGTTAAACATTTTCTTCAAACCCTAATTAGCTATTGACCAAAAGATCAACTATTTTTGAGCCAATGTGTGAAATTTCACAACCAATGACCATGATAGCCATTAAAAGAGGCTCCATAATGATTCGGTCCATTATTTGTTTTAGTTTGAAATCCACATTGCATAGGGTTGGTAATAATTGTATTGTTTTGTGAATAATCATATTTGAAATTTTAAGTTGGAATCAGTGTTGTTGCATTTCAGTCCGAAGAAGTGATTACATTTTCTTTATGAACTTCATGTGACTTCCTCTTTTGGTTACACCATGTCCAAGAAGACAAATGAACCACCTAAGAGGGTGAACCACAAGGGGAACATCAAATTTTCAAACCTCCTCCTATTGTGAAAGGCATATCAAATACAGAAAAAGGAAGACTTCTTGAAAAGATGCCTAGTTTAAACAAACCCTCATTTACTACAATAACACATTTCAAAATAAAAACAATTTATGCAAATTATAACATCACTCACACCTTCTACATATAAAATGCACACAAATTTGGAAAAGGAAGGCCTTTAATGCCTTTTGCTTTTCATGCCATGTTGGCACATTGATGAAAAAACTTGTCCACCTATTGGTGTAAACATCTTAAAACCTCTATAATTGAAAGGAAAAACATGTTTGTTGATATTCAATCACGATAAATGACGTCCTTGCTTAAGCTGCAACTATTATAACAACTCCATGAGAAAAAACAATCCGTAAAATCAAATCTACTCGAATGGAATTGACAATGATAACATTTGCCAATGTGTGAACATCATCAATTGATAACACAATGTTGAATTCACAACACCAAAACTATAGATCAAAAGGTGGAAGGACATGAATTTGTTGTCACAAGATATGAAATCTTGCATCTTTTGCAATGACCACAAATTTTTTTTGTAAAATATGATGCAAATTTGACTTTTCTTCACGATGAGCGCAACAAAGAAGGTGGATCCCCATAGGATCCAAAGGTTGGCTATAAATGCAATGCAACACCCTAAGGACCAAAGGATGGGAAAGACCCAACCTATTACACAATGTGATGAAGAATTTTTTTGAAACAAGGCACCAAAAAAAGGATGATTAGGTACGTTGATTAAGTAGGTTGACAACCAATCACCACATTTGACCCCACACATGACCTCAAGCATGTCCAATGCAAATAAAAAGGTAAGTAAGAAATAATGGTAGTAAAGGAATGGTTGAGTAATCTTTCTAAAATATTTTTTTGCAAGTGATTTGCACCTCTTTCAGCCATTTGCTCAAAAGGGGGCACACATGTGTAGCTTTCAAAGGAAGAAGCTTTTGCACTAATCTTAATTGTATCAAGAAAAGGAGTGGCCTTAGGCTACTCACAACTATCATTTCTAACAAAAATGGGCAAAAATCCAACAAAGACTTGCAAGCTATGACATGGCCAACTAAAACCCAACTTTTCAAATAAGCAGCTTGAACAATGACCTTTAAAGAAATTAGCCAAATGTTCCCACTAGAAATGGGGAGAGCCACTTGTCAATGGACTAGAGAGGCATGGAGGCATTATAATGAGTATAAATCCAAAAGTTTATAAAAAATTTCCCATAAAGGTCAAATTTAAAACAAGAAGTTAATTTCAAAAACATGGAAGGGGGAAAAACAACAAATAAAAAAGGAAAGCCTTTATGTGAAACATCAAAAGACACTACTACATATTGTGCCTTTTTGCGAAGGGCCAAACAAAAAATCTGAAGGGTTTGCGAAGGAAAAACAAAAAACCTGAAAGGTTTGCGAAGCAAAAAAAATCTGCCAAATTTGTGATGCGATACGCATCGCAACTTGTGGTGCACCACTCATCGCAAATTGATAATGAACCTTTAATCATCGCATCGTTTTTGCGAGATACACGACAAACAAAACTTTGCAACCCGCTCAATCTCTGTCCACCATAGCGATATTCCGCACTTCGCAACGTTTAATCATACTCAAAACATCGCAACTTTTACAATACACAGAGTATCGCTACAAACTTTGAGATTCACAAGACATCGCAACTTGCGTTATTCGGCGCCTCTCATTTTACGTTTGAATATGTATCGCAAACCTCACCACAAATTTTTGCAAAAGTTTCCTTTGGTGGGCGTATCGCAAGTTGCGATGTGCGTTAGCTCGCAAAGTAGTGAAAGGGTTACTGGAGAAGGAAGTTTCGCAAAAGGGTTTCGCAATGTCATCTAATTCCCAAAACGCCATAAAAAAATAAAAAATCTTTTAGACCAAATGGAAGCTATAAATCCACTTAACCATTATTATAATCTATATTACCTTGGTAGACTAACTGAAAATATCAATAAAATACGCATAGCAGTGCTCCTATTCTTGAAAATAAAATTACACAATGGAGCAGAATAGGCAGAAAATGACACAATGAACATTGTGCAGTAATATAGAACCACAAGCCTCAATGGCAATTTGCATAAAATTAATGAGTAGTACATTATACGTGGTCATCATCCACCTCAGAGGTTGTAAATACAACCTCTGGTTTCTCACCTAAAATAGAATGGGACCGTGGCACATATGTGACAACAAGTGACCACTCCTCTGGGTTTGGGGGATAAGGAAGATAAAAACATTATTCTACATGACTGGGAAAAGTAAATGGCTTTGAAGTTTGCCAATGAGATGGCTGATAACTGGTGGTAGATGTCTTTAACCGTGTGTGTCCGCACTCATCCTGAACTACAGTGCAATTTGCACCAGCAAGGTTCACTTTAAACCACTTGCACTTAAACACATACTCTTCAAACTTTGAATGTGCATCATAAGATACCACCAAGATCTCTTCCAGCTTTCCATAATGTGGCACAATATCTCGAACAATATTCTTGTCATGCCGACTGCTTCTAGAGTCTTGAATGAATTGCCCTTGAACTCCATAGTCAAAGGTGCGGCCCCTCTTTTCATCCAAACTGGAAATCCTGAAATTAATATTGTGTTAGGCATTGTGAGTCTTAAACTTATATGATAATAGAAACTTCATGCCCATAAAAATCATCCTAAAACATTCTAAAAAACTTGTCTGGAATATGAAGATGAGTTAATATGCCTAATGAAATAGAAAAAATAAATACCTGAAATGTCTTCCTTGTGTCCACATTGCTGAACGTGTTGTCACAACTCTTAGTGGTCCATGAACCATGGTGCGAACATCATCTGTGATCTCTGGAAAACATGCCATACTAAGGGTGAAGTTTGTTTACTAGGTCTGCAAGGGACTGCAATGTTATTACAACAAACCTATATTATGTGGGACGTTGCTAGGGGATGGAGGGGTCAAATGATGAATGAAAAAAGCTTCATTTCATCATGACCACGCCAGACGACCATGCCTAACGACCATGACGCCCATATTCTGGACCTGTTGGTTGCTACATCAACATCCCCCCTTTTCTGATGCGTAGAAGGATTCTACAGCGATAGCGGCAACAAGCTCATAACCCTAAGCGATGAATTATTTTCTCTCTACTGACAAGCGGATGAGGGAGTGAGGGAGGGGACACACGGGAATGTAAGTACCTGCGGCTTCTGCTTCTGCGAGAGCTTGTGTCGCTATGTATGTGCGTGTCTGTTGATAGCTAGAATGGCCCACAGATCCGTCACCTTCTGCCTCTTCTTCTTTTTCTTCATCCAAAAGGGGATTTGAGGAAGTTTCGATTTGAAATTGGATTGACGAGTAGATAATTTCTGATCTTAGATCCCGTATCTGGCTGAAGTCTCTTCCGTAATTCTTCTCCTCTGTGAAGAAGAAGGAAAAGAAGGAGTTACGAATCGAAGTCGCCGATCTGATTCGGAAAATGCAACCGAAGTCGACAACATGTGATTGAGCATCTCTTCTCTCTCTCGTCCTTCGCTCCCCTCTTCTTCTTCGTCGTCGTCTTCATCATCTTTATGACTTTCGGTTCCTTGTCTTGTTCGTCGTCTTCATCAGCTTTCTGGCTTCTCCTCCATGTTTCTCTCGACTAATTAAGTGCAAAGTTTCGAGCTTTCTGTAGAGAGTTCAGATCAACTCTTTCTGATGGCTTCTTCCTTGCTTCTGCCAACCGCCTCCCATATTGCTGCCCTCTCCTCTCTCCACATACATCGCTTCTGAACTTCTCGGATACAACAACAACAACCTCGGTTCCTGCAGACAACAAGAGTTTGGCTCTTCCACAATGCTGCTACTCCTTCTTTCCAAGTAAATTATCCCCTTCCTCCTCCTCCTCCTTCTTGTCTCTCCATTGGAAGCTTTCATTTTCCATTGCCGTATAGAAATCTCCATCACAACTCGCAAAATCCCTATTTTTTTTAGCTCATGTTCTTTTGCTGCTGCAGGAGGGGAGATCCAACAATGCAAGTTCCAAGGCAACAACAGCATGTGGTGGTGATGATGATGATGTTGATGAGGCTGCTGCTGCTGCTTTGAAACAATTGGAGTCTATAAGCAACTATGTTCTCGATTTTGCAGCTGCAAATTTCTTCCCATAGGTTGGTGTGGCCTGGCCTGCCCATTGTTGCATTGTTTTTGTGTGTTTCCTGATTCTGTTGAAACTATTCTTCTGCTTGAAGCTTTTTGTCCCCGTTTTTTTCATTCTTTCCCTCCTTGCATGACGTATCAGTTGGATTTTTGCTGGTGAGAACAGCTTTGGTGACAAGAGTTGCAGTAGGCTTGACATTCCCACAACCAGGTCAGCTCATGCAGCAGTGGGGTGTTTCCAAATGGACCACATCAGCCATCTTTGTGATCTCTGGTGAGTTTCAGAATTGTGAATATTTTTTCTGCACTCCTGGTTTTGTGACAATTGTGTGATACTTCTTCTGCATTCCTTGTTTTGTCACAATTGTTGGATACGTCTTTTCTGCATTTATGGGTTTGCAACAATTGTGTGATACTTTTCTGCAGTTTCTGGTTTTTCCTACAAACAGGATTGAGGAGGATTCTTAAACATTCTCATATGACATTGTTGTTGGCTTTACAGGGCTGACGCTTAGTACAGGAGATGTTGCAAAGGCTGCCAAGGCTTGGCCTGCTGTCCTCTTCGGTCTGGTGATTTTTTTACTGGCACCCTTTTATTCCTCAATTCATATTTGTGGTGGTGTCAGATCTCTTTTGTCAATTCTCTTGCTATGCAAGTAATAGGAGAAAGCCCATCTTGTTTGAAGCAAAATTTTGCATTTTCACTTTCTTTGTTTCTATCATGCAAGTGAGGAATAGGGGAAACCCAGGTTGTTGAAACAGAATAATGTCTGCATTGCAGTAGACTCCCAGCAGTGGCCTGTGCAGCCATGACAGACCCATTCCTGTTTTCTAACAGTTATGGATGTGAGCAAAGACAGCTCTGCCTTCCATCTCATGGAAACAAGAATCACTGTGTACTAGTACAAAGAAGTAATACTCTACTATGATTGTCAATGGTTCCACTGCAGGTCTCAATCTTGTTCATAACACCCTTGATGGTTGTACCAGTTTTGTGTCTGAATTTGGTACCTAGAGAGCTCGTTACAGGTAGTGCTTAGTGATTGTCTACATTCTCTGTTTTCTACATGTTTCTGTAATTTGATACAACTCCATTTATTCAGGCTTTACAGGGTTCAGCTACTTTGTGATTGATTTCAGAGCTTTCTCTTATTGTTCTTCAATGTTTCATTTGAGTGATTGTGTTATTGGAGTCTCATGGAACTTTGTGTTTTCCTTGGCCAGTGCAGGATTGGCAATTTTCTGTTGTGTACCAACCACTCTCACCAGTGGGGTTTCTTTAACCCAGGTATGGTGTGGTCTTCACTGACTTTCTCTGCAATCTCTGTGTATGTATGTCTCCATATACTATTTGTTGTTGTTGTATATAGAAATGACTTGTGTTTTGTCCATGATTTGCAGCTTCCCAGACAGAATTGGTATTGACCCAAGTGAGAATTTTACTTGTGGATGTCACTGACAGCTTGCAGGGGCCAATACCCTAAAAACATCGTCTTGTTTCCATCTTGTTTCACTAGCTTAATTGACCTGTCCGTAGCAACTGCTCCCCGGTCACTGGGGGATTAACCTGCAGTTAAGCTGTTTTACCATGATTGGCCTGTAGTTAATCAGTCCTAGTTCACTCAAATCTGAGTGAAATACAAGGTGAACTTGGCCACATCTAGCTAGTAGTGAGTAGAATTTTGCTACCAATACTTAAGAAGGCAGGGGTGGTGGTTATTATTTTTCTGATATTTTGGGGCTTATGAATTTTTATTGCAGAGGAGCAGATTTGCCCAGCAATATGGGTCGAGATTCAAGTTCTGCAATAATTGGGAAAAGGAGTCGGGTGGTTGAGGATGAAATCTACTATGATAATTACCATGTTCACAAACTTTATCTTACAGAGGTAGGTTACTCATGTGTTCATTATACTTCCTTCCACGACCCTTTATGGTTGATCTCAAAAGTGCATTTTGCTAGACTTCATGTTGTTCAACCCTAGAGGGTAGCCCGTGGTTGTAACTTGTAGCACTGAGGTTCACAGGTGATGGCATCAAGGTTTGCATGGACTCAAAGTGGGAGAGTCTGAATCTTGTACTCAACGAGCATCACCACCTTTGCCAGAAAATATGGTTTCCCCTGCCCAGACTGAGGCTGGAGCATTGTCCCGATCTGCCTCTTCTTTTCCCAGCCACGGGTACTCTCTCCCTGCACATTTGCCTAGCATTTGTAGAGGACAAGGAGATTAGATGCCCAAACTTTTTGAGTTTTGGGTTTGGCTCGTATAACAGTAATTGTTCCAAAATGTCTGTCCATGGATAGACGGGTATCTACTACTACCATGGGTCTTACTTTGTTACATTGGTGTTGTTGCTTGATCATCTGAAGCTACTTGTCTCTAGAGATGGAGCTGTTATACCTGCTACTTACAAGTAAATAATGCCTGGAATTGTTTAGTCTCTGCAAGTTGGGCTTGCCACTCAAACTCCATCAGGCAGGGTTCGAATCTCAATGAGAAGAGGATTCTGCACTGATGTTGCAGGAAATCTCTTCTAGAGAACTGCAAACTTTAGTGTTCTTGTTCACTTTGGTATGCGTGTGCATTCCTTTTGAACCCGCTAAACTGGAATCGATAGTCCTGATGAGATTTAGGGTTGGAGAGAGACTAGAAGGAAAAAGGTTTGCTGGATTTGCTCAGCCGTAATATAAGCATCTTCAATGAATCTCAGTTTGACAAATATGTGGGTTTACAGATGAGGATCTAAGGATTTTGCTTGCAATCTGAAGATTTTTCCTGTGGGTGGGCACGCAGTGATTTTGAGACTGGCCAGCTCTCAAGTCTTGGCTTTTAGGCTTATGTCAAAAACACCTGGTTTTGTGTTTCAAATTGAACAATGTTGTCTGTGCTTCTTTGGACAGCAATCCCAGAGTCTCAGCAAGCATTGATCAATCCTCTATCCTTACACACTGGGTGGTGGGTAAGGATAGAGGATTGATCATGAGCAGCTGGAAGCATTATGCAAACGAGAATGTTGGGCGGCGGCAACAACAGTAGTGGAGGACGTGACTATGCTGACCACTTAGAAGGCGTGATGATCACAGCCAGAGCTAGCTTCTTCTTGTGGTTGCTTGGTTATCAAGCATCATGCATGGGTACCTCCTCCTCCTGTAAGTTGCTTCATGTCCACATCGCATTGGGAGGTTTCTTGCCTTGCTCTTGTTTGTTGTTGTGATTCCAGACTTACTACAAAAAGCCCAGACACAGAGAATTACGTTCACGGAAGCACCTGCCAAATACACTTCCAACACAAGTGCAACATTTCGTTCCAATTTGACAAATGCTGCAAATGGCAGCGGCAGCAGCATTGATGCGTACACCACTCTGTGCTCAATTCGACGCAAGGTAGGCAGGCATTTTGTTGATGCTCTTACAGCAGATCAGGTAAGTAGACTTGCTTCCTATTTTTGCACTCCTCTATCCTTCAAGTTGTAAACCATGGGAGCTACTGCTGCTCCTTCTGTTGTTGCATTCGCAGAGATTTGATAAGCACTTTGGATTGTTCATGTCCCCAACCTGCACATAACAAACCTAATTTACGGCAGATGGCAGTCCTCTTATGCAAGGCTGGTGAAGCTTATTGTCAAGTTCTAGACTGTCATTATAGTTCACTCATGACAACTCTCACTAGCTGGGTGGGGGCAAAACACTATAGTTGGATCAGAGAAATTTTGAGGATTGTGCTGGCTGAGAGGATTCTTTTGTGAACCTCCTTGATGGCCAGCATTCCTTTGTCGTCTCTGTCAACACATCCAATGGAGTTCAGTTTGCAACTCAATACAATTGGACTATAGGTATGTGGTATCTATCTACAGCTTGAGGTCACCCTACCCTTTTTATGCTTCACAACAAAAGCAAAGAAAACAACGAGTCTTTTTCTCTCTGCAAATTAGTCATTTTGGAATGTCATGCGCTCTCAGTTGACACTTATATCCATGAATTATGTGTTTGGAGCATTGGTGGATGCCTCGGGACGAGCTGAGCTTTATGGCACTACAGACCGACCGATCGATCCCGATCGATTGGTCTGCACGAGCCGGATTAGCATTCTTGAGGCGTCCACCCCCAATCTGTTCGTTGTGTAAGATCCCCTCCTATCAATGTTGAGAGCACCAATGCCTTGTTTGGAGCATTGGTGGATGCCTCGGGACGAGCTGAGCTTTATGGCACTACAGACCGATCGATCGATCTCGATCGATTGGTCTATACGAGCCGGATTAGCATTCTCGAGGCGTCCACCCCCAATATGCTGATTGTGCAAGATCTTTTTGTGTCATCGTTAAGAGCACCAATGCCTTGTTTGAAGCATTGGTGGATGCCTCGGGACAAGCTGAGCTTTATGGCACTACAGACCGACCAATCGATCCCGATCGATTGGTCTGTACGAGCCGGATTAACATTCTCGAGGCGTCCACCCCCAATCTGTTGGTTGTGTAAGATCCCTTCCTATCAATGTTCACTACTAGCTAGATGTGGCCAAGTTCACCTTGTATTTCACTCATATTTGAGTGAACTAGGACAGATTAACTACAGGCCAATCATGGTAAAACAGCTTAACTGCAGGTTAATCCCCCAGTGACCGGGGACCAGTTGCTACGGACAGGTCAATTAAGCTAGTGAAACAAGATGGAAACAAGTGATGTCCAAATTCAGGTGGAAATTACACCTATTAGTTAAATCAACCTACAACACTAGTCAATGAAACATTGTCAGCTGAGCTTCACCAAGATCTCCATCAAACCCTCTCAGAAATTAGCATTCAAAATTCAACACTAAAATGACCTTAAAATGCAGCACCACGTGCCCCTTCAGAGCGCACACAGGATCTACAAGATTTGGGAATACTTCCACTACAAACAAAATTGTTTATAGTTGAAAAGTTCCCAAAATCAACACCTATGGAAAGGGACCAAAACTATCAAATTCTCAAGACAAACCTGAGCAAAACTGTTCGAATCTGAAATGCAGGGCTCCATTTGTCCTTAAGTATGCCCAGGTGCAAACCCTTCCAAGTGCATCTCAAGATCCTGTAAAGAGCTTTCCTGCCTTTCGAATACTTGATTATCAGGTGCGGCTATTGCTGATGAAGATAGGGAGACAGAAAGGAGGCTTGCAACAGCTGCAGCAACATCTTGAATTTCTGTCACATTGCAGGAAGCAATGGGAAGATTCAGTCATGATGTTGGCTAGCAATCAAGATACATTGCTAATGAAAGAAGTCAATAGTACCTCATTCAAGTTGCAATAAGCTTGACAGGATAAAAGTTGTTTCATCTAAGCCTAAACCATAGAGAGGCCCTACATAGTAATCAATACAGGAAAGTCATATAGAGAATAGCAGCTACAATGGGTTGTGGTATGGCAGCAAGGATTCCTCCAAATTTTCCTGCATGCAATAAATATCCCCTTTGGTTGAAACACCTAGTTTTCCACAAACAACTAGACAAATATATTCAATGCCATGAATGTATGATGTACTCACCAAGAATAGAGAAAAAAAACATGAAAATGGCAGCAATCTGGACTACTCTCCGACTTCCTATGCGTGTGAATCCAATTAGCCCAATATTTTCCCTGCAAACACAATAAATTAAACCAAGGTCAACACTGCAGTAATCCTTGGATATCAAATGACAAGTCCTTGATATACCATAGTCCGAAGTATTGATGTCACTCACGGAACAACAGTTGCACCAGTGAAGGTGCCAAAGATACCATTTAAGAAGAGACCGATTCCCTGCCATCCAATTCCTCGACTTATGACAGAAGTTGGTGGGGGAGTTGCTCCTGCCAATCGAGCCAAAGCATAAAAGCCACCAGTTGACTGTAAAAGACCATGCAAATAATTTAGGGAAAAAAGAAATCACAACAAATTTGCCAATACAAAAGCACCATTGAAAAAATGATTACCTCCACGAGAGCAGCAAAGGCTGCTGACATAACTCCAACAGCATTGGAAACATCAAAAGTTGGAGGGCCCCACTGAAGAGGATATGAAATCCTAACCCTGAGTATAAACAAACAGAAGATTGAAATTCAGATATGAGGTACTTCATTGGCACAATTACATTTGCTCTTCTTTCAAGAGAAAAGAAATAGTTCTTATTTCGAGCAAGGAATTAATGTAGATGATAATTGATGGAATGTAATACCAGGGAGCATGTGAGTCAAGACCACTTTGGTCAGTGCGGCAATGAAGTTGTCCAAGTGCACTTGCATGGTCATAAGCTCCAGTTACCGTTAAAATAGTTGCACAGACCCATACAATGACAACTCCAAAGATAATAGGAAAGAGCTCAAAGTAGTGAACATGTCTTATGCAGATGTGCTTCAAGTACTGGCCATCAAAACAATTGAAAATACATTGTCATCAAGGAGCATTGACACTCAAATAGAATACAATACAACAAAAGTAAGTAGACTAATCAAAGAGCACACTCAATATGTCCAGCAGGGCACTTGCTAAAGATTTACCTGTGAAAAGAGCAATATAAACAGAAGAGCTGGAATGCCAATTTGGACACACTTCACAATCTAATATAACCAAGAAAAGAGTCATAACTCACAACCAAAAATTAGCACATACAACATTATTGATGCTGATGCAAAATCAGCAGGTTGCATGAAAACATACCAAGAAAGTCCAAAGAACACTAACAAATATCTTGTACCACAAAAATCAAGATGGAAGGAGGAGAGGAAACTATACCCCAGGAAATCCATATTCCAAAAGGCCAAAACCCACAATTGCTGTGACAGGGGCTATAACAATAGGGTTGATCATGATCACCTTGCAAATTTTGTGTAGTCATATGTAATTATGAAGATGTATCACACAGCACTTCAATCACATCCCCTTGTCTAATGTCTACAACATGAATAGTACTAGGTCTGATTTCCATGAGTCTTCTGCACAGAATCAGGCATGAGTGACGACCAGTGGGATCCTCCAACTGACTGGGCTCCATTGATCAGTAAAGTTGTTTCCTTTACCTGACAATTCGGCCCCACAGGCCACTAAATCTGAGTATGATAGTCAGTCCTGACCCAACGACGAAGGCTCCTTGCGTCGCCCTCATTGCTCGCCGAAGTCTCTGTAGAATGCAGGAAATATCTGTTTTATGACAAGAACAACAAGGGTAGAGACTTTTGAAGTTGCATCGAGAACCTCAAGTAGGTTTTGGGTGATGTCGCTTACCTCATGCGGGTCGGGAATGTCGACGATGGAAGGAGCATTGACAATTGAAAGAGTGATAGACAGAAAATAGAAGGAATTTCCCATAGTTGCTGGCAACCTAGAATCAAGATTGGTCTGGAGCATAGTATTGATCGCTGAAACAAAAAGCGCGTTCTGCACCACTAGCGTTAAATCATTCTGTAATGACATGGTACAAAGCTAAATCATCTTATTACCCTAAGCAAATGGACCACAATTAGCGGTAGCGAAGAGCTCAAGACGGCCTGCCACCCAAAAGAATAAAACCAAAGTGAAGAAGTACTGTGCAAGAACCCTGTTTGTAAATTGCTACCTATTAGAGATTGAACTGTTAATTCATTCAAGATAACTAAGAAGACTAAGAGAGAGAAACGACGGTAAGGCAGCCTTACGTGCTGATCTATGTTCGAAACATACACCGTCCGTCGGATACTATCTTCACGCTGTGCTCGACTCGTTCGACTACTGACTCATTTCTTGCTCCCGCCATTGTTGCCATTCTTCAATGACGTCAATCAAAGCCCCGTAACATAGCTTGGTGAGATAAAGATCAAAGAACAAAGATAGCTTAAAAGTCATGAAGAAGCCGAGAGTAGCCGTAAGAAAAGGGGCAAACATCTATTACCTTGCGAGAGTTTTGCTTGGGAATTAATGCTGCCAGAGCAACAGAAGACGCATCAGAGTGCGATGGTGGAATGAACTCCTTGGCCAGGGGATTAAGCTTCGTAAGAAGCTCTTCCAGTTCCCGCATATTGTCATTGCTCGCATTGCTCCCGGCATCCAAGGTTGCTCCTTCGTCATCTGCCCCGCTCTCCTGCAAAACGCCCCTGCCATTTGCGCTTGCCTTGGCTGCTGTTGCGGATTCTGAGCCTGCTGCTGATCCCGGGGCTGTTTGGCTCTTCTTCAAATGAGAAAGCCCTAAGTTTTCCAGTAATTTCCTCAAAACTGGAATCATTCAAATCCTAGATAATTCCCTCCCTTCAATAGGAAAAGATGAGCTAAACCCTAAACAAACTTCAGCCTTAGTAAACATGTACACCATATAGCGAACCATTTTCACCAATGAAGGTAAAAGCACTAAAATTATAGTGAATTAATTCACTTTTATGGTTCCACAGTTAAATAGTCTAATGAACTACACCCCACTTTCCTAGTAGTGGTTGAGAGCACCAATGCCTTGTTTGGAGCATTGGTGGATGCCTCGGGACAAGTTGAGCTTTATGGCACTACAAACCGATCGATCGATCCCGATCGATTGGTCTGTACGGGCTGAATTAGCATTCTCGAGGCATCCACCCCCAATATGCTGATTGTGCAAGATCCTTTCGTGTCATCGTTAAGAGCACCAATGCCTTGTTTGAAGCATTGGTGGATGCCTCGGGACAAGCTGAGCTTTATGGCACTACAGACCGATCGATCAATCCCGATCGATTGGTCTGTACGAGCCGAATTAGCATTCTCGAGGCATCCACCCCCAATCTGTTGATTGTGCATGATCCCCTCGTGCCATTGTTGAGAGCACGAATTGTTTCTGTGTGAGAAGCAGATGTTGATTCCTTCATGTTCTTGTAAGCTGCTCATACATGGGGTGTTTGGGGTCGGACAATTTTGTGGTTCACCCTAAAACCATCATCATCTTTTGTCCATAATGTCCTTACGTTGTTTTGTTTCGGGCCTCATTCGATTCCTCATGACGAATTGTAAAATGTTCTACAATAACTGATCGATCTCGGTCTTTCTGTGTCCAAGTTAGTTTGCATTCTCGAGGTGTCCCTCACAGAAGTAAAAAAAACACATGACCGATTAAAATTAAACCTTGATCTCCGTCAAATGATCGAAATTCGGCTCTCGTGCAATTATGGTTGTATGAAGTGTGCTTGCTCCAAGGGGGATAGAAAGGGGAAGGGAAAAATGAATGAAACTTGACATCAAGTTTCTTCTATGTAGATTACGCGTCGCTGGAAATGATTTACCTGGGTAAAATGGTTTTCTTTAGAGGGGGATGATTGAAAGGAATGCATGAATTTCATAATTTGCATCACAAGGATTGGTGTGACAGTATCTTAAGACAAGACAGTAGAGGAGGTGGTGTAGCCAGAGATAATCATAACAAACACACAAAGAAGGTTCCCAAAAAAATAAAATGAACATCTGATTGAAAACATTGATGACGAAGGGAAATTTTAAACTGGCCTAATAAAAAGTGAAATGATGGTTTTGATTCCACGCACGAAGAACATTTAATAGAAAAAATAGTGTGTCGCCGCCATCGAAGGTACAAATAGATAGCACATGTGAAGTTCACAAAAAAGTCGGGGTTCATAGAATGTTCATGATGACGAAAAGAAATCGAAGGCCTCCTGTGATTGCAAGTTAAAGAGTTTACGTATGTCAAAAAATTTCACACAAATAGGAAATATAAAAAATGTTTGAAGAGGGCGTTCAAAGAATCAGACGGAATATATGAAGCGCTTTTGGGCATTTTATGGACGTATACATACACAATCCAGACGGATTGTAAAACATTGATGACAAGTCTGTCCGATGAATAGATGGCTTCAGAATTTTAACGTTAAAAAATGAACGCATGGGCATGAAGTCACAAGCATGTAGTGATGTGTAAGTTGCCGCAAGAGAATAAAAAATCTCAATGACGAATGCCAACGAAAGTCTCCATCTTTTTTATTTTCACGGAATGAGTTTTTGACTTAATCTTCTTCTCTTTTCTTAGCAGAATGCTATCAAAACCTAGGAGGACAAATGGAAGCTAAATATAAACAACACAAGCAACAAAAAGAGAGGAGTCAGTAGTTTCTGAAGGGTTTAGAACTCCAGCATGGAGAAAAGGTGATGAACAAAGAGTTTTTGATGTTTCAAAGACTATGAGCTAAATATTCCTTCAGATAATTGCCCACTTTTTCCACATCTTCCTACAGATGATGGCCATTTTGGCTACAAACAAAAACAATTCGCAAAAAAAAAAACCCACCGGTGCTATTATTACCATATGGTTGAAGAATGGGTACCTTTAAAATAAATACACTTATTATTACATTTTCTTTCAAGGAGAGGTTTACAAAATTTAAAATAATAATAAAAATATAATTAATATGATTATTTTGGGGTGCACAAATAGACAGATCCATTTCATAAATGGAAAAATCCATAGTTTTGACTCTTACCCAAAATTGGATCTGGACTTCAAACCCTAATTGTTGGATTCGAAGAACCTGGTTTGGGAACCTCAAGCTACACGTGGATCAAGACCTAGACCTGGAGCTGGACTTGAAACCCCAATATTTGGCTTCGAAGAACCTGGATTGAGACCTGGTTTGGGAACTTCAAAGTGCAATCGTGGATCTGGACTTCAAACCCTGAATCTAGGGTTTGAAGAAGAAGAAGAAGAAGAAGAAGAAGAAGAAGGAGGTGGGGACATGGTTAGGGAACCTCAAGCTACACATAGACAGACAGACATACACCACGTTTGCTTTGATATATAGGATATAGGATCCTGCAATGTGACCTAATTTCACAGGGGAAGAAATCTTGTAAATACGATCTAGTTTACTTTTACGGTCATTTGTAAGAAAAATTGAACGATATCCCCTTTAAGTAAATGTTTTTTTTCTTATCATAAATGGTAGGGCCACCATGCGACGCATGCTGTGCCCGTCGTGTTTTGTTTGTCTTGGATGGCGAACATGTGTCGTTCGGATAAACCTTGGCCGAATTGTGTGGTGGATGAAATTGAACCTGAAACCTAGGCAAATTGGTCGCATGAATGAAGATTTGATGTGAGACGTACTGGTTTACAATACAAACGTCGGTCGCAAGAATGAAAACTAATATTAAATTATTGGTAACACAACGGGGGAAAATTGATATTTACTTAAATTGATGTCATATTAATTTCCTTAAACAATTACTTTATTTTTTCCATAGGAGGGTTCAACAAAATGGGTAGCCCAATGTTTGAGTCATTGCAAAACTTCTCGATGGCATAGTTGGGAACGAACCAAACAGTAAGCACTACGCTGACTGCTCCATTGTGGGTCGTCGCATCAATGGTTCAACCTGGATTGTCAAGACCGGGGGGGGGGGGAGGGGAAGGAGGTTCAATTCCCTGCACCCCCGGTCCTCCTACTCTTGTCTAAGCTCTGGTTCGACGACCAGCCTAAACCCCCCCTGCCGCACCCCCCTCTTTCCTCTTCTACTTGCGATTGGTCGCCTTTTGTTATTTTTTGTCAAGCCACACTCGTTTTCGCCCTCTTTTTATTCGATTTTCGATCGCTCGAATCGTTCATTTTGTTAAGATGTCTTTTTTTTACCAACGGTTAAAATTGTTGAACTTTTTCCCTCCACGAACGAATGTAAACGTGGAGAGCCCAGAGTCCGCTTTATTGGACCCCTCAAATTTTTGAAAAATACATGGGAACCCCCTGAGGATTCTTTTCGTCTGTTTATGTTTTACGAATACATTTAACAGGGTATAAATATTTAATGTTGTGTAAAAAGGTATTTCGTTTGAAGATCGTCATCATTTGCATCATTTTTTAGCAGGAGTGTTGTAGGACTCGTGCCCTCCAAGGATGTTCATAGCTTGATTGAATGGGAAAAGAAAATTGTGCCTTATGAAATTTCCCGAGTTTTTTTTTTGTTTCCCAGGTTTGAATGACCCAACACCCACTAATGCCCCATCCACAAATCTCGTTTTAGGGTTTAGGGTTGAGAAATTTTTCTCCTAGGAAAATTAATAAATAGCTCAGAGAAAAGGGAGAAAGTATACTTGTAAAATTAAAAATCTATATCATAAAAGAGGTATTTGATATGAATTTGTCTGGAACGACCCAAGCCGCATCACAAAATAAATCAAGAATTGCTTTTTATGACGACCAAATAACAATTAGGGTTGTTTTGGGAAAAGGAACATTATGGCAACACCGCAGGGCATATCTAACCAAATAATAATTAGGTTTGTTTTGGGAAAAGGAACATTATGGCAACGTCGCAGGGCATATCTAAAGTATGTCATCGTGGCGAATCGCGATTAATTTTAATTGGTAAATACTCTAGGACATTTTTGGTAAACATTATTAGAGTTTTCACGCTTGCACAAAGTTTAATATATCACACATCCTTTTTAATCTATAAACATTCATTGTAACAAAGCTTTGTTGGGATGGAAGATGAATTAAATATTTATTAAACAATGAGAATAAGAATCAGATTTATTTCCCTCCAAAATGGCCACGGCGTTCCCATTTGGTTGTGGACGGCCAATCCCAACATTATACGGGTCAGTTTATTTAACATGTAAAAATTATAAAATATGTTTCATATATGGTGCACAGGATTTTTGTACAGGCCACATTAAATACTTAAAATTATGTTCAACATTTTCCCAAGTGTATTGAAAGAGGTGGCACCCATATTGCAATGAATACATAATCATATCAAATCTAACACAAAGTAATCTACCTTTTTTCAAAATTAAATTCCATTTATCCAAATAAATAACATATATATGCATGGATGGCAATAAAAAGGTACGACACATGACAAACAAAGGGGGGGGGGGGTAGATATTTTATTTTTTTCCAATTTTCTTGTGTGTGCAAGAGGAATATGTCATGTAAAATCCCACGATTTGGAAAACCAAAAGTTATTTTGTATGTGTAGTATAGCAGTGTATAGCACCAAGCGCTTGTTCCTCGGGTGAACAACACAACATATATCTCCATGTAAAATCCACCGATCCATTTTGGAATCTTTTACACATGGTTCGCCCAACATCCGAACTGTGAACGATTGAATTATCATTTTTTGCATATGTTATGTCGGGAGGGAGCATGGCATCACAAACATCGCATGTTAAACTCTGCGTGCAGGATTTGTTGGGATGGAGGATGAATTAATGTTTATTGAATGATGGGAATAAAAATATCATCTATTTCCCACCAAATATACCAAAGATAAATTGGCCATGAATTAAACAGGTCTGCAAATGTTATGTGCTACATCAATTATCATTGAAACAATACCAAAAATAAATCAATACAATCTAAATCTAAACCGATAGTATTAACTTAGACAGGTTTTACTGTAGTATGTGAGCACAATGAATGGCATGACTAATGTTTTTCTTCAAATTGTCATATTGAAAATTTGGTGATTTTTTCAAGACATAACAAAATTAGCTGAATTCACACAAGAATTCTTAGATTGATATTAAAACAGTTAGGTTAATCCATAGCTTCTTTCCCTAACCACAGGGATCTAGTCTAGAAACTTTGGCTTCTTCCTTTTTGGTGCTCTTATCTTCAAGAATTGACATAGACAAACCAAGGATTTCCAGTCTTTTCATATTTATCTTCATATATTTCCAATTTCTAACTTACGGTAGGCAAATTCACCCTCTAAAAATTATTGTTTTGTTTTGAAACATAGTAGTGTGCCATATATATGATGTTATAATTTCCTCGAAATTTGCCTCAAAATAGCAAAATTGGTTAAAATTAAATTAGAAAGGAACATTGTCCAAAATTTCCTGGATTTTTATACAAGAAAGGGATAATTCACTCCCCAAAAAAACATTGTTTATGAGATATATGGCCAAAAAAACAGTGTTTTATGAGGTATATGGGGGTTGATCAATTTGGGGTTTGAAGGGTTCATGGTTTAAGAGCCAAGTCATTAGGGTCCAGAATAAGTGTGTAGTTTGTACCAAATGTACATGCACCTCCATTATCACCTCAACCTGACAAAATTTTGCCCACGAACAACACCTGATTCCAGTGTACTGGATAGTCTTTTAAATAACCCTTTACGAAAATGACGATTGCCTATAATGACGAAATCTGTATGGGGATGCAACAAAGAAAAGATTGTTGCTTACATCAAGCGTGCTTTCAAGCAATGTCATAGTAAAGTTGCTAGTTCAGAGGTACCACCAGGATTCAGGGATTGAGCATTTCAGAAATAATCTAGATGCTTGTTGTCGATGTTCTCGTGAGCATCTGGTATATCTCAGAAGGCACAAAATATGTCTAGATTGGTATGGTGTTCATGGTAAACTGAAATGCAAGCATATCCCAAGATTTGTGAATGATCGAGCAGCATGAAGGTTGTTGTTTGTTCAGAAGCTCAACTTCACAGAAGTGAATTTCTAGGTGTGATATAGAGTTGTTCCCCTATTTTTAGATCCTTTTCGACTACCTCCAACTTTTATCTTACAAACTAGCGATGTTTCTTTTAGAATGCACGATTGTTCAGAGTTCACACAGTGGGTCAGTAGATTTTAACAACCTAGTTGCTAATGGAGGGACTATGGGGGACTCTACAGGTATTGAGCAGTGTTGATGCGAGTTTTGGTCTTGGTCATAATTCGCAAGGTCCTTACCATGGGCCAAAGCTTGAAGAGAAACCTGACAAGCCTGGAAGAAACCCTAAAAGTTACTAATCCTTGCTAAAATGAGATGGACAAACGAATGGGTGTTGAGATGGAGTTGAAGGTTGTCAAGAAGGATTTGTAATTTGCATCTGCCAATTCAAACACCAAAGTGGTTAACATGGTGTCCCTTGCACCACCATATGCTTCACCGGCCAAATTCAAGTAAGCATGTACAGCAAGGGCTCTTGTAGAATCCAAATGTTGTATAAAACAAAGCCCATTGCTCAGTGATTTTTATATGGCGAACTTGCATATGGTTATTGTGGGCTCAATTTAGCTACATTACGTTACAATGGTTGTTTCTGGGTTTTCCTAACAAGAGTCCATGCTCCATCAAACACGGAATAACTTGTAGGGGATAATGTAGGAGTAGAAAGTTCCTTTTAGAACTATTTTTGCTTTTAGTGGTTAGGCATTTATTTGGTTGTGGCAGGTATGAATGGTACCAAACAACTAGTTTGGTTGTGGTTTGTATTTTGGCAAAGGCAGTTGAAGAAGAAAATCTGAAAGTTCATTTCAGTGAACACATTGTATGTTCCAAGTTCTATATACTCCCAGACCTTGATTTTGTTTCTCAAATAGTTTGGTTGTATGTTAGTTGGGCTTCTAATGACTTGTATGTGTTTCCAGATCAGCTGCACAATTTTTACAGCAGTTTTTTCACCCTGCATTGAATTGTCCAAAAGAATGGTTCCAGGCCTCTGTTATCAGGTCACTGTGTGTTTCTGAAGGCCTAGTGATAGATGGGCCAGTGTTAGGGTCTCTTTCCATTAGGCTGCTGTGATCACAGTTACACACAGTGTGTTGTGATCACAGTAGCTTAATGGAAAACCACTGACATATTAGCATCTTGTTTCTTGCTTCAGGGATAATCGATTTCCATTGGAGAGTTACAAGTGTGGTGAAAATATGTAGTTAATTAAAGGTCATATAAAATGATGGATGTTGTGATTTAATGTCACTTACAGCAAATGATGGAATGTGTGTTGGCAACTAGGCCTGGTCATTAATCTCAGGGAGCCATTGCCGTGCATGCTACAACTCCCCTTGTTTGGCAAGGTGACTAATTATAACTATGCCATTTTTGTTACAGTAGAAGGATAAGCCATTTGTGTTACAGTAGAAGGATAAGCACATTGCTAATGTGCCTAGGCTGCTCACTAGGTTAACTCCCACACGTTGACTGTGCAGGTGATCCCTGCAGAGTGTAAATATGCCTGCTTGAAAACCAAGTTGGAGATCAAACTTGTCAAGGCTACGAACATTCATTGGATGTAACTTGGGTGCAACACAAAATGCGAGACTGACTGGGACAAGTTAAAGGCAATTGTTAAAGAAGAGGTGGGTGTTTTTCAGTCTTGATATTTTGTGACAAATATGCCATATGGGTAAAACTATATGCACATTTTGCCTTTAATAGTAGACCTATGATCTAACTCGGGCTGGTCTTGATAGGTAAACCACCCACCACCTATACAATACACTACAATCCTAAACAAAGGTAGTGAAAATTGGGCAAAAAAGTACAACGCATTAGAGGCCCGAATATGTGAGCTTGAGGAGAAGATGAATGCAATGACCTTGGAGCTGAAAGAGGTATGCCAAACTGTACTACCGAGTTCATCAGTTCCCTTGCCTACACAACCCAACTGCCTTGGTGCAAATCCAAAGATAGTTGCAGAGGTTGCAAGGATATTTTTCCCATCATGGGAACCACTTGAACCATGATTTTTTTAACTCCCTAAATTTTGATACAAAGCTGCTTGACAAGTGTCCATATTAAACCTTAATGGACCCTATAATTTTTTGTGATATTAGTCGTTGAAGGAGCTAAACTGATTGAAGTCAAATGTACCCAAGATTGTCACCTTAGTGGCACTACAGATTTGTGAAACCTTTTTGGACATCTCAGCTTGCAACATACAAGGTAGCTATTCCTTAGAGCAGCGCAGTCTAAAAGGATCTGAGTCCCTAGCTTGAGTGTCTGTATCTTGTGGGCAGAATATGACATTTTTCCTTTGAGCTTCATTCTCCTTCTAGGCTACAAAAGCTCCTACCATTGTGGATGTAGGGTAGAAATAGTGAGTAAGGAGTGATTTCCGTTCATGATCTCATACTTTGTGAGTAGCACCCAAAAGGTAATCACTAGATTCATCTTGTAATTGTGAATCATTCTTATGGAGTTTTCTTCAAATCTCAGAAAGATGAGTCGAGTGTGATGCCTTGTGACTTGATAGGATATTGCAAGTGATGCAAATGATGAGACTTTGTTGGCTTCAGTGGAATCATCCAGTTACCCATTTGATATTGCAAGCAAAGGGGCTCAGTGGGTAATTCATGGCCATGTACAGTGGGAGAACAATAGATGCTGCCAAAGTGGCTATGTTTAGAAAGACCTTGACTGCTTCTGCTATCGA
The DNA here is from genome assembly GCA_963920785.1 of Sphagnum contortum. Classification (NCBI taxonomy): domain Eukaryota; kingdom Viridiplantae; phylum Streptophyta; class Sphagnopsida; order Sphagnales; family Sphagnaceae; genus Sphagnum; species Sphagnum contortum. The sequence goes on from OY987284.1 coordinate 15,672,387, forward strand.
CATTAGTGTGTTTTGTATGTGTATTGTGGCATTTTTGGTGGGTGCAACAGAGTTGATGATCTTGACAACTTGTCCAAGGTCCAGAGATGAGATTGGTTTTCGACCTTGGACAAAAAAAAAGGGTTCAGGTTTTTTGTCAAATCAGGAGTCACCTGCTTTTTTTCAAACATCTTTAGTTTGTTCATATTGTTCGCTACTTGTCTTTGTTTTCTTTGTTCTAGTTTTCTTTGCAGCCAAAACGTGGTGATTTGGACATGAATCAGCATGTCAACGATGTGAAATATGTTGGATGGGTGATGGAGGTAAGCTTCTCTTAGCCTGTTTTCTCAGAAGTCAAATAAAAGATACCTATTTCTTTTACTGATTACTTACATACATACCTCAGTTTGTGATGACCAATGGTGTGTGACAGCTCCTTTTGAGAGCACTTGGCTTCAAGAGTAATTATGTTTTTCTACCTGATGTTTGGGAGATTTGGTGTTATTTTCTGTTATCTAAATGCCATGCTCATGTAGGATACTTGTTTCATTGTTTGGCTGGTCAATAGGAAATGTGGACACAAGGTTAATTCAGAATGTGGCTTTGGCTGCAGAGTGTTCCAATTGCAGTTTTGAAAACTATGAACTTTCAAGCATGACACTCAAGTACCGAAGACAGTGTAGCCAATCTGATGCTTTACAGTCAATGTGCAGTCCTACATCTTGTACTGCAAAGCTAGAGAAGGAAGCCGAAGTAGAGATGAATGGAGCAGGTTGTTCATACACAGTTGGATCTCAAACATCAATTCCAGATGTTGCCAAGTGTGTACCTCCACACTTACAGTTTACACATTTGTTGCGGTTGCAAGTTGATGGTGCAAAAATCCTCCAGGGTAAAACACAGTGGAGATTAAAGAAGTCTAAACACTTGCATTGAAACTGGGTGTTTTTTGTAGGGTAGAGAAGAATATTATAGGACACTTAAATCTGTCATGATATGTTATGATAGGTGTGTTATGGAAGGGAAGGTAGGGGATCTAGTAACATTATCTGAGAGTTGTGCAATCCAACATTTCATAGAGCCACCTCCTTGATACCCAAGGGTTACAAACCTTTTTACATTGTAAAATTTGAAATTTTGATATAAATATTTATTTTTGCCTTCCAAAGTGACTCCAAATGAATATAAACCCTGCTTCCAAAATAAGAATACAATGTCATGCTCTTGCGATACACAGTGGATCTCAAAACCATTTGCGAATCATAATTCTTCGAAACACTGTAAAAGCCAAAAGACCAAATATACCATGTCACAGACATCGCTATATTTTTACGGGTAAAATCATTCCAGAATAGGTTTGCAAAATCATAGATTTCGCAAACTTTTAGCGGCATTTTGAGAATCCCAAAATGTTTGCGTTAGATCTTACATCGGAAACATATAGACTTTTGAGTCGATTCGCTAAGTCGTTGCGGTGATGGGTTTGTTGCAAATAGTTTTCGATGTAATGTTAATCGCAAATTTTTAGCGGCATTTTGAGAATCTCAAAATGTTTGTGTTAGATCTTATATCGGAAACCAATAGAGTTTTGAGTCGATTCGCTAAGTTGTTGCGGTGATGGGTTTGTTGCAAATAGTTTTCGATGTAATGTTAATTGCAAACTTTTAGCGGCATTTTGAGAATCCCGAAATGTTTGCGTTAGATCTTATATCGGAAACCGATAGACTTTTGAGTCGATTCGCTAAGTCGTTGCGGTGATGGGTTTGTTGCAAATAGTTTCCGATGTAATGTTAATTGCAAACTTTTAGCGGCATTGTGAGAATCGCAAAATCTTTGCGTAAGATCTTATATCGGAAACTGATAGACTTTTGAATCGATTCGCTAAGTCTTTGCGGTGATGAGTTTGCTGCAAATAGTTTCCGATGTCATGTGTATCGCAAACGGGTAGCGGCATTTTGAAAATCGGAAAATGTTTGCGTTAGATCTTATATCGAAAACCGATAGAATTTTGAGTCGATTCGGTAAGTCGTTGCGATGATGGGTTTGTTGCAAATAATTTCCGATGTACTAGGAATCGCAAATGGTGTATAGAAGAAATTATAATCGGAAAAGTTTTGCGATTGTATCAATTTCGGGAGTTGCGAAGAACTTGCGATTGTACGGGTGCGAATGTTATGGTTTCGTAAGAGCTTAAGACTTTGCGAGAAATTGTGGTTCGCAATTGCGGGTTTTCGGAAACTTTTTTCTTTGTTGTTTGCGATGATATTTGGATCGCAATATACCCCTCTTTTGTTGTAGTGAGAAGATACCAAAAGCCACTTAAACATCCACTAATTTTGAAAGCACGTTTGCATGTTAAACATGTTCACCTAGAGCCTCCTACAAAAAGAAGAAGTAAAGGAAGCAAAGCCAAAAGATACATTAATGATCCTGATGCCATCAAAGTGGCAATGAAATTCAATAGGTGGGACAAACCTAGGAAGTGAGCTAGATAAAGTCTAGGTTGAACACTTGTGGGGTTGAATGGAGAACCCCATAGAAGTTAATTAGGAAGCAAAACTATTAGAAGTGAAGGAGACGACATGGGCAAGGTCGAAGATATGTGTGTCATTGGCCAAGGAAAGGAAATAACATGAAGTTGAAAAATTAAAAAAAACACAAAACACAAAAAATGAATTTGTGCAAAAAGAGGCCATGTAAGTGGGTTACCTTAGTGTGTGCCCATAAAAAAAAAAAGGATAGACAAGGCTTTTGAGGAAGAATGATGATTAAAGAACAAAGGAACTTAAGGGCCAGAAAATAAATAAATAAAGGGAAAAAAATTGGAACAACTAACCTCCTATTGTTTGAAGCTTTAAAAAGATGGTATTATGCAAGATGGTGTTGAAAGCATTTGTAATGTTTACTTAAAGCACCACCCAATCAAAGTGGGCATCCAAAGGGGCCCAAATACCATGGACCATGGCCTCACAACCTTTTTTTACCTCCACCCCAAATCTACTATATTAATTCACTACGTCTGTGTGTGTGTCTGTCTGTGACACGACAATTCAGTTGCAAAAACATTCTATGGCAGAACCGGCCTTTACATTTTTTATGGCAGAACCGGCCTCTGTATAATTTCGACCAAATGGCGCTGCAGGTCGTGGTGGCAGAGAGACACAGGCTCGTTGGTTAGTCAGTCAGTGACGGGGGTTTTGGGGGGTGGGGGAGGGAGAGGTCGGTGAAGTAGCGGGCGACCACCACGATTTCCGCACCGGCCAGGTGTACAAACTAGGACCTGATTTCCACAAAGCATCGCAGCCGTCCGAAGGGAAGGAATGACAGTCGGATCGCATCCCTCTCCCATTGCACCAGAGGCGGATATAAAAACCTTCCCCTCCCCCCCCCCACTACCGAAAGAACCGGCGGTTATATAGAGGAGCGTGTTTTCGGAAATTTCCAAAAATTTCGGGAACCAAGGTTCAAAATGTTAGAACCGGGGTTTTGGGTATTCTCACCATCGTCGGGTAAGGGAGTAAATACCCAGACTGATAACCTGAGGGTATACATGGTTGGTTCTGATACCTGCACAACGTCGGTCGGGACCACTGCACTAAGTCACAATATTGTTTTTATTTGTGGGGATATAAACGCCTTAGGGTGGGACCCACGAGTGTTATTTTGGGAAAATTTCGGATTATGGCAACCAAACAGAATATTCGGGGTGGCTGGAGTGCCGTAGCCACGCATGTCCGAAGGTCACAGGTACCACTAGTTAATATGGTGACAAATAAAAAGTAAACGCAATCAAAAAATTGTAAACATAAAACCTTGCTCACTAGCTAATAAAACATCTCTCCCATTTCAATTAGATGGATGCCACTAAACACTTTGGCTTACACTAAAAGCCAATTAGCCCCAAAAATTTGAATCACGAACCTAGGGATGTGACAGACTACCACATGGGAACACAATTGGCGAAGTTGAATGAAGTCATTCAATGAATTTCCAAGGTCAAAATAATTTAAAAAATGTTCAAAAACCATGTTAAATGGACCACTAACCAATAAGTGAGACATGCAAAAAATGTTGATTTAAAAAAATCCATGGAAAGTTCAAAGTCCAAGAAATCCTACAAGAAATCTAGAAGGGGACTCCATGTTTGACGGGTGCAAAAGTAGCAACACATTAATTGTCTTTGAAGACACCAAAGTTGGGGCAAAAGGGGCAAAAGCCCTATTGACACATGCAAAGTCCCTAGCATGCCCCATGGCTAAACTCCATCGTAGTAAACATAGGGGGTGCCATAGGGACATAATCAAAATCAAACAAAGTTTTTGACATGCCCATGATCGGGGAAAAAGTTGTTGCCTATGCCCACACTCACACAAGATGTTTCACTTACAACTTTTCCCAATCATTAGAAAGGAATCGTAAAAGGCAAGCCCTAATCTTTTTATGCTCAGTTGATCCCCCTCGAGGAAAAAAAGAAAGACATCATTAAAGGAATAACAAAAATAGTTGCCAAACACCACATCAAACAGGTCATGTGTTATACGATCAAAAGGAAGGCAAAAAACAAATTATAGTTCCCATTGAAGAATGAAAGGGATGCGCGCATAAAAACATGGTTGAGGAAGGCCCAAATGGAAGGTGTTCAAAGGATTTAACACCAAAATTCAAACCTAGGTTGTTGGGGAAAAAAGACCAAAAAGAAAATAAAAAAACTTGGAAAACCATTTGGGGGAAGAACTGGATAAGCTTGATAATGCTTCTGATGCCGAACCATACCTGCTAGGAAAATAAGGTTCCACAATGGGAACATGGAATGTTGGGAAGGGCCCCACCCCTATACCCAAAGGATGATGATAAACTAGAAGGGCTACAAATTGCTTAAGGAATCAAATCAAAATGAAAACTTGGGGGAGGCCCAAGTGTTAAAGAAGGAAGTGTTGAAGGATAGGGAAGAAGAAGGAAAGAAAGAAAGACGAAAGAATGAAAGAAAAAGGGAAGAGAGGAAGAAGGAAAAAAAGGAAAGAAGGAAAGACAAAGGGGAGAGAAAAAGGAAAAAAAAGAATAAAGGAGAAAGAAAGGAAGGAAAAGAAGTGAGAAGAAAGAAAGAAATAAGTGAAGAGAGGGAGAAAGAAAAAAAAGAATAAAGGAGAAAGAAAGGAAGGAAAAGAAGTGAGAAGAAAGAAAGAAATAAGTGAAGAGAGGGAGAAAGAAAAAAGAAAGGGAGGTTCAAGTGAGAAAAAACATCTGAAGCCAAGTGAAAAAAATGAATAATGGGTAGGCAATGGTTGGCACATTCGTTGGTGCATAATCACATACTCCCACATGAAATTTGAGCTTGAACCTTTTGTAGCTCCCACATCCAAAAGGGGATGATGAGGCTTTAGAAATTTCTTAACAAACATTTCTCTAACATTCATCACATCCAAAAGGGAATGATGAAGCTTTAGAAATTTCTTAACAAACATTTCTCTAACATTCATCACATCCAAAAGGGGATGATGAGGCTTTAGAAATTTCTTAACAAACATTTCTCTAGCATTCATCACTGTTCAAGAGCATAGTAGCAATTGTTAGTGGGTACCATAGTATGGGTAGTCCTAGCAAAGTGTGTGCAACCTCCCCAAAACTTCTGGTGTGCCATCCATTTAATCATGAGAATGGCTCCAACCGGTGATCTATGTATGAACATATACACGTACATTCACACATACACTCAACTTATGAGTTCCTGTCTCATATAATTTTGGTGGCTGTCATTGCCAAAGGATATATACTTATTACTTATCTACATCATTAATTTGTGCAAATTCTATGACTGGGTATATAATTGGGCCATCTATTCACTCCAAGGTTTTGGAATTAGGATCTTGAAATAATGTTGCTAAATGGGTTATTGTACAAATTAATATAGATCACTATTAACTAACCCAAGATAATATTTCTTGAGTTCAAGTTGAATGAATGATTTGGAATATGATTGGATGTCATTCAAAATTGTAGTGTTTTTTTTTAAGGTCTTAGGAAATTTAAATTGAACTTGGAAATGAAGTTCTCTAAAGTACTCTTAATCTTACAGCTAAAAAGTCAACACACTGGAACAGGTGTGCCTCTTTAATTTGAGATGGTGGAAACAAAAGGGCTACATGCAATTGCAACTTTGCATGAACTTTGCCACACATTACTCACTTTTGTTCACTTTATTCTATTCACTTCCCATTTACCTCCAACTTCAAGTTCTATACCTACATCAAAACAAATAGTTATGCTCAAGTTTTGCAAAAACATTTGAGAATTTGAAGATCTGAACTTTTCCACCCCCAAAAATAAAAAGAGGTGTTTAGGTGGTGTTTAAGGGGGATCTAAAACTCCTTTACATTATTATTGTGCTAGAAACATGACCAATTTTTTGGCTCATATGAATTTAACAAATTATCATCATTAAAGCTTCAATCAAAAGTGTTGTAATCATCACTCGGTAATCCTCTTTCCCGTTTATATATACATTATATGTATGTAGGTGGGCCTTTACAATTGCTTTTTTTACACTAAGTTTTTTTTTGACATCTTGATTCTCAACTTCCACACCATCATACTCTTTTACAAGCCATTAGATTGGTGCTATTTAAAACCTAAAATTCATCCAAATTACACTTTACATGCCATTAGACTGGTGCTATTTGAAACCTAAAATTCCTCCAAAATTACTCTTTACATGCCATTAGACTTGTGGGAGCCATTGAAAACCTGAACTTGTTCAAATTAATGTGTACAGGCCATTTCACTTAAATTATTTTCAAAAGGTTTGTTTGTCACTTAAATTTTTTTTTTCAATGTGTTTTTTTTCGCAATTTTGACACTTCAATTTTTATGAGTAATTTTTCAATAGGTTTGTTCATAAGTTATTTCTTTCAATAGGTTTGTTTATCACTTAAATATTTTTTAATGTGTTTTTTGTACAATTTTGACACTTCAATTTTTATGAGTAATTGTTCAATAGGTTTGTTCATCAGTTAATTTTTTTTCAATAGGTTTGTTTATCACTTAAATTTTAATCAATATGTTTTTTTTTGTGCAATTTTAACACTTCAATTTTTATGAGTAATTTTTCAATAGGTTTGTTCAAGAGTTTTTTTTTTTGCCCCCCCCCCCCCCCCCCCCCCCCAAAATAGGTTTGTTCATCACTTAAACTTTTTTTTGATGGTTTTTTTCTGCAATTGTTGATACAAAACAAAACAAAAAAAAAAACCCATGAACTCAAACACTTTGACAACAAACACTTTGGTGAGCATTTCCTCAAAATGTGGGACCAGTTGAAAACTACATCACTTCCTGCTCTAATGTATCTCCCCAAGCTTAACACCACTTTAAGAGGTCTGTGTCTTGCACACAAAGTGCAATCACAAGAAAAGAGGGGTGAGGAAAACTGGAGAAGAAGAGGACAGAAAGTGAGAGAGAAAAAGAGAGATTCAAGAGTGGCAAGAAACAGAAGAACAAGAGAAAGGAATTGATTACACAAACATAATTTAGCCACAAGAGAAAAGAAGAGAAGAGAAGAGAAGAGAAGGGCAGATAAGATGGAGAAAGAGAGCAGAGAACTATAGAAAGATCAAAAAGGAAAAGAGAGTAAAAACAACTAGAGAAGAGACAAGAAATGAAAAGAAGACTAAGAGATTAGAGTATTACAAGAGGAAAATAGATAGGAGAAAAAAGAGTAGAGAAACCAATTGGAGAATAAGAGATGAATCAGGAAGTACCCAAAAGAGGAGGAGAAGTGGATTAGATACGAGAAGAGGATTGAAGCCAAAAAGGAGGAGCTTTGACAGGAAGGAATTATATAAACATATAGAAAAGTTTGAAGAAGAAGAAGAAGAAGAAGAAGAAGAAGAAGAAGAATTGGAGAATTGGAGAAGGAGGAGAAGAATCACAGGGCGTTGGACTTGATCTGGGACTTGGGTGAATTGGAAAAAGAAAAGGTTGAGAAAGCTGAGAAATGAGGGAGATGGTGTTGACAGCAGGTGAGCAGGCAGTGGGTGGAGATCAGCAACAGCAGCAGAGATGGGTGTTGGTGACTGGGGGAGCAGGCTATATTGGGAGTCATACAGTTTTGCAGATGTTGCTGGAGGACTACAAGATTGTGATTGTGGACAACCTTGAGAATTCCTGCGAGGAAGCTGTGCACAGAGTTAGAGAATTGGCTGGCAACAATGGCCAGAACCTCATCTTTAAGCAGGTGTGATGATGAAGCCCAGTCTAAAGTGTAGCACATGCATGCATGCAACAACTCCACAAGAATCTTCAGATCCTGTCCCTCTCTTATCAATTCCTTTATATTTCTTTCTTCACTTCTTGTTCTGGAGGTTGGTTGCATGTTGACAAAATTCTTTTCATTTGAGCAAAATCTAAACTTGTCAAGGAGATGCTGAATTTTCCACAAAGACAGGTCTACATAAATTTTCAGTGTGATACTAATACATGGAGAAGAAGAACTCTGAGCTTGCAGGTGGATCTTCGTGATAAGGATGCATTAGAAGAAGTCTTCAAGACTTTCCGGTAATGCTTTGTGCATACTGCAAATTCATTTCTGGATTGTGCAAGGAGTCTGTGAATTGCTTGCAGGCAGCTTTTGTGAATTCCTTGTCCAACTTTGACAATTGGGCATCAAATTCTTTCAGGACATTTTTTAGGAAATTCCAACCTGAAAACTGACAAAGAAATAGCCTCCGATTTGATTGCTTGGCAGATTCTATGCTGTAATTCACTTTGCAGGCTTGAAAGCCGTGGGTGAAAGTGTTCGCATGCCTTTGCATTATTATAACAACAATATAATCGGTACTTTGAATCTCTTGGATGCCATGACAAGGCATGGATGTAAGCAGGTAAAAAAAAGCTACTGCTTCTTCTGCTCACAGTGCTCTCCAAGTTTCTTCTTCATCTTCTTCAGAGAATTGTAATTGTCTTGTGATGAAGATGATGATGGTGATGATATGGCCTACATGCAGCTTGTGGATTGACAGTTGCAACCCTAAAGGATATATTTGCGAGTGTAAATCTGTCTGTCTTTCTCTTGACATAGTTGGTAATCTTTTTCTTGGCTACATGTGTACGTATGTCCATTTTTGCAGATTGTTTTCTCATCATCTGCCACAGTTTATGGACAACCCAAATCTGTGCCTTGCACTGAAGAATTTCCTCTTGAAGCCACCAACCCATATGGCCGTACTAAAGTAAGCTTGAACATGATTGGGTCCTGGGTTGTCACTTGGTTTATCATTTGAAATTGTGTAGTTCTATGATCAATGCAGAATACTGTGTTGATCAAGATGCTGGGTTTTTACAGGTTTTGGCTTCCTTAAAATCACATCACTGAGTGCAGTTTGTGTTTTCGTCTGAATCATGCAGCTAGTTATCGAAGGCATCTTGAAAGATGTTCATGTAGCAGATCCTACTTGGAGGATTGTGTTACTCCGCTTCTTCAATCCAGTAGGATCACATCCAAGTGGCCACATCGGGGAAGACCCCCGAGGTGTCCCAAATAATCTGATGCCAGTTGTGCAGCAGGTAGCAGTTGGCAGATGCACAGAGCTAACAGTGTTTGGTAATGACTACAACACCCGAGATGGCACAGGAGTGAGTCTTCTTCTGAATCCTCCCCTGGAACTTCTTTCAAGCTGGACATTTTGAGGGCCCTGTATTTTATTCTGGGATCTGCATCGTTGTATGTCTGCTCAATTCTTTCTGTCTACTAGTCTTGATTTTAGTGTTGAGAATGATTTCCAAAGGGATAGAGAGACATTGAATCTGTTTGAGTTGGGTTTTTTTTTTTCCAGGTGCGTGACTATATTCATGTCATGGATTTGGCAGCTGGTCATATTCAAGCTCTTCATAAGCTATTCAGTACTCCTGACATAGGTAAGGGAATTTATGCTCAGACTTCATCACTTGGAAGTGGTTCTGTTGGTGCTGTTCTTGGAACTTAAAAAGCTTCAAGAAATATAAAAGGGCATGTTGAATGTTGGTTGAAAAATTGACCATGAACTGTTCCATGTTCTTTAGTTCATTTTTTAATCCAAATGCACCTCTGGTTTTTTTGCTTCTGCAGGATGTGCAATTTACAATCTTGGAACAGGGAGAGGCACATCTGTTTTAGAGATGGTTGCTGCATTTGAGAAGGCATCTGGGAAGGTCTGAGATCAGCTTTTTGGGTCTCTCCTATCTGTTTAAATTTTCTCCCTTTTCATTGCTTGCCGGATTCTTCAAGGATGTCATTGTATAATTTCAGACAATAATATGCAGATGTCTTCAAAACATGTTTGAATCAGTTCACAAAATGTTTTGCTAATAGTGGGCTGCATTTGGGATCAACACTGTGATCAGAAAATTCCATTGCGATTCATGGATCGTCGACCAGGCGATTGTAGCGAGGTTTATGCTGCAACAGAGAAAGCAGAAAAAGAGCTTGGATGGACGTAAGCCTCCTTGATCACTTATTCAGCTTGATTGTATACTGTGTTATCAATCTTTGAAAAAGGTGCAAGTTCTTTTGACTAATTAAACTGAAAGATATTGATGTTCAAGGGTCTTGTTGGATGTTGAAGAATATTTGCCCTCTGGTTATTAATTTCCAAGAGGAGGTCCTTGGAATGTATGCAGAGCCAAACTTGGTATAAAGGAGATGTGCCGTGACCAGTGGAATTGGGCGAGCAAGAACCCATATGGGTATCAAGCTGCTGCTGCTGCAAGCTCCAATGGATTGTCAAAAGCAACTCAGAATGGGACAACTGTTGACCACAACCTGACATTGCATGGAGAAGCAATTACAAGCTAAAAAGCACTCCTCAGCCAACATAGATCTCCAAAATTCTCATTTTTGTGTAGTAGAAACACAAATCCAAGTTCTTGTACCCTGAGCTTCCTTCCTTCCACATATGATTTTGCAACCTCCAAAATAGCTTGTTACAGGATGTCAGGTTACTTTGAGATTATGCCACCCAAGATTTTGAGGGATTTTTCTTGGTGTTCTGGGATGAATAATAATATTACAGGTAGCAATTTGGACATTATATGGAGATGTGAGATTTTCATGCAAACCCAAGATGCAGGCTTCATGGGAGGAAACTAGTGCGGAGATCTAGGAAAGCTCAGAGGGGGGAACAAAATATGCATATATAATTTTCATGGTTGTCACTCTTTGATTCTTGGTATGTGAGGATTAGATATACAGAATTTGTACAGAATTTGCTTGTTTTACAGTGGTCTCAGTTGCACACTTTTGGGTTCCTTTGTCAGCTGCACAAGTTTCATAGCTCAGGCTCAATGATACACGACAATGAGAGATGATCACAATGCCACTTGGAAAAATTTCCAACAGATTTTGTAACAGATGAAAACATGAGATTCCAATAGTTTTATGCCATATTCATGTCATATCATGCAATTTTTGCAAGACAAATCATATGAACTTTCCATTAAGTTGGGAACATGAACATCATTTGGAAATTTTATCAGAGTGTCACATGAAAATATTAGAATGCAATTTGCCTTGCATTATTTCAAAATTTATCACAACCATATATGGTGTCCATTGTCAGACTATAGAATTAAAATCGTGTAACTTTTTTGACAAATCTAAGATCATGCAATCCACAAATGAGTAGCATAACTCCCTCATGCATGATGCAACATTGTGATGGTTTGTGAGGGTGCAGTAGTAGGAGGGTCAAATTGTGATTTGATCTAAATGAACATTATTTTGTTAGATTAATATACAAATTTAATTAGGATCATATTGATGATAATTTGAGCCATTTTGATATTTTCAAATTTTAATAACCATAGTTTTATATTGGTTAAGATAGTATTTTTAACAAAATATTAAGGCATTGTCATAGCTCATTCACACTAGAAAAACAAGCATCCACTACAAAATGCCACAAGTTACATTGAACCTTCAAGTAACATACAAACAAATCCCTCTTTTAATAATTATTTAGGATGAATTATGCAAAGCTACCTTATGGTGCAAATGGTTTTGTCCAATGTTGGGTCTGTATCTCGATTATAACGTATTAGCCAAGTTTAAATTTTTTTAAGTTGAAAAAAAAAAATGAGCTTCATATATTATTAACCTTGAAAATTTTCAAGGGTAATTGATTTGTAATTTGTCAATTTAGGTAAAGGTAAATGACCCACATTTGCATTTTTCACATTGTAAGAGAAGCCCTAAATGTTTACCCTTCATCCATATTTTCTCAATGCTTATTAGTAGGACATGTAAATTAATAAAAGGTAGGATGAAGTGGAATATGAACAATATGTGCATAGATAGGTGTGCCCAATGTTATTTTTTTAACTCCAAAAATACAAATCTCCAAGTTTTTCTCCAAAAAGATTTCACCCAAAAAAATGGCAAAAAAATAGGGGGAATGCCATGTTGGCAATTGGTGAAAAATAGGTGGACCTTGTATAGATAATTTAATGGGAACAAACATAATTTATAATATAATTATTGCATTTATCCTCTTTTCACCCACCTCAAAAAATTTACATGTCCAAAACATAAATGTAACCCCAAATATCTACTAATCAACTAAGGTAGAGAAATTAAGTGAATGTGTTTATTACCATTGACGAGTGGCGCAAGTAAAAGGGTGGCATAAAATTTCCTTCAAGGGCAAGGTCCAATTGTCATTTTAGTATAGATTCACCAATTTATAAATATTGAAATAGTACCTAGCATGGTTTGGCAGCAAGGTGCCTAATAATTATTATATTTTCTTCATGTACTTTTGACAATAATAATATTATGACTTTATGAATAAGCATTATACTAAATAGTGAAGCTAGTGAGCTTGAGAGTTTCTTTCAGATTTTAGAGTTTTTTTCATAATTTTTGGCAATTCCAAAAAAAAATTGTTACTACCTAACCAACCTAGGGTACAATATATAAGGAGTTATTCCCTAACACAAGTTTTGTCAACTTATTAAAAATTATGACAAAGGAATATCTTACGGAAAGTTTTGCCTAAAATCGAGTAGTTTCTAGATCCACAAGGAAAAATGATAACAAATCAATTATGCCTTTCACATGGTGCCCTTTTAAAACTTTAAAATTAGAAACATAGATATTCCACTTACATCACCAAGTATATATTGAATTTTAACCATATCTAAATGCACCTTTCAAACTCCTATATATATATATATATAAACTTCCTTATATGCCCACATTTCCAACAACCAATTAATTTGATGCAAACAATTTAATATTTGTTTCACGTATGTATATGATGCATTGTTGGAATTTGAAGTGTAAAGGCTACTTTCAAAATGAAGGGTCAAATATAAGAATTTTTGTTATCTTTTTATTTCGAACTTAAGACCATCTCCACCCATACTCATACCAAGGCATGCATTGATATTTCTCACATATCTCAAGCCCGACCCATAAACTTGAAAGTGGGAGCTTAAAAAGTGAGAGACCACAATAATTACAAAGCAAGTGAACTAATCGATTAATATGGACAATCCACAATAGGATTTAAAACTATGTAGAGGTTTTTTTCCAACCACCACCAACATCATGTGCAAACATGTTGTCCAAAACCCTTTTCTTGAACCAAATGATAAGCTTTTACTATTATACGTCCAAAACATGCTTTTATAGTGCGTGAGTGGGGATGCTCATTTGGTTTGTGAGCTTCCAAAATCTATTAGAAAGCCAAAAGGAAATCATATGAACTAGATGTATTTATACTTATTGGAGGATGATTGTTGAGTTCTTTTCTATAATTAGGGAGTCTTTGTGCTAAATTGACCCAAAGTATATTAACCCTCTTTCAAGGTCACCCATCCCATTATTATTCAGATCGAAGCAGGTTAATTCTAAAATTTCTTTGAAAAGACAAATTTTCAAAAACTTAATGATTTCCAAAAATGAAAATCATTCTAAATTCAATAACTTTTGCCATTATTCAGAGTGCATCTCTCACTTAAATGGCCAATGTGAGCATGTATGTTCTCCTCCAATAGCTTTCTCTCTTCATGTTTGGATACCAACAAGCCTTAAGTACTATAATTCAACCTTTTCTTTATCACAAAGTCCGATGATTTACCCAAAATCAACTTGCTGCACTTATCTAATGTCAAGTTAACACATCTCATCCCTTTCCATTCTTCTTCCTTTCCTACTGCAGAGAGAGTCATCACCGTCATATCTAGTATTTCAGCTTGAAAGCCCTCATCCTCTTGAGGCATTCCACCAAGATTCCTACTAAGTATCAACATTTGCGTGTTTGTCTTCAACCGTGTGGATGATCTTGAAACTAAAATCTTGAAGCATATTCACCAAGCATCCCCTCCTACCATGGGCATTTTAACACAGTAACCAACCACTCAATGGCTTGTGATACATGCACAAAATAAATAAAATGTGGTGTAGATGTGGTAGATGCTCCTTCCAAAATCTAGTCCAAGCATGGATGTTGAGGTTATCTACAAAAACCTTCACAAAACTATCAGGCTCATCCCTGAAAATCTCATTCATCATCCTGGAAAAGGTGCCAATGGCAGTTTTTAGGCCAGATGGCATCACTAGCCATTCAAAAAGTCCATTCTTGGTGATCACTGTTGTTTTCTTTATGTCTTCTGGAACCATTCTGATTTGCCAGAAGCCAGGATACAGATCATGAGCTGAAAATGTTGTGGATTTTCCCAACTGCGTAAAACATACTCTATTACAGGCAAAGGGTATGTATGAATCATGCCTTGTTTGTTGATTTAAAGGTCTGTAGTCTCCACAAAACCTTCTGGGTCCATCCCACTTTGCTAGCAATGTCACCTTGCAGGCATATTCCAAATGACTAGCACACATCCTCCCAATTTGCATCAAAGCTTCAATCTATTTTTTAACCTCCCCTTCTTCCCAATTTTTGAGAGATGGTTGGGTAAAATGTGGCATGGAAAGAAGCCTTGCATGTCAACGAAATATTCTCCAATTAAGCAATATGCAAGCCCTCCTTTATTCCATGCAAAGACATCATAAAAGCCCCTCAACAACTCCCATAGTTCATCAACTTTCTATATATCCATTTTAGGGCTTACTTGAATTTTCCTTCTTATGTCCTAGCACCATACTTCTTCTTGCTTGCTTCCATCCTCAGGTGTTTCCATTCTTGTTATTGCAGCTCCTTCTATCAATGCCTAGGTGGTTGAAGTAAATTTGATTATGGATTCACCATGCTTCTACTTCAGCTCTTGCACCTTGCATTTTTCCTCCTCCGTAACCCAACTAATCTACTTTGAGAAGTCATCCTCCTCTTCTTCAAATGCTTCTTAGATCCTTTTTTGCTATCCCATTCCTTTTGCAAAAGTTGCCATAGGTAACTGTCTTTGTTGTGTCCCATCTAACAACTTCCCTGGACACTGGCTCCCCCTTCTTCCTTTCATTCTTTTTATAAAAACCTTCCTAAAGCATATACCTCTCTCCTTCCTGAGCAACTCATGCTATAAAATTTTCTAGCAACAAAGGCCTTCTTCGCACATCTTTAGCTGCTTTTGAAAAAGTTTCCAGAGACAATTGCTTCCGCTCCCTCCCAACCTCATGACTTGATGATTCCTTCAAAAACAAATGATGGATCCCCCATACCTAATGTCTTGTCCTTGCCTCTTGTTCCAACTGCTGCCATTCTCCAGTTCTGACATGTTCATGTAGACTCAACAATCCAGATCAATCACATCCCTCCCAATCATCAGAACCCACATCCATCTTTTCTTCAATCCCGCTTTCACTTTCTTCACACATTATAAACATGGGCATTGTTGTAATTCCAGATTCATCACCACTTGTTAATGAATAAACAACATTAAAATGGTATTTGGAGGTAATACTTGGACATCTAGCTCAGGACCGTTTTTGATTTGGATAAAACCTCTCTCAACATCCACTACATCCCCAATTTTCATGAGAAAGTCCAAACCCATCAATAGGTTATACCCATCAATGAACGTCATGAAACATTTAGTCCTCCCACTTTCACATGTCAATTCTCAACTCTGATCTTTGCCTGCGTGATTATGCCTAACACAGTCTTTTAGTTTTTAGAGTCCACCACCAAATGCATCAATCCTAGTTCCCTTATTGTGCTAGTTGAGATCACAGACATAGAAGCCCCTGCATCAACTAAACCATGTACTTGATGTTCACCAATCTCAACAGAGAGGTGAATGCTTTTCCCTTTTCCCTTGTGATTCAAACATATTACCTCCTTGTGCAACTTACCTTGTCTCCCCACAATCTGCACTTCTGCTTGCCTTGTTTCATCCTTTTTCCTTCTTCCCAGCTTGACCAAACCCTCCAAGTACTCCAACTCTTTGCACACTCTTATTATCATCTCCATTGGGGAAAATAAGATCCTCCCCTTCATGAAATGCATAAGAATTTTTGACCTCATAGTTGTAGCTTGATTTGTAACTTAGTTTTGATTCCTAAGTAAATTTTTTTTATTATGTCTCTCTATTTTTCTTATAAGGGGTTTTGAACTTTGTTATGGCCTTTCTTCACATTTACTTTGTTCCATCCAAAACAACATAACTTTGAGGGGGAAAAAAATTAGTTGTTTTGTTTTTTTTGCTAAAATTTGACAACATGGACCATCACACTAATACACTTATAATGGGCTTTTGGTTTTGTTTTTTCATTTTCATTTTTATTGTGCATAAAGCACTCACAATGCAATGGGCACATGCAATTGTGCCACCAGAAATAGGTTGTCCAGGTGAAGCACTTGAGATAATATTAGCTTCGTACCGGGGCCCATACCATCTCAATACTAGGTATGCATACACTTGCCACATACCAGCTAAAATTCAGCCTTGGACCCTAATACCAAATTCAGGCTGCAATGAAAGCTTTAACAAAGGTTCAATTCCAGTACCAGGCTGGTATGAAATTATTAAAAAGATTCAATACCAGAAGGTCTAGCTCGAATCTTCAAAAGTTGATACCCGCCCAACACTGGTACACATTCAAAACTTGTGCTCTCCCTTAGTGAATTGCATTGAATGGAAATTTGTGATGAAAAATCAGAGAAGAAATGTTTTTTTTATGTGTCTTCCAACCCTATTAAGCAAACCCAATGACAAAGATGGGTTCAAAATGCTGTATATGTGAATAGCTTGTGGTTTGTACAGTAATTGATGACTAGACTTGATCAAGGGAGATGAACAACCTAGGAGTTGTGCCCAAATTCTGTAGAGCATGTGGAACCAACAGTTGAATCCATAGGCCCAATGGCAAATGAAAGAGAGCCCAGAAATTGTTACTAACTAAGGAGATGAAAGAATGACCAATGTATTAGAAAATGGGATGTGGCAAACTTACAAATGCAATTTGTATCAGTACAAGTGAATCCCAGAACTAGCTATGCTTCTCATCATTCTGACAATGTCAATGTTGTAGAAGTGGAATCAATAGGATGAGAAGCCATAAACTGGATGAAAATGGATGAAAAATTACATGCTTCTGGTGGGCCAAGAAAGAATCTGGTGCCCAATGACATTCGTGGTGGCCTCCACATGTGACACATGGCTATTTTCTCATGAGGGGCCTAGGATGAGACGGTAATGGAGTCTGGCCCCACCTTGGGGGAATGTACAAATGTACAATGTACCCCACTTGTGAGGCCTTAACCATTGTAAGCAAATGGTGAACTTTATCATGAAGTTAAACATAATTAGAGCGCAAGGTGCAAGACAGGGTGGGTTCTTATTATTTTCATAAAGCAGTCAGCTAGATTTTTTTAATGTAATTGGAGAACACCTTGAATCCATGTATATATCCTTCTTGAAAAGAGGGAGCAGCTTACACCTACTTAAGGGGCATCAGGTGCCTCCTGTGCTTGCAAAGTAGGTGTAAGCTACCTACATTATAAAAAAAAAGGGCCACCTCCAAGCTCTTCATTTGGTGCCTAGTGCTTCACTCTAGGTAAGGCCTTCCAGTTCGGACATTATGACCTGAGAGCTTGGGTATTGTGCCTTGAATCTCGGGCTCCAACCTTGGGGCTCCAAGGGCATCAGCAGGGCCTTTCCTATACTTACACAGACCGAATCTTACACCTACAAGTAGGCATAATTTCCCTCTCACTTTGAGCGTGAGCAGAGAGATTTCCATGAGCGAGATTCATGGATATAAGGTACCCTCCAAATTACTGTTTTTCTCAAGCAATATTGTCCTTTTTTGGAGATAAAAATTTGGAAAATTTTGGAAATGTTTATTATTCCAGTGTGAACTTTGACTAATATTACTCTTTTCCTGTGTTAAGAATCGCCAAATATTCAATTCAAAAAATTGAAGAAAAAAGAAGAAGGAAAACCCTGCTTCAAACACACTACAAAATTTCTCCAAATCCTTGCAAGTTACTACCAAAACAGCTTCCCCAAATTTTCTAGAACACCAGCCTTATTGACGAAAAGAGCGGATCATGGTACCAATTAGATCAGCTTGGTACTGAATTCAACGGTCCTGTAGGATGATCTGTAGAATGGAAATTACCAAGCTACTTTTTCACTGCCACTGAATCATTCCATGGCTGCTAATTAGAGTCCAACTGATATAAATTTAAAGAGCCCACTCACACGCAATCTGCAAGCTCAACTCATATATACATACTAGTATAGTTGGCCCAGAGTGTGAACTGGTTACCCAACTAATTTTCCCTTCCAAAATTATGTTTATAATTTAATTGAATTCAACTTCCAATGACAAAAATTACTCAAAAATCAATATTTCTTGCACCTTGAAGAGGTTATATTTACACAGATAGAAAAACAAGCGGTGGGTCAAACTGTGGCCTTGCCATTTACTTTTTACAATATCTTAAGGCAAAAGAAGACTTAAGGAAACTCAAATATTTCACCATGCAAAAATGTGAAATTCAAAAAATCCTCAGAAACAAACCAAAATCCTTCAAAATATTATAACTCTATAATTAATCTCAAGTCTCAACACAAGCCAAAAGGTTGTCTTTCAAAAATCCTTATATAAAAATAGACCTATTATTACCTAGGGGTCAAAATCCCTTAAGCTGCTCTACTCTGTATAATGAATCTAAACACAATATCCTTGCCTTGGTAGGCAAGGCCAACAAACTCCATCTCTACACAGTGATGCACAAGGTTTCCTTAGTTCCACAGAAAAGAAAAGATCAGAAGATCACCTAATTACACTAACACAGAAACACTAGCACACGCTGAGACGGTAACCAGCTGTCTGTCTGCAGGCAACTTGAACTTGGATCTGGTCAAGAGATGAATTTCGAATTGGCTTGAAGTTCATCAGCAGCTATTCCACCTTTATGTTATTCCCCTCATCTTGTAATGCATCCCCTGCTTCTGCAATTCCTGCGAAGACATGAATCCAGTAGCTCATGTAGTACCATCAGAAAACGAAGAGTGGGGGGCATTGATTTCTTCACACAGCTGTGATCATATGCAGGACACCCATGACGCGACCATCATGCACGCAACGTATTTGGTACAATCCCAACTGGCTGTGGAATGTTTACAATTTCTCCAAGCTATAATTAATTAATCGATCATACAAGCTTAATATCTCAAGTGTTTAGTCTAGTACTCACCCATGGCTTCTACAATCCTTGATGATACACCGCGTGATGACGTATTGGCTTCGACTACGACTGCCTGCAACTGAGCATCATGACCGGGAGGGATGACAATGGGCTCCCGCCCACGTGCGGCAAACTCTCGAAGAAGCTTCCGAAGATATCGGAGGAGTTTTACCAATTCTCTTGCCAGTCGCACTAAGAGCACGAGACTGAGGAAAACCAGGATTAGAACTTCTGCATGTGGATCATCAACATCGAACTGCTGGCTTGGAATTAGCAGCTGGAGCTCATGGCTGGATCTGGTCACCGGTGCCATGAGTCGAGCCGGGGGACGTGATCGCGAGCTGGGTGGAGACCTCATAATCAATTTGTGAGCAGCAGCAGATGATCGACAGTAGTGCTGCAGCTCCTCCCCTCCTCCTGCAGCTTGTCATACAACAGCAAACAACGCTCACGGATATGGACGTCGTTGTAGCCACAAAAAAAGCATTGAAGATGAAGAAGAAGAAGAAGTTGTTCAGGAGGGACAGTAGCGATGAAATCATGTGCAGAGAAGAAGCTAGTGAACCAAGAATCAAATTTCAAAGGAGTGATATATGTTACATGGGGACGGGCAAGGAATGACGCACAAGCAATCCTTGGGTCGACTTTGTTTTGTCGCATACGTAGGGACCTAGGGTCTTCTTGCAAGGATTGCTTGTGCGTCATTCCTTGCCCGTCCCTTTGGTTGCTCCCGTGAAGATAACTTTTCATTTTATTCCCGCTGCAACTCGCTTCAACATAATGTATGGTATGAAAAAAGCCAGAGTCACCCTGTCATGATATTAGATGCATATTAGATGCATAAGTTGCTAATTATTAAAATAAATAAATTCTCACTTTTTGCCAAGACTTGGGTTCTTTCTTAACCCTAAACCTTTTTCTCCACCTTATTTGGGTGCTTTGTTCTATTGACTATTGCCAGGTTTTCACGAACCTATATCAGTTCTAGTGCCCCTTTTTTGGGATGCTTTGTTCTATTGACGATTGCCAGGTTTTCATGAACCAATATCATTTCTAGTGCCCCTTTTTGGGTGGTTTATTTTATTGACAATTGCCAGGTTTTCATGAACCAATATAATTTCTAGTGCAAGACGTGATGAAAGAAACCAAGACAACATTGGCAAAACAATGATGTGGGGTGGATGAAGATAAACTCAAGGTACAAAAAATGGAAAGATGAAAGGATGCATCATGAGTACTTTCAAATTCTTGCATTTCAAGTATATTTTCTTGCATGTGAACAACTCAATGCCGTGTTAATTAACCCCATCAATACATTTTTTCATCAATCTCTAATGTGTGTTCAACATAACTATAAATTTATAAATTTTCATCATTTTACTTTCCACACAAAGAGAGAGTCAAATATAGCCCAAAAAAAACTCCTAGCCCTTAGTGAAAATGGACCTTCAGGGCTACTAGTTGGCTCCTGCTTGTTTTTCCTTTACAGGGAATTTTGCATGACCCAAGGGGGCTCAGGAACTTGATGTTCCCCTTGTGGTTTGCCCGCTTAGGTAGTTCATTTGTCTTCTTGGACGTGGGTCCTTCCATTTTGTTCCTTGTTTTCCCTCTCTTTTGGGTGCTTTGGTTTATTTATGGTTGGTAGGGTTACATTAGTTCCATGTAAGGTAAGCCCAAGGTTGTGGGCCTTATTGAAATAAGGGCCCATGTGAAGTGAAGTTGAATGTGACCTTGATGTTGGTTCAGGTGTAAGCAAGGGTTTTATTGAGTGTAAAGACTTGGGTGTGGTTTTATTTTTAAACCTTTCTTCTCATGATAGTGATCAAATACCCATTGGGTATCCATAGGGGATTTTTTTTTAAGTAGGGCAAATGCTTAACGAAACAAAACACTTGAAAAGGTGGGCATTGTGTTTTTTGAAGCATGGAAGAAAGATTATAGGCTACAATGTGCCCTCGAATTACACTTTGAAAATCTACCCAGGTCTTTATGTGTTAGATAATGTTCTCCTCATGTTTTATGATGGGTAAAGCTAATGGGTAGGGTACAATCCCAAAATGAGGGCCATTGGGTTACGACCTTGCCTCAGGCCCCTTATTATGAGAACTTATACTCTCACCTTAGGTCTTCACCTAACACTTAACCAAAAAGGCATGACCATTTCATGACATTAAGGTTTGGAGTGGCAGATTCAACGATTTTTTATCATGTTCAACAAAAACATTGTGCATATTGTAGCCTAGGGTCAGTTTGCACATTGACAAAATGACTTTTTTTTTTTCCCAAAAAATGAATTCGTTTTTAAATTTTGAGATTATATATTTTTTCCATCATCTACCATCATATTGTGATATGAGTAGAGAAATTATTCAGAATGTAGCGTATCATAATTATGATGATTTTCAACATGTCAACTTCTTATTTCACAAATTTTCATTTCACTATTTTGAGGATTATTTAATGACGTTACTGACCTTAGGGTAAGGTATTAGGTTCATCATTGGAATATAGCACGGTCATGAAAATGACATAATCTAGCACCATACACCTTAATTGATTTAAACATCACCTTCAAACAAGTCATGATTGAGCAGCTTAAACATGTTTAGATCACAAGACATATGATGGGAGGGTTCTTACATCTACTTCTTAAGACTGGGAGGACTAGATTAAACCTATAAGTAGGCACAAATTCCCTTCCATTCTTGAGCAGTAGTTGTAATATCTCTCCTGTCTTCTAGGATGGATATTCATGGATATGAATAGCTATGTACTAAGATTTTTTTTTCCAAATGCTTAAGATGGGTGAATTGCCTAGCTCACCTAAAAGGCCTCACTGGTGGCTGAACGAACATAATCTGTCATTCCGAGGTTCTTGACCCCATAGCTTAATATGATTGGTCCTTCACAGACTATGCACTGAACATAAACTTCCAACTGGTTTTTTGGGTGTTCTAACTGGCTTTTCTATTTATGAACCGTGTAATCATCATGTGACTGGATGAAACAAATACATAACCTTCAAGTGAATGGATGAACAATACATCATCTATGAAAACATTGGATATGCATATGGTTTTGTCCATCTAGTTGCAGAATATAAGTAGTCAGTCGGTCATCTATTTACATGACAGTTACAATTTTGATAGGTAGGTCTTGAACTTCTATGGTAGATTATGGTTCGTAACCAGCTTGAAGTTTGGTAGCTCAGCGATTTTCCTTAACTTGTGACCTCCGAGAGGTTATCTAGTCCATAATGGGCAGGTGCTTGACCATTCCATAGTACATTATGCTTTCAATCAGCCTGCCCACATGGGTGTGTTGGTATCATATTATTTTATCCAGTCAGAAACAAGGGTTGCTTTGTTCGGCAGCTTTTGAATCAGTCAATTGTCGAACCAACCCTACCCAAGTATGTTTAGGGTTTCAAAAAAATTGCTGCCATAGTAACAATTATTCAAAGGAAGATGTACAACAAGTGCCCATCATCCATCATCCACAGAAAGATTTAGCAAACTCTAACTATAAATCAAATATCACATACAAATCTTTAATCATCTTTCTATCTTTTTGCCTACATACTGAAAACCAGATATAAAATTCTGAAATATTATACTTGAAACCCTCAAATTTCACTTCATTTTCAATTTTAGTTGAGAAATTTAGGTAAGCACATATATGGGCCCTCGGCCATTATGCAACGGTCAGCAATACCTTCACATAATCAATAAGATAAGCAATTGATGTAGAGAAAGGGTATCAAAGTTACATGGACAATGATTTTCTCCCATTGATACTTTTCAAATTAGTATTGAGCATAATAGATAAGCCATGATTTCAAAGACATAAGAAAATGTTTGACACCCACTAATGTGTAGTTAGCATTGAACTCAGGCCCTGTTTCCATCAAGGCCTGGGCCTAAAGCTCATGGGCCCAAGATTGAATGTTTTGGCCCAACAATTGGACTCAACAAAGTCATAAATTGGGCTCAAGGGAGGAAATTGGGTCTCCATCTCAAGAGCATTCCTTTTTATTATCTTGGGCCCAATTTTTTGGCGCTATAAGATGTGCCATGTAGGATGACATGTAATTTTAATGATTTGAAACCTGAACCCCATGTAAAATCACTTTGGCCCATTTCTAAGTTCTTAACCAATAGAATTGCTCTATTCCATTTTCAAATTGACCCTCGTAAACCGGGCTTCATTCTCACATTGGAGGGAAAAACAAAAAAGGAACACTAAAAAGGTCACCCAAGGGCTTGAGTTTGTTGTAAAAATTATTGGAACAGCAACAAGGCTATAGTCGCAATTCCAAAAGTGGGAAACAAACAACAGCAGCGACAAAAGGAGCGACCTCCGCATTACGCGAGCAGAATCGACCGAAGGTACTTGCAGAGCGGGATGTCTCAGGGTTTAGGGTTTAGGGGCACCAAACGACGAAGAAGAAGGGAGGAGAGTGATGATTCCAACTCTGAGGTCTGGAATGTGTGTATTCCTGACGCTGCTCATGGCAGAAGAAAGCGGGAATGGGATTTTGGAGGGAAAGGATTCCACAATGAGCCAGCTGCTACTGCTACGAGGAGGCCACAAGCTGAGATGCAGGAGCTGCTGCTTCCCATTCTGCCCAGCAACGCAGATCAGGCTAATGGGAAGAAGAAGCCGCAGGAGGTGTTTAGTAGTGGGATTCACATCACCCCACTAGAATCCCTTAACTCGCAGGAAGAAGAAATGGAGGCCATGTCCCAGGAGCCCCAAACCATTGATCTGAGCAGGTGAGAATTCATGGGGATGAATGGGTCTGGATTTAGGGTTTCGTCTGGGGCTATTGGAATTCCCTTCTACTGTTCTGGCTGATCAGATCTAGATTCTCTCCCGCGGGGACCTGCTGGATGTTGGGTTATTGGATTCAGCATGAGAGATGCTTAGTGTGGTGGCTCCTCTCTGCCTGGAAAGTTGATGATGAGGAGTACTTCATTCTGTATGGGAAGGCTGAGAGCCTCTGGCGAGCTCTACTTCTCTTAGAAGTTTATTAGGGAAAAGGGGATTGCTTCTATGCATGGAAGCAATGAGAGTTTGAGCCTGAACTGCCTGGCAAGGAATTAGGTCAGATAATCGTGAGGATTCTGTGTTTACAATGCAGATTTGAATGGTGATGGTAGTTTTTTGCTCACTGAATAGTTACACAAGAAAAAAATGGACATTTGAGCGAGAAAGATCATGGTTTGAAGATCATAATCAGATTTACAGCAATCTCTTGCAGCCAGTAGGCTGTTGAATATTTCATGAATGGAACATGGTCATTGATTGTTCTGTTTGATGGGATAGCAGTTGCAGCGACAGTGATGAATATGGGATTGACGATTATGGTTTCACCAAAAAGACTCAAGGAAATCATGCAGAGATGCAAAGCTTAGATGCAGAGAACACTGTACTTTTGAGGAATGTGTTGGATGTCATTGAAGGTGAAATTCTCTGTCATTAACATCCATCCATGATACTAGGGTTTCTGTATTTAGAATGAAGAGTAGTTTTTCACTGTGATTTATGTAGGAGAGATCTTGGCAGATCTGTATTAGAGGTTTATGGAGATGCAACAAATGAAGAGGAGCTAGAAACAAGAGGTGTTTCATGTTTTGGTGTGGTGTGTATGTACAGAAGGTGGTGATTTGAAGAAACTGAAAGTTGATGATTTGAAGACGTATTTGCGATACTATGGCTTGCACATGATTGGCAACAAGGCCACTCTTATTGAGCGCATTCAGGAGCATTTGGTGTGAGTTACAGCAAGAACCATTGATGTTATAAAGAGTTCTTTGTGACCCAGAGAGAGATGTGAGATTCCTGCAGGCAATGCTCTTCTCTTCTCATGGCATCTGCAGTTGATTGTTTGTTTACCAGAGGGGCTGTTGTGCTAGTATGATACATGTATATGAACAGCTTTTTGTCTCAGGTTGCAATAAAAGCTGAGACCCACATCAGTCAATCTTGTTTCACATATATTGTTCTCTGAAATGTGTCATGTGTTTTGTTGGAAACTAGAGTGAAAGATGGAGGTGGTGAAGTCAAGTATAGAAGGTCAATGTTCAGCCTCAATTGCACAGGTAACCTCCTTCGTGGTGCAGTATGTCTTGGCTCCATTCCATGTGGAAACCCAATTCTGAGCTATTGGAAAATCTTTGTCAGGTGATGTTGTTCAGGGCGATGTTGTCCTATTCGAACAAAAGGTGTATCACTCGTAAGTTCAACCATCTTGCAATTGGTGACTTACTGCAGCATGCTCTGTGAGATTTGCTCATAGCAATGTTATCAGCACTTTGAGCCTATGCACTCAATTTAAGTGCTGAAGCCTGGATACTGATCACAAGCCAAGCTCTATGTCTATCTGCTGGAAAATTTCTGCCCACTATTTGTATTCACCTTATGATAGTTCAGGTCTCTCTAGGCTTTTGTAGTGAAGGTTATGTTGGTCATGTTATGTTGAGATACTAAACATACCCAGAGACAACCCTTTGCTTGGGCGGTGCAGATATGATTTTGTCTCCAGGTCTGCTGCTGGTCCACCATTGGGAAAACGCATGGTGGCTGGTCGTGTTGTGAGTGACAGCTATGGTGCTAAAAAGCAACAGCACACTTTCACAGTAAGCTCTGCATTTTATGTGTAAACCTAACGTCAGATCTGTTGTTTCAAGCATCACTGAAGTCAAATTCATGGATACAGATTGAGGTTTTATGGAGCACAGGTGTACAGCCCTTACCTGCTATGTACCCACTTCAGATAAAGGGTCGAAACCTGTATCGGCTCCGCACATATCGACAGGTATTGAGTCCTCAGTATTTGTACTTGCTGCATGGCTTGATGCTCAGGAAAGACTATGTTTAATTAGGGGTTTCCTACTGTGAACTCTTGCTTGTTCCTGTCTGCGCTTTTGACAGAATGTTGTTAAAGAGATACTTAGTTTTGACAATGGACTGCAGCCATGGCTCAATGAAGAAGACAGACAATCAGCTCTTGTTGAGAAGCATCGTCGAGGAGTAGCTGCCCGCAACATCCGGGCTGCTGCTAAAGCTCAGCATTCTCACATACGGTCCAAGGGTTGGTGCCTCATCTAGAAAACTTATTCTCCTTGTGTCATTGCCAATTATGTTGGGTCTGTTTTTAGAAGACACACTAGACACTCTATCTGCTTCCAGAAATGTCAGTATCAGATTCCTCAAGACATTCCAAATTTTTGCTGGCTTCCATGTTTTGACATTTATGAAAATCAGACCTAGACAGCAGAGGACAACTTTGGATGGCATAAAATCTTGAACATTCAAGGTTGAAAGCTGTGTAACTACCCTGCTTTAAATTCTCTACATGGACCAATTTCTTTGGTGTCCCACTGCAGAAACTGCCCCGCAGGAAGCAGAACATATGCGTGTGACCAGAGGACAAGTGCAAAGAAGCTTTACAAGAACCCCTGAAAACACAGTGGCTAGTTTGCATTCAAATGCAGGACACCACTTTGCAGAAAAGCGACATTGTTATGTTCCTGAGGTTGCTCCTCACTCAACATCATCATCATGGTCACACAATCCACCAACCTCAACATTAAGGGGTCACTCTGCTCAAGTGACCAACTCTTTTGGAACAAATATACAACATTACCATCGTCAACATGGACAGCAAGTGCAGAGACATCATCAGGATTTGCCTGAGGGGTTCTTCATGGATCTTGTGACTCAGCAATTTCCTCCTCACAGCTATCATCCATCATTGCGACAAGTCAGGAGCCAGAAGTTGCTTGAAAGGCCATCCCAGCTACAATCTGTGATACCACATAGAGCATTTCTATGCACTACTCTTGGATGCAAGAATGCTGGTGCCAAGGCTTGTATCCAGAAGTCCTGCTATATGTGTTGTCAAAAGTCAGGATTGGCTTGCTCACGGCACCAAATCTAGTAAGGTATAGCTGGTTCATATCCCGTTGATCAATTATCTTTTGTGTGTGGTTGGACCTAGGTTTAAACTTGTTTCTGTTGTAGTTTATCCTAATTCTGGTACACATCTAACAGGTTTACAGTTTGTCCACCCAATTTCGGATAGTTATGCTTGATTTTGGTTTGTTTTGGGTTTAGCTTGTTTTGGGGTTCATAGTAAAGCAGTGCAACTTCTTTGACATTATAGTCAAGGAGTAGCGCCAGCAATTTGGGACCAGGATGTAGAAGCTGATAGCTAAATTAAGTTGTGCCTCTATGTGTCCTCCTGGTCTTGTTGCAAGCTGCACAAATTGTTTTGGGCAAGGGATGCCACAATATCCCTTCCGTATGCAAGAGAAAGAAGGCCAGCATGAACCAGCACCCCTCAGTGCACCATGAAGGATGGATGGTAAGTGCTCAGGATATAATCTTCTGTTGGGTTTGGGTTCCCTAGCTAACTATGGTAGTTAGTTCAGTTGCTTTTTTCACTACCTATCACAAGCAGATTGTTAGTAGGTAGGTAGTAAAACCAGCCCTTTCCTATATATAATCTATCTACTTAGTAGTTGCCTATTTTCCTACCTATCTACCTATATATAGGACCTTCTTACAGAATGGGTTATCCAGGTGAAACAGATATTAACTCAGTTGAGTTTCATCTACAACCGGGTCGTAACAGGCATTCAGTGGATGGTGTGCTGGTGGATGCTGGTTCATTCTGGCCGAGAATGTCATCTTATGGCAGCATTTTAAACCTAAAATGTTTATTTGCTTCTTTATGGTTGCATGTAAAATTTCAAATTTGTTTTCATTTTCTTTACAGTCAGAATGTAAAAATTGTGCTAGAAGAACATTGTGATATTAGAGGAGAATGGAACCTGTAAGCAATCTGGAGAATCTGGAATGTTGCTTATTTGGTAAGAGGGATGTGCTAGTGTAATGCGATAGAGATTTGGGTTTGAAGAAGTGGGTGTAGGGCCTAGGACACGGTAATAGGTGAGTCTAGCCCCTCATTTCTAGAATGTCCCTCCACCAATGTGGATTACCCAATGTAAAGCACAATAATGTTGTCATGAACCTAAACCTAGTTCATGAGGCATAGGAAGGGGAGTGTTCCTACTCCATTAAAATTGAGAAGGATCTTAACCCTATAATCAGTCCCACTTGTAAGGAGTAGAAATAATGTCCATATATTAATCAGTGTTGTGTGTGTAAATGGTTTCGGATTGTCACACTAGGTAAGTGTAAAATCCCATAATGATTTTTATTTACACTACGTGTAAATGTCTAATGTTCATCTACATTCATGTAAGTGTAATCATACAACAACATGAGGCATGTAAATGTAAGTTTAAAATCATGTAAATTTATCTCATGTTATGTAAAACAATGCAAGTGTTAAAATAAATACGTTTATGTGATTTTATGCAGCTGTGTAAAATCGTGTAAGAATAAAACAATTACATGTATATGGTTTTATATCGCTGTGTAAAACAGTGTAAGTGTATAACAATGTAAAAAAGAAGTAATTCCTAATTAGGGAGGGGAAGATTTCATAATGTTTTTGTGTGATAGACCAACCAAATGGCCCATTGGAAACAAACAAACAAAAAATAATTAAAAATCAAAACATTTGTGCTTTGCGATATATGACAACTAATTAAAATGATATGAATCATAATAAATACAGAAAGTACCTAAGCTCTTGTAAAAGCTACAATAAGTAAGGTAGGCAAGCTGGTGTCCAAACACTTCAGGTAGGGTTTGCTTGTTATTTTTGCAGCAGGGCTCCATTGTTTATGGTGTCCAAAGAGTAGATGGAGCTTTCCTCTTGGTGCATTTGTCCCATTCAAAAATCAACAAAAATGGACTAGAGGCGAGAAAGTTACAAGCCCCCAAGTAAGGTGTGGTTGTTTTTACAAAAAGTTCTCAATTGAACAACTCATAGCCTATTTTCAAACCCTTCAAAAAATCATCAAATATTATTCTGTTGCCTTTAGAGTTACAAGATGATTTGTAAAGCTTAAGATGACAATTTTAGAGCAGTTTAAATCACTCAAAGTTCAATGATGAATGTATCTACCCTAGAGCTCAATAATAAAAATTATTATCAAATATTACTCACAAAAATAATAGTAGTAACAAAAGTTGTACTCAAGCAATGAGGTGGGACAAAATGTGCATTCCAGGATATCTCCTTGAATAACACCACCATACTCCCATATTGATCAAAAATGCTAATGTTTGGGGAGTATCAAAATATCATGATTTTTTTGTAAAGGACCATTCAAAGTGGCCCATTGCAAAAATATAAAATTGAGCTTTGAAAAGCACCCACAACTAATTAATAATTTGTAAGAACGTATGATCATTACTAGTATACAATACATAGAGAGGTACACACCCCAAAACATTTACACAGGACTATGTAAGTGTGTAAGTGTAAATCGTTCATATGTGTGTGTAAATCATCCATTTACACACTCACGGGATTTACACACCACATATATATATATATACGGCTATTGACTCTTACACACACAACATTGGTATCTTATTTCTTTTTAAAGACCAGATTTCTTAGAAGAGACTTTGGTTCTTAGGTCCACTTTAGACGAGAGTCTAGGAGTCAGGGCTGAAAAAGCTTAGGCCAATTTTGAGCATTTTTGGCTTGGTGTTTGGCCCGAACTCACTAATAAATGCTAAAACATTGACATTGTGATATTAATAAATGTGTAAAAATTGGCCCAAAGGGTTGCAAATTGGCTGCCCAAGTTGGTTGGTATCCTTTTTTTCAACCTTGAGGCCAATACAAGGTCATAAAGGTTCAACATTTATTAGTAAATTGGGGCAAAGATTGAAATTGTTTTTTTTTTCTAGTTCAGCCTTGACTCCTAGTATAAAGCCCTTGGGGCTCATTTCAACTTTTGTATCAATAGGAATGTTTGATTTGAGTAATTGCACCTTGGCCTTGACTCCTTGTGTAAAGCTAGCCTTACTCTTCAAAAGAACCTCTCATCCCAGATCCAACTTTTTTTTAATTTGGAAAAACGCCCCCACCCTCCCTTCCTTCCTTCCTTCCTTCCTTAGAGGTCAAGGATATGATTTTATGTTTTATTTTAATAAAACCTACAGTTTGATTCCAAAGCTCGTTCTTCATTCAAGACTCCCAATTCTTCCCGAAATTATTTTTCCAATTATTTTTCCTTAGATTTGGTCCCAAATCTAGATTGGATCTGGTTCTAGTTACATATTCACTGGTACTAGCATTGTACAACCAATAAAAAGTTACCACCTAGTTTAACTACATGCACCCACCCCTCAAAACTTGTATACCTACTTAAGACATGTTCCAAAAGTAACAATACCACCTCCCCCCCCTTCCCCCCCCCCCCCCCCCACCCCCCAATCCAACCCCCAAAATTATTATTCAAAAACTGTCTACCTGAATTGTGTTCTCCAACTAACAACATGTCTAACCCAAGTCAGAACAAATTTTTCTTAAATAAAATTTAACTGTTTAGAAATCGAAGAATCAGAACTTCTTTAAAAACTGGCTTTGGGGCTCCCCTTCTTTCTAGTTTTGAGACAGGTTCCAAATTTGATTCCCAGTTCTGGAACTTTTTTTTCAAAATCTAAACCAAGGGTCCAGGTACCCAATAATTGGACCCAGAACTGCAATCCCAGTTGTCTAGAATCCAAATTCAGACAACACCAAATTCACTTAATTTCCTTTTAAATATTATAAATATCCCATGTAAGACTAAACCAGGGTCATCTTTGAGTCCAGATCTAACCATTGCTTGGGTTTAACATGACCACTAAGAGGCCTCACTCAAGCTGAAGGCAGGGTACGTGTATAGGTGCTGGTTTGCCCTGGCCTTTCCAAAGCTACACACCATCACACAATGCAAATAAACTTCCATAAAATGCGTGAGCATTATGACCATCCATCATTCGTAATTTTGAATTGTAGGCAACCAATCACACACACACTTTACACACGTACATTCAACATTCATCCATATCAATTGCTTGGCATGGAATATGAAACACGGTTCAATAGGAATTCGACAACATGACTATTCTTCTTCTTCTTCTTCACATCCCTCTTCTTCACATCCCTTTTGCAATCTAGGCTAATACTATCAACACGACCATATAAAGTTTCCAGTCCACAAAAGCAAAAGGCCCCCATTTCTCAATCCTAAACCCTCCCCTCCAGTTTCCCCCTCATTCCCCCCAAAGAAACCTGACAAAAAACATAGTTGTTTTGTCATGTTCGTGTTGGAGGGGATCAAAGCAATTTCAAAAAAGTCATGGAATCCTTTTTATCATGGAAGTGTTCAAGTATGCAAAAAAGTGAAGGAAAGGTTCCATGAAGATTGTACCTTTAATCAAAAGGCCAAACAAAATGTGCATAGGATGTGTAACTTGAGGGAGAGAGAGAGTGTGTGGGAGGTGGGGAATTTGACACTGGGCTCTTCTCTACTTGTGCCTATGTCAATAATGGCATGTGATAAAAGAAGTGTTTGCAAGCCCAAAAAAATCAATAAAATAACTAAATCTCCCCTCAAGGACTAGGTAGTAGTTAGTCACCCTTGAGGTCAGCTGTAGGATACCACTTCCCTCTCAAATCAAGGCTAGGTTAATGGCTTCCTGAATCCTAAGCTCAAAGGTGGTGAATGCCATACATGGTTGAGATTGCTAGCCGCTTCTTGGCTACTTTTAGCTATTGATATGCCGGTTTTAAGAGCTTTTAAGAGGTCAACAAGAAGAATGAGGCTACTGGGTGTAATCCGCTTCACAGCCAGTAAAATGAATGCCATGTGGGTCTTTGTCCTTTAGGGTGACTCAAAAGTGATCAATGAGTTTTGTGTATTTGGTACTCAACTCTTGTGAAATTTGGAAGAGAAATTTGGCCCAAACTGAAACCAGTAGTCTCCATATGTAGTAGATCTCCAGCATTAATGGATAAAATTAGGGTAAGTGTATCTACTTATATAATAGAGTTATGAGTAAAGTAAGGAAAGCACAGCACCAGAACCCTGAGTTTGGTCGTACACAGGATGACCACTGAGATGTTTAAAAAACCTGGAAAAAACTACACTCCAAGAATGGGGGGCGGAAGGTTTGAATTGAGAGAACTATCAATTTTGGTGGTAGACTGAGTTTCATCTTGGCTTTCCTTTTTCCCCAGCGCCTCGACTGCTGCTACATATATTTTCACTGCTCCTACCTGTACAAGTACTATAATTACTTTTGAACCTTGTGCATTAAATGCTGAGTTTCATGCTTAGATTTAATAAATTTCCTTACTTTGCGGATGTGACTGAAAGAGCGGATAGGGGGTGAAAGGTGGATACCACTAAAAGAGGGCTGGAGTGAACCAGCAGCCAGCAGTGCACCAGCAGCCAGCAGTGCACCAGTTCAGGATGAGGCCGTTCAAGCCGTTTTGGGGATGAACCAAAAACACATCCGCTTCCGCTGCCCAGGGATTTTTCACCCCTTTCTCTGCCCCATAATTTTCCCCTCCTACATACCTCCTCACCTCATTTCATGCTCACTCCATCTCCAAACCTTTGGAGAGCTCCCGAGCTAGAGTAGCACAAAGCTTCAAGGAGACGTGAGACATAAGGCTTGAAGAAGGTGGAGAGTTCAACATTGAAGGAACGTGGAGAAGAGAAGGCAAGAGGAGCGCTTCATCCCAAATGCAAAAGCAAGAGAAAAAAAGGTAAGCTCCTTCCCTTCTCTGCATTTTTTTTTTCTCTATGGTTTTCTTTTCTTTTCTTATGCTTGAAAAAAAAGAAGACGCCGTCATCTTCTTCTTTCATTTTTTTGTTTCTATTTGAAGTGAAGAAGGTGACGACACAAGTGTGTCATTGCCTTTTTTTTCTTATTCTATTTTTTGTTGCGAACAAGGCGACAACAACAAGCATGATGTCATCCCAAAATTTTCCCCTCCTACCTACTTCCCCCCCTCTTCTTTTGTGGTGTTGTACAGCAAAGAAGGCGATGGCAACAAGCCATCACCTTTTTCTCTGTGTTTGAGGAAAAAAAAAGATGATAGCAACACGCTGTCATCATCTTTTGTGGTGGTGTTCGAACAAAGAAGGCAACAATAGTTTGCCTTCTTCTCTAGTGGTGTTGTAGCGAGAAAGGCAATGGCAACAAACTGCCATTACCTTCTTCTTTGTGTTTGAGAAGAAGAAAACGACAGTGCACTGTCATATTTTTCTGTGGTGGTGTTGCAGAGAAGAAGAAGGCGATGACAGCTACTGTCGTTGCCTTCTTTTGTGGTGGTGTTATAAAGAAGGTGATGACAACAACTACCGTTGCTTTCTTTTTTATGTTTGGAAAAAAAAAAAAAAAACGATGGCAGCTTTTGTCACCTTTGATGACTCTGCTGCAAAAAAAGGTGACAACAATTGGCACAGCCTTTTTCGATGGTTTTGCTACAAAGAAAGTGACGATAGTAATGTCGTCGCCTTCTTCTATGGTGGTGGGGTGTGAAAAAAACGATGGCGGCAAGTTACAATCACCTTCTTTCTCTTTTTTTCTTTTTATTCGTCTTTAATCCTTTTGGTCTAGTTCATTAGAATTAATAATTAACAATGAAATGGTTTTTTTTTTAATGTTAAAGGTTGTAATGGCTAGAGGAAAGAAACTGAAAAAAGGTGGTGATGTGGAAGTTCAGAAGCAAAATGTTGTTTCATTAAAACAAACAATTACAAAGTAAATTGTTGATCCATTACAACCGGGACTTGGGGAACAAAATGCTGATTAATCAAAATCAAACCTAAGGAGAAAATTGAAACTGGGGAGCAAAATGTTGCTTCATCATAACTGAGAATTGATGAATCAAGTAATTTATGTGGCTTAGAATTGACAATGGTGACAGTACGCAATTCAAATGATGAGATCACTCCCAATACATATTGGGAATTTTGATCGAGAAATGGTGGGTTAAAGTATTTTATAATTTACATAATTAGATTAAATGTAGATATAAAAAATTGTACAAGTTTTTTAAAGTTTAATCATATCTGTAGCTTCCATCTGATGGAAGTTACAACAATTTTTTTTGTCGAAATTTTTTTATTATAACACCTGAAAATTCTTAAAATTTACAAGGATTGCATCTGATTATGTGATTTTATGTTTTGCAATACTTGCATTCTATTTTTTAAATTTTTTAAATGTAAGGTTTTATGGTTAAAATTTTATTATTACAAAATTAACTTTTAAATTTTTATATTTTTTGGTTTAAGTCAAAAATTTGAAACCAACCAGGCTTCTCAACCACCCACCCCCTTATTCACCTAATATGATTCGGAAGGACAAAAAATGGATGAAGCTTGGGTCAAAATGGAAGTGTAAAGTTAATATTTGCATTGTCGCATATTGTGCCAAATGGTTGTTAACCAAACATTTGAAGGAGGGGCATGGCTTAGTGGCAGAAAAGGCCAAACCTAGGAGGCCTTCAACTTTTGAAGGTTGTCCCTGACATCAAGACCATGCTAAAATGAATCTTCACATCTTGGGAGATGCCATGGTCGTACAAAGGCGGAATGATCAAAGGTTATTAGTCACGTTCGTACCAAAGCCTAAGGTGAGTGGGATAAGTTGATAATTGTTGCAGAACAATGTCCACCATTACTAAAACCAACTTTGGTCAAATTAGCTTCACAATAAATGTTGCAAGTGTTGGGTCTTAATGCATGGGGCCTGGGAAGCATGCCTCTAAATGTAACATCATAGATGGAGAAGGATGAAAATTTACAAAATATGATTTGATCCACCCATTGTGCATATGCACGATGGTTAAAAATGGCATGGGATGTCAAAAATTGGGATAGAGAGTCCATTAAAGCAAATTGAACATAAGAAATAACAAATGTATTAACTTTGCATGAATCTAGAATGATTCATGGAAAGTAAGAAATAATAATAATCAATGTTTATTATTTTTTTATAATTTTGTTTCATCCAAGGTGTGTTAAGGTTTAATATGGTGGTTTTTTGGTGTTTATAAGGTTTAGGGCATAACAAAGGAAGAGTTTGTTGCAAATGTAATTCATGTTGAAGTGCAAACGCCACCATCTATACATTGTTCATCATGTAACAAGGGTTGCAAATGCAACAATTATTTACCGAATTAAACACAAGATTGTAGATAATGATATATTTAAGGTTTTCATTTTATATAGATAACTAGGTTTTTTCAACCTTTTCATTTTTTGAACTACCCAATTTTTGAACTTTTGTCCTTTGATATATTATATAAAACCTTTTCTTTCATTGGGTTCTTTAACAATTTTTTATCCACCCATTTTTGTACATTTTTTATCAATATAAATTTTTTTCTAGTCACATTTTTTTAATGGGTATATGGTTAATCATATATGTCTTCTTTTTCATAATCTTCTTAGTATTTTAAATGTAAAAATCAAAACATAAATAAACCCATATGAATAGGCAACATTAATTTTTCAAGGGTTTATAAATATCAAAATGAACATTGTGCAATACCTACATCCTTTCTATTGTAATTTTCATAAGGCCATTTCAAATATGTAATACCCACATGTAGGTCTCATAAATAGTTGCTGGTTTTTTTACATCCATTGCAATATTCGCATATAGGTCTAATAGTTAATTTTTTTAACATCCATTATAGTACCTGCATATAGGTCCACAGTTATTGATTTTTAACATTTTTTGTAATATTTGCATATAAGTTTTCGTTGTAATATTTATGGGACTCATATGACATAATAATTTAGTTTAAGTGTCAACAAATAATGTCACAATTAAAGAATTATTAAAACCCCATTTCAAATAATGTAAATGATTAATAATCATATTTTAATATTAATTTATTCTTAGTATCAATTAATTGATTATTTGGTTGAACCTTAATTATTCAAATAATTAAAATTTAAATCTAAAAATAAAATCAATAATTTGATATTTGATTTATTATATTAATTAGAATTTTTTTGTTGATAAGTTATTCAGATCATTATTTTTGATGATTATTCATGATAATTAATTGTCATAAAATTAATTTAGTTATATAAATAGACATATTTTGGGTACCCAAACCACTTATTTTGAAGTGACCTTACATGTGGGTATTACATTTAGGATTTATTCTTCACCTAAGGTTGTTTAAATCTTTTATGGATTATTTCAAAATGAGCTTGCATGCAAGTATTACATATAGGCTTTGGTTTTCATTGAAAGGTCACCCAAACTACATATTGGTTATTTTGAAATGACCCTACATGTGGGTATTGCATTTAAGGTTGGGTCTGCACCTCAAGTGACTTAAATCACCTATGGGTTATATCGAAATGATCTTGAATATGGGTGTTGCATGTAGGGCAAAATATTCATATAATTTTGCAATACTTGTACATGTATTTATTTTCACCAACTAGAAAATTTGGCCTTAATTTTTTGAATAATTAAATAAAATTTGTAACAAAACACAAAAGAAGGTATGTTTCTTACCATTTGGTATTTCCAAGTTAAGTTCTTTCATTTTCTTAAAAAATATATAAAATGACATTGCATTGCTTTACATATGTTTCAGCCCTAAAAATTCCGCCCAAAATGCACCATATATTTATTTTAATTATTATAGACTTGTAAAACACTATTTAATTAATTTATATGTCCCAAACTCTAAACCTAACCCATAAATCTAACATTAAGTAGTAAATTTTAAATTAAAACCTAACCCTATGTATCATCAATGTGACCAATTTTGCATTATGTTCATTTTAATATATGTTAAATCATACTATAAAATGAATAAATAATCTTGTAAACGTGAATTTCATGATGTACTGGCAGGGAATCAAATATTTAAAAAATATTTTTAGGTTTCATGGTTAATGAATTATCGCAATATGATATGGGTATTCCATTTAAACAAAAGTGAGTTAGGAAATATTGAATTTTAACAACTATGGAACATATGGAAACAAAGGAGATTCATAATTATGTTATAAATCTAAACAAGTGATAATTTTTTTTTTAATTATTACAATGAACAAAGTTTAGAATATAAACCTTTAGCCTTGATATATATGAACCAAATTCCTAAACATTAAATCATAAGGCATACCCTTAAAATTCAAATGATATTTTGCCATAAGCCTTATTACAACCCTAACAAAAAATAATCCTAATGATATATGCCCTAAACCCAAAAGATTATACAAAATATACAAATTATATAATGCAAAATAAAAATAAAAAGTAAATAAGGAAATTTTTTGGAAACCAAAATTTAAAGCTTTTAAACTACAAGGATTTACTGACTGAAAAAAACCCTTAATCTTGAAAACCAATCAAATAATTTTTTGTAAGAAACCAAAATAAAAGACATGTCTCTTAGCTTTGTGTGATCTTTCCAAACTAATTCTTCCCAATCTCTTTGGAAAAGATATAGAATGAAATTGTAATATTTCACATATGTCTAAACCCTAAAATTTCCCCCCCAAATTTAATGGGTGGGAAGAAAGTTACACTAACAAGGTAGTTAAGTAGATAGGCAAATTACTACATAGGAAAGAAGTTACCTTATCAAGGTGACTAGGTTTGTAGATATTTATGTCAATAGGGTGGTTGTGTATATAGGGTTGTTAAATAGTAATGTAGCTAAGTCAATAGGGTAGGTAGTTAGTACAATGGTTAAGTCAATAGGGAAGTTAAATCAATAAAGTATGTAATTAACAGGGTAGCTAGGTTAGTAGGGTAGGTAATTAGTATAGTAATTAAGTCAGTAGGATAATTAATTATTAAAGTAGTTATGTCAATAAAAGATAATCAATAAAGTACCAAGGTTGGTACAACATTTATGACGGTGGGAAGGTGAGTAAGGTAGCTATGTGTGAGGTTAAGTCCAGGGAAAAAACAACCAAAACAAATCAAAAAAAAAATGCAATGTGATTAACAGTGAAAAAAAATGGACTATGATGAATCCCATCTAACGTCAAATGAAAAACCGCAACCCATCCAATGGACATAATGCCCAACTAGTGGATTGGTGGCTATTAGTGTACTCTGGCCCTAAAAGAAGGCCAAAGTGAATCAGCCCCCCTAACTGCACCAGTTGGTTATTCTTTCCATATGATTGCGTCCTTTTATCATCCTACTCATGATTATCTGTAAACCAACATAATGCCATAGTCAATGTTTTTCAATTGTTGACCTTTGGTTTTTTTCCTTTTGGCCTTTTTTCTCAACCCTAACCTCCGTACTACCCTCCCACCTAACTACCTTACAAACCTAAATATCCTATTCACTTACATCTTGTCGTTACCTACCAACTACAACCAACCCCCTTACCTATTTACTTTTTATCTTTCCAAGGTTAAATCTCAATTTCTTCTTGGCTAAACCTTTATTTATCAGTAAAAAAAAAACTCCTCCTTGGCTAAACCTCTATTTATCAGCAAAACCTTTCTACTCCATAACTCAACCTCTATTTCTTAACAAAACATTTTTAATCCCTAACTAAACCTTTAATTCTCAAGAAAACCTTTCTATTCGTTGGTTAAACTTCTACTTATCAACAAAACCGTTCTATTCCCTAACTAAAACCTTTAGTTATCAACAAAACCTTTCTATTCCATGACTAAACCTTTATTTTGCAACAAAACCTTTCTACTAGTTGGTTAAACTTTTATTTCTTGACAAAACTTTTTTTATTCCTTAGTTAAACCTCTACTTATCAACAAAACCTTTCTATTCATTGGTTAAACCTTTGCTTATCGGCAAAACTTTTTCACTCCCTAGTTAAACCTTTACATATCAGCAAAACAAAATTACTCCATAACTAAACCTTTACTTCTTGGCAAAAAAATTCTATTCCCTAGTTAAACCTTTACATATTAGCAAAAAAAAATTACTCCATAACTAAACCTTTACTTCTTGGCAAGAAAATTCTATTCCCTAGTTAAACCTTTACTTTTCAACAAAACCTTTTTACTCTTTAACTAAACCTTTACTTTTCGACAAATCCTTTCTATTCCTTAATTAAACCTCTACTTATAGGCAAACCTTTTTACTCCTTGGCTAAACCTTTACTTATTGGCAAAACGTTTTTATTCCTTGGCCAAACCATCTACTTCTTGGCAAAACCTTTGTAGTTCCTAGCTAAATTTTTACCTCTCGGCAAAACCTTTCTAATCCTTGGCTAGACCTTTACCTCTCAACAAAACTTTTTTACTCCCTAGTTTAACCTTTAGTTTTTGGCAAAAAAATTATATATTTGTATTAAATCTTTTTGTATAATTAAACTTCTTCCATATATTCTTGGCTAAACCTCTACCCTTCAATAAAATCTTTTTTTCTTTTAATAAACCTTCTAATGATTGACAAGAAATATATATTTTCTTAGCTAAACTTTTGTTTATCAACAAGCCTTCTCTTTTTTTGGCTAAACCTTTATTTATTGGCAAAAAAAAAAAAAATGGCTAAATTCTACCTTTTAGCAAAACATTTATCTCTTCTGGTTAAACCTTTACCTTTTAGCAAAACCTTTGTATTTTCTTAGTTAAACCTTTATTGTTTGGCAAAACCTCTATCTTTTCTTAGTTAAAATTTCTACTTCTCGAAAAACTTTGTTTTTTTGGCTAAACTTTTACCTATTGGCAAAATGATGCGTTCCCAAGCTCCTTGATAGACTCAAGATGAGTCTAAAATAGTAAATAGCGAAAAGGTTAGGAGCTTGGGGCACGCTCCCAGCTCTCAACATTTTAAAGGGGTAGAAGGGCGTGATGAAGCTCTGGGATGGGATTAGGAAGAATGACAAGCATTTTAGTTACTCACCTGAATTTGCATCAAACCAACCAAGAAGTTGGTTAGTACATTTTTAGAGCCTTTTTAGTGTTAGGACAAGCCGCGGGCGACCTCTGACTCACAAGACTCACCACGGCCCGGACTCGAGGGAAGCCACCACCTTCCGCCATATGGTATTCTCTGCGCCCCTCTGCGGCACCTATATCCAAATGGCTTTAACTGTTTTGGCAGTTTCAAGACTCCTCTTTGGGTATTAAAATTATACTTCTATGTTAATTTTCTTTA
Organism: Sphagnum contortum; assembly: GCA_963920785.1. Lineage (NCBI taxonomy): Eukaryota > Viridiplantae > Streptophyta > Sphagnopsida > Sphagnales > Sphagnaceae > Sphagnum > Sphagnum contortum. The sequence goes on from OY987284.1 coordinate 15,713,051, forward strand.
TGCCTAAACTAAATTTCTTTGTTTAAGCAAAAAATTTATACTTCTGCTTAAACCTCTACCTCTTGGCTAAACATTTATCTTATCATGGTTAAACCTTTGCCTTTTATCAAAACCTTTTTCTTGGTCAAAACTTTTTTTTTAATAAAGCCAATTCAATTTCCTAGCAAAACATCTATTTATTGGCAAAACCTATCTACCCACACATCATCGTACCTACCTACATTGAAAGAAAAAGGCCAATATAAGACCAATGCATTTACAACTACTTGCAACTAACTATTATTTGGTTTTTACAACTAGATCTTTGTTTCTACGACTAGTGTGACATCATGTTAACATCAACCAAATCACCTACGATTAATTTGCAAGTAGTTTGCGACTAAATTGGTTTACATCTATACATGGGTTGGATTTATCATCTAAGAATGACCATTTAAAGTCCCATTAGTCATAAACGAAATGGTGCTTAATCGCAATCAACATACTTCTAAATACATCAATTATAATAATAATTTGATTTATAATTAAACTTAATATTCATAAATTTTTATTGTAATAAAAATCATTCATATGATTATTGTAATTATATTAAATTCGTTACATTAAATTATTTATAATTTGAAACAAATTCAACATATTCTAACATAGACTATCATACTAAGTATTTTTATATTTTTAAAATAAAAATAAAAATACTATAATTATTATAAAATCATAATAATTATTTTATTTATACATGAAATATAATAAACACATAATTTATAATTCAGCTTAATCATTCATAATTTTAATATTTAATATTTCAAAAATAAAATATTGCCACTATAATTAAATGAATTAATTTAATTTTTATAATTCTTTTCCAGTATACTTATGTACTTACAATATATAATTGTTAATACATCATAAAATTTTAGAATAATTTTACTTAAAATTTAAAATTATTATTATAAATGATTTTACTTATTATTTATTACTGTTGATGTAAAATAAATAAATAATATTACGATATAAATTTTCATGTCAATTAAAATGATAGTTTCCAATCATAAAAAATAACCATTTTATTTACAATACTTATGTTTGAATAAAATAATAAAATTTGTATCCTAATTGAAAAGTTGTTTCCTATAGTTAAGATTTTTATTTCAGATTTTATATAATAATTTTAAAATAAGGAAGAAAGTTGCTGTAATTAATGTATTTAAAAACAATGATACACTAAAAATAATTGTATGTGTTACTCGTTATTTACTTATTTACAGTAAATTGTTAATATAAAAACATAAAATTTTATATCAATAATAGCTATTCAATAATGACATAAAATCATTGTAACTACATAATTTATTTGTAAGTTAGACTTAAATTATTTGAATAATTCATTTACAATTTACAAATTCAATTCTTATTTGATTTTCTAGAATAATCAAAATTTTATCAAAATAATTAATGTTATGACCATAACTACGTGGATTTTAATATAATCAATTAGAATATTTTTTTCTTGTAACTAATTGTTCATACTATATCACTTTTATAACTTATTATAAATGATTATATTTATTATTTATAAGTTGCACTAAATAGTTACAACATAAGTTTTTTAATTCTTACAGTAAAATAAATCAATTACTGTAATTAATGTTAAATTACTCTAAAATCATTGTCATTATTTCAGATAAGAATTAATTATAAGAATTTCATGATTATTTTCAAATTCAACATAATTATTCACATTCTATAATTTATAATTTTAAATCTGAGTTAAAATTTTGGAAAATTTATAATGTGGTTTATATAATTATTGTAATTATTATAATAGGAGTTATTATATAGTAAATTTTTTTATTACAAAAATTCTGTAATTACCTATCTAGGATAAATAATTGAATAACAAAATTACAGTAATTTTAAAAACTAATATATGTTGAATAGATTATTGTATTTATAATTATTAATTACCAATGGAAAAAAAACTTACTTGATCGATAACAAATTTTCCAATAATATATTTATTTATATAATAATTAAAATAATTATTTTAATGTTACTTTGAAAGTAAATAATTTTTGTAGGAATTTATTTTGTAATAACAATTATTAGTTCATTATTCTTAATTTGAAAATAAATATATATAGTGTTATATAATAGTTAATTTTAAGTTTAATAATTATATTATTTTTACACTAATTATATTATCTATAAATCGACCAGATTTTTTAAAAAGGAAATATTTAAAAATATTTAAGTTATTTTATTTATGTATGAATTATATATTGACAAGTTGTGAATAAATAAAACTAGTTATTTTAATATTAAAATAATTTAGTAATTTAAATAATTGATAATGAATATTTTATATTTGTAGTGTATACTTTATATTTTAAATATATGTTAAATTTAAACATTAATAGTTAAATGACTATTTAATTATCAAATGAACCATGTACTTGAAGTGTTTAGAAATTTAAAAACTAAAAATAAGGGCATGAGGAAAATTTTGAAGTTGGAACTTAGTTTGTGAGGAAGTTATAACTTCAAAACTTATTCTTTCATTCCTAGTTTGAACACTATATAAACAAGGGGTGTGATCATCTTATTTCACATCAAAAAATGTGTACACATGGGATGAAGCATCCAAAAAGGCTAACCTAAAATGAAAAGAAAGTTTATGCACAATTTTAAACAAGCTACCTCCCCAACCTATTTATCTACATAGGTGGATAGGTAGTTAAATAGGTGCCTAGTTTGACCTACCCACCTAGGTTGATTTATGTACCTACCTATGTAAGTACTTACTTATATGAACAGGTATTTAGCCTAGGAAGGTAAGACCTACCTATTTACCTTTTTACCTAAGTAGATAGGTAGGTATTTGACCTAAGTTTGTAAGTACCTACTTATGTACCTATTTAGGTATCTACCAACCTATTATTATTATTTTGTATTACATTCATTCATAATGCCACATGGCATATTTACATTGGGCCACATGTCATAATATAAATCATCCAAGCAGGTGAATTGAATGTCTTAGATTATTTCAAAATAATAATAATAATAATTTTGAATAATTAAATATTGAAACACTTGGCAATACATCATTTTCCTTCAATAGTGACCAAAATAGTCGCATCTTAGTCGCATGTGACAATACATATATAGTGAAATCAAAGGATGAATTTGCATTTTTTGACTTTTTCATTCATCTAACACCCCTTGTTGTTTGCAACTATTAACACGCACGACTTTTCCAAGGGAACTAAAGGGATTTTAATTGCAAAGGTTGCTTGCAACTAAAATTTAGTTGTAAATTCCAATTGAAAATAAATGTTTTTCTTCTAGTGCTATGCATTCACAAATTGTGAATTACAAAAATTATAATGTAAAATGTGGGTATTGAAAATGACCCATTAACATATATTTAGTCTTATTCAAACTCATGATGATGATAAACCACTAACCCCAAATGCGCCCCCAATTTAATTAAATAATAGGCTTGATAAATTAAAAAATTAAAAAAAATCAAACATTTATATAATTTGCACAATTTTTAATATTAATCAAAATCAATCCTAAGTTGGATTTTGGGGGGAACTTTTCACATACAAATACTTGCAACAAGATTTATTTTATTTCTTTTGAAGGTGAATAAAGGTCTTAATTTAGGCTTTCAAGTTGAAGTGATCACATTAAAGGTAAAATAATAAGTTATTATTTCATTCAACTAATTTTTTATTTTTATTGTGTTTCAATTTTAATTCATCATTCACTCCTAGAAAATTAATCTATATGGCATTTGTTTACGATTATATAGTTAATAATTTTTATGACATTTACCATTAAAACTATTTAGGTTTATATATAAATATTTTGGGGTAATTAGTTTTAAACTCTAATGTTAATGTTTCCATTCATTAAAAAATTTGGTTGATTAGCTTTAAAATTCAAAACATAGTTGTTATAAAAAAATTTCATATTATTTTTGTATATGTTTGTATAATTATTAAGTTGAAAACATCTATAACCATTAATATTATTTAGAGTTTCAAAGTTTAAAGGTTTAATGAAATGTGTGTTGACTTATTTAAGTTATGTTTTCAATCACACGACAATCCCTTTGAATGTGACATCATCCTTTAACATCAAGGGTATGATTTTTTTCTTAATCATTTTCTTATTTTTTAAGTTTTTTTTGTCTTAATTTAGGGGAATTAATCTCTTTTGATATATAGATTTAACATTTTGGCCTCCCATAGATAGTTTGGATTTAGGGTCATAATGTCAATATTGCATTTTGCCACCCACATACAATGCGCCTGTTAAAATTTTCATGCAAGTATTACATTTCTCTAGCCTTTATATAGTATGGATTATGGCCATAATGTGGATATGGCATTTTCCCCCACACAATGTGCATGTTTCAATTGTCACGCAAGTATTACATTTTCCTTTCCCATATATAATGTGGATTAGGGTCATAATGTGGGTATTGCATTTTACACCCACATAGAGTGCGCATATTTATATTTTCATGCATGCATTGCATTTCCCTCTCCCATATATAACGTGGATTAAAGTTATAATGTGGGTATTGCATTTTGCTCCCACATATAGTGGCATATTTAAATTTTCATGCAAGCATTGCATTTCCCTCTCCCATATATAATGTAATGTAGTTTGTTGACCATAATGTGGGTATTACATTTTGAATATAAATAGATAATATGGATTTAAAATAGACTTGTGGGTAAAACAATTTCAAATTTACAATTATGGCCATAGACCATATTTTATATTTTCCATACTTAACATTTAATTTGTATTGTGTGTACGAATGTATAAGGTTTAGAGAGGGATATACACCAAATACTTAGAACATGTACATTTGCATTAATATTAAATATGACAATTAACGTGTAATTGAAGGTATTACAAATATAAAGTCTTAGACATTGACATACCATATTTTCTTATATAATTAGCTCAAGGTGTCTTTTCAAACATGTGTTGCATTTCACATCTCAATCTATTGAGATCCAAAACCCAAGGAAGTCACCCTTTAACAACATGGACTTGGTGTGGAGAAAGAATTTTCAACATGGAAGGGCACATCTAGTCAAGGTTGAATATCATACAACCCACATTCATGGGTTTTAGAATTTTTAAATGGTGAACAAAGCCATAGAAATTCCCAATGGAATGGAACATTTATAAATGGGTACCCCAAACACAAAAAAATTAAAAATGCCAAGAATTTAAAACCACCTCATCCATATTTTGAGACCCAAACTACCATCAATCCATTATATGGGGTTGTTTACTTCAATTTTTTATTAGACAATTGTACACATGACCCAAGGCGATGGAGATCTTTTACCATCAACCACATACATGGGCCGATGCTGAGCCTACACATGTCAAACATGACCTTGATTCCATTGCATGACCATATTTTTTTGCCCCACAAATGTAACAAGCCTTTAAGGATCACATTTGGATTCAATTGAGTTTAAACTATGCCATCAAGTAAATCTATGACACTTACATAAAGCAATGTTCATTGATTATAGTTCATTGTTTTTTTATGGCAATAGCAATTTTGTAATAATAAAGAAACCAAGCAACTTGTGAAAACAAGGAGATGGCATAAGGACTAACTAACTACACATTAGTCATTGTAGAAATGGATCTATTTACAAACAAAAAAAAACCAATATCCTTGAATAGTATAAGTAGTAAAAAAACATATGTATAACAACACATCTTGGGTTTTGTAATTGGGCTTTGCGACTACACCCTAGTTAGGAAGGACCTATGCAACTAGTCACTCATGAGTTGCTAAACTTTTGTCGTTTCACCCATTTAGTTGCAAAGGACATTTAGTTGCAAAGCCCAATCATCTTATTGACTAAGATTTTTAATTTTGGTTTAACAGTGAAATTCCATGTCATCGATGACCTTGGTATGGTGTGTAAAATGCATGCCATTTCAACTTAGTCGTTTTTATTTTACTAAGTTTTACAAAAGATGCTTTGATGGATGGATGACACATGTTAAAAATCTATAAACACAGTATGAGCCATTGTAGATGACCAAAAGTCAACTTAATTAACCCGTGTAGCTACCATAACCAAAAGGTAACCTAGCTTAGTTCATCTAGCCAAAAGTCAACATAGCTTAACTTATATACCTATGTTAGGCAACATGGCTATTTAACCTAGGCTAAGTGGCTTAGATTAAAAACAAATGTCATACTTTTAACCCAAAAAACCTAAACTAGGCTACTTAACCTAAACTAAGTGGCTTAGGTATCATAGGTTGCAAAAGTGAAGACTTGAACCCTTCACCTTCACTTTGGGGTTCGAGTCCTCATCCATTGGACTACCACATTTTTTTTATATTAACCATATTTAACACAAATTTATAAAGTTCAAAAATTTTAGCTTACAATTAACCTTGGCCACCTTAGGTTGACCTTCATTAATGTAATATTTGACTACTGTAATTTTATTCATTTATAAAACTTCTTAAAACTAGGTGAAAACCCATATTGAAAGTTGTTATTATTGATATGCTGAACTCACTTTGGAAATCCTAAGAGAAAACCTCATAAAGTCCATAAGAATAAAAACCCATTAAAATATTTCAATTATGTACCCTTTAGGTTGAATTTTTTTTATAAACACAAAAAAATCAATTTTGGAAAAAAAAACTTTTGAAAATAAGGTTCAATTTTTGACCCTTCAAAAGTTCATAACTACCATTTGATTGCACTACTACAAAAGTGGGGTGCAATTCATTAACCTAAATCATTATGGGATCTTAAAAATGAAATCAATTCATTGCATTTTACTTATTTCACCTTGTGAAAATTATGTCACTATAATATCATTATGTAAACATCATGTTTCATTATTAGTTAACATAATTCAATGTTGTAAATAAGTTTGTTTCTATGTTTAATGTTTTTTTTATATATGCTACTTTATGATATACCTTATATTGTTTTGAACTACTTTAGTTATTTTAACTTATACCCTTATGTTATTATAAATTATTACATGATATTATAAATTATTGTACCCTAAATTATTATACATTATTTTACCTTAAAGTATCTTAATTAATTTATTATAAGCTTTTAAGTTATTTTAAATTAAATTATTCAACTAACCTTAGGTTATACCTTAGGTTGTTTTTATTTTAAGTTAATATATGTTATTTCAAGTTATATTTTAAGTTATTCAAAATCATTATATTTTATGTTATTATAATTTATGTTATCCTAAGTATAATAATTTAAAATAATTTAAAATAAAATATAGTGACCTAAGGTAAAATAATTTACAATAAAAAATAATAACCTACAAAAAAAATTAAAATACCTTACAATATAATAACTACCAATAACCTATGATATTATAACATATAATAAACAACAATAACTTATAATACAATAACCACCAATAACCATTGATAACCATCAATATAACTAGTGTGAATTCAGTGCATAATGCACCCGTCAAGCTCCCTCTCGCCCGGTCCTTCCCCGCCCGTCCCCCCCCCTGCTAGCCCCCCCTGTTGGGATTTGTTGTAACCGAAAAGAGAGGGGTCCTATACGCACAAAGAACCATCAAACCCCTGATCGGTCCTGATCTTATGCTAACTCTCTTTAGACCCGCAAGCTCAGCTTCGGACAACATTCGCACACTGACGCCTGTAGTCTGTGCGCGACGAAAAGATAGCACACCATACCTAACGTGAACACCAAAAACTCACAGGCGTTCACCCCCTTCATACCGTCATTCTTAATCATACATACATTAGAATTCGAGAACAACCTTTTCGATTATGATCACAGATTATTTACATGCCGAGAGCCCAAGCTCTTTCTTTAAACAACCAGTCCCCAAAACTACTGTCCTTCCGATCATCACTCAAACTCCCACTCTCACCAATTCTCTGCAGCTAAACGATTTGATTAGAACTACGAGGCGCAGCGAAATTGAGGTGTTCCAGCAAATCGCCCTAACTACAGAGCTCCTACTCACACCATATCCATCAAAACTTTTTTTTTTAATTGTCCTCTGCAAGTCTCTTCCTGTGCATCTCCAAAATTATTCTCCTTCCCCAAAAAACTCTCCTTCTCCTCCTTCCAGATCCTTCTGATCTTTCCTTTTATCATTCCGTTGGCCTCTGTCCCAAGCTTCCCTCTTCCTTCTGTGCCGTTCTGTTTCATTCACCGCATTCACCATCATTGTTCGCCGCCCACTTCGATTCAGTTCCATCAGCCTTCATGAAGATCCGCTGCCAATTCCTACATGCCACACAACTCACACAAAATTCATGCACCCCATGTAGGAGTAATTAGCGCCGGAAACAAACACGGTCGCCACAACCAGACCTAGAACACCACCCCGTGTTCACACTGAATCAAACCACCTATTTTCGTGTTACATTGTTTTTTTGTTATGGGATTCTTAATTGCCGCCGGTTCCGCCGTAATGTTAAAACGCAGAACGCCGTGTGTGACACACAAACACCATGTTAGCTTTTATATATGAGATAACCATTAATATAATAACTATTAATAACCAACAAAATATCCACCAATATCCACTAATATAGTAACCATTAATAATCATCAATATCCATTGACAAAATATCCACCAATACCCATTAATATTATAGCCACAATAGCCATTAATACAATTACCATTAATAATCATCAGTATCCATTAACAAAATATCCACCAATACCCATTAATATTATAGCCATAATAGCCATTAATATAATTACCATTAATAATCATCAATATCCATTGACAAAATATCCACCAATACCCATTAATATTATAGCCACAATAGCCATTAATACAATTACCATTAATAATCATCAGTATCCATTAACAAAATATCCACCAATACCCATTAATATTATAGCCATAATAGCCATTAATATAATTACCATTAATAATCATCAATATCCATTGACAAAATATCCACCAATACCCATTAATATTATAGCCACAATAGCCATTAATACAATTACCATTAATAATCATCAGTATCCATTAACAAAATATCCACCAATACCCATTAATATTATAGCCACAATAGCCATTAATATAATTACCATTAATAATCATCAATATTAATTAACAAAATATCCACCAATAGTCATTAATATAATAACCATTAATAATCACCAATATCCACTAACAAAATATCCACCGATAATCAATAATATGATAACATTAATAACCACCAATATTAACTAACAAAATATCCACTAATAACCATTAATATAATAGCCACCAATAGCCATTAATATAATTACCATTAATAATCACCAATATCCACTAATAAAATATCCACCAATAGCCATTAATATAATTACCATTAATAATCACCAATATCCACTAATAAAATATCCACCAATAACCATTAATATAATTACCATTAATAATCACCAATATCCACTAATAAAATATCCACCAATACCCATTAATTTAATAGCCACCAATAACCACTAATACAATAACCATTAATAATCGAATAATCAATAATAGTTATTAATACAATAACCATTAATAATCATTATTCACTAACAAAATATTCACGAATAACCATGAATAAAATAATCACCAATAGCCAGTAATATAATAACCATTAATAACCACCAATACAACATTAATATACTAGCCATTAATAAGCACCAATATCCACCAATAGAATAGCCACAAATAATCATTAATAAACATCAATATCCACTAATAGAATAACCATCAATAGGCACTAATATAATAGCCATTATTAAACAAAATAATATCCACCAATAGCCATTAATAGAATAGCCACCAATAGCCATTAATAGAATAGCCACCAATAAGCATTAATAAAATAACCACCAATAGGCACCAATAAAATAACCATTAATAACCATTAATAAAATAATTACATATAACCTTTAATAAAATGTCATTAATAAAATAGCCACCAATAGCCACCAGTAAAATAACCATTAATAGCCATTAATAAAATAATTAACAATAACCTTTAATAAAATAACCATTAATAGAATAACCACCAATAAAATAATCATTAATAGCCATTAATAAAATAATTACCAATAGCCTTTACAAAAATAACCATTAATAGAATAACCTCCAATAACCATTAATAGAATAATCATCAATAGCCATCAATAAAATAACCATTAATAGGCGTTAATAAAACAATTACCAATAGCCTTTAATAAAATAGCCACAAATAACCATTAATAGCCTCCAATAGAATTAATACTAATAACCATTAATAACCATATATTAGAATTGCTTAGGCTTGCCAAAAATAATCTAGGGTGAAATAATCTAGAATAGACAAAAAAAACCTTATGGTGAAATAACCTATAATAACTTAGGATTGGCAATAATAACATAAGGTGAAATCACATTCAATAATGAAAAGTAATCAATAATAGCTTCACATAATCCAAAATGACCTAAGATGAAATAATTGAAAATAACCAAAGGTAACTTGTATCAGCTACAAGTAGCCTAAAACGAAATAATTTACAATAGCAAAAAATATATAATGACAAAAAAACTTACAATAGTTGAAAATAACTTAAGGCGAAATAAACTAAAATAACCAAAAATAACTTAAAATAACCAAAAGTAGCATAAGGTGAAATGGCCAAAAATATCCCAAAATGATTTAAAATAACCATAAATAGCCATAATTTTTGTAAGGTGAAATAATTAAATTAATGAAAAATAACCAAAAATAATTGAGAATAACCATAAATAGCCATAATTAATGTAAGGTGAAATAATTTAAATTAATGAAAAAAACCATATAATAATTGAAAGTATATTAGCATATGTAATATTATTATATTAAAAAAAATCTTATCCATTTATTAAACATTCTGTTTTCAAAAGAATGGTCACTGAAATGTTATTGAATAATGATATTAAAAAAAAAATTGTTCTAAAGATTTTACACTTTTAAAAATAAATAAATGTAATTATGTACATTATTGAATTTATTTTAAAAGTAAACTTGATTCATTTTATTTGACTAAAATTTCAGTAAGATGTGAATTTTCAAAGTTGTAATGTTTAAGATGAAGTATTTGATAAATAAAACGTAATGTAACATATTATCACAACAAGTGAAGTGGTTTGATAGTAGGGGTGTTTGTCTACATTCTAAAAATCAGTGGTTCAAACCTCATGAATGGTGTTATGTGTGATCAACAATGGTAAATTGATCAAAGATTCTCTTATTTAATTTTTTAGAATAAGTGCCTAGGTTCATTATGTGGCCTATTTACATAAATTAAGTTTTTATTTTAACTTATGTAATGACATGTGTAAATAAATCATTAGTTGAAAATCATGAAATTATCAATAATATTATATATTAAATAATTTAATTTTAATTGATTCCCATGCTAGCTAATTAATTAAGTAGCAAGTGAATGGCTTGGTAAATTTATATTTCATTTGTGAGTAACATTATTTCACTAGGTATTAGTGAAACAATTCATCGTTCGTAACAACTAGTCCCTGTTCACTAGGGGGTTAACTAATTTCATCAAGTAAAAATGTTGAAATTCATTCAAAATCTAGTGAAGTGTAGAGTGGACTAAATCGCATTTTGGTGTAGTGTTGAGGTTTCACAAAAAAAAATTCATAAGTAACTTTATCATTTCATTCTTCAACCTACTTTTAATCCTTATAAACAATTTCGAATAAAATTCAATATGAATTCTTGAATTTTTTAACAATCCAACCAATTGATTAGTTTGTTTTTTTAATTTCAAAAATTGAATACTAATAATGAATGCATTTTTAAAAACAATTTGTGCAAATGTTTTCATAATCAAGTTGTTAATTTAAAATGAATCATCATCTAATGTATGTACAATTTAATTATTCACCATAAACATTTAAAACACCCTATATAAATTGCCATTGGGTCACCAAAAGTGAACCACTATAGGTTACATTCACCCCCTATCATTTACCTACTTGTGTCTTATCTACATCCTTCTATTTACCTACGTATATCCTATTATTTACTTACCTATTTATCGACTATTTAACTACCTACCATCTACTTATTTACGTCCTACCTGCCTAAATTTTACTATCTACCTACCTATCCATTGATCTATCTATCTACTTACCATCTACCTACTTATGTCCTACCTACCTACCTACTTATTTACCTATCATCTACCTACCTACATCCTACCTACATCCTACTACCTACTTACCTACCTACCTATCTATTGATTTATCTACCTACCTACATCCTACTACCTACTTACCTACCTACCTATCTATTGATTTATCTACCTACCTACCATCTATCTACTTATGTCTTAACTACTTAATATCTACCTACTATTTACTAAAATTACCTATTTATCCACCTACCTATCTACCTACCTACTATGTACCTATCTAACATTAACCTATCTATCTACCTAGTTGCCTATTTATTTACCTACATACCTATTTATATTTTATTTAAATAAGTATGTACATTTAAAAACATAGGTAGGTAGGCATGTGTACCTACCTATCTACCTTGTTAAGTACCTACTTACTTGTTTATGAAAATAATGAAACTCGAATGTTGTTGTACACATTGACAAAAAAAATTCATTAATGTGAACCTGTGAAAACCATGAAAAGCAAGACCAGTAGACTAGAAGCAACACAAAGAGCACCTCGAAAACTAACTTTAGAAAAATAAACAACCATGATGAGTAGCACAATGAGCTAGATAACAAAAATAGATGACCAAGAAGAGTGGTAGTGGTGACAAGGGAGCTCAAGAGCTCATCGCAAGTAGAGACTAGAAGGAGAGCCTACAAGCTTGTCTTTGCTCCCAAGTGACATTGTATGTGTCTTCAAATTAGGGTAATAGTTGAATTTCTAGCTCAAGTTTGACCAAAGTAGGTTTTAGAACCATAGTGCACCAATCACTCTTCATTATTTTCACCTCTTGCCCAAAAATGTAAAAAATGAGTGTTTAAAATGAGTGTTTTCTTTGTTTTGGAGTGTAGCTTGAACCACACCTTTTCATTCTTCCTATCCACAACCCCACCCCCATCTCCTCCCCCCTCCCTCTCCTTTCACGTGTGCAGAATTGCATCCTGACTCTTGAGAGCAATCCATCAGACACAAGGTCCAATGTTAAATACATCTAGATTTGATCCCCCCAGGAACCCTCTCGGATCTATTTAGTATCAAGGGCACATGGGCAGATACGGTACTCCAACGGCCTTCCTTTGCCCAGAGCACAACATGTCCCACATTTCAGAGTGTTGGAAACAATTGGAAAAGGCCAAGTGGCCGATTACCTAACACTACAAAAAAATGATAATTTATCATTAAATAACACAAATTCGCAACCTCATCAATAGAGAGGTCCAATAAGTAAAGTGCAGTGTCAGAGAAGCCAATCCCCCCCACCTGCCCAAACAGGGGCCCACATTGTATGGGCAGGTGATTTGGTTTATGGGCAACCTCAAAAAAGAAAATTTCTGTTATCGGATTTTACCTTAGGAAGGAGAGTCTAGTTTTACCTATATGGGTTTACGAAAGAAAGAGGGTCTCAGTCCGGAACTAGGATGTTACATTTACCTCTTTTACTATAACAGAGTTTACCTTACCAAGGTGAGTTTAGTCATTACCCATGGTTTAGGGTTTAGGGAAGAGGTTATCGGTCTGGAACTAGGGGCATTGGCTGAACCCGCACCGACAGTGGTACCATGGTCAAAACCAGTGTTGGCAGGTTATTCCTTTGTTTTCAATAACCAGCTGGGTAGGTTTTTTAAAACATAAAATAAAATATTTATTTATTTATTTATTAGTTTTTAAATTGAAAATTTATACCCGATGATTATCAATTTCACTGTCAAAGTAATACCCCAGTTATTAGTTTACATGGTTATTTAAAAAAAAGAACCATGGGTTATGCATAAAGGTTGATTCTCAAATGCCCACTTTGAAAACCATTGCTTATTCTGCCTAAGCTGGGTAGGTTATTGGGTAGGTTATAAGTTTTTACTTAAATTTTTTTTTCCCCTGTTTTTTTTGTTTTAATGTCATAATTTTTTTTAGGATTTTAAGTTTTGATTGATAACTTCTGTAGATGAAATTCCAATCATCCAGGTAAGTCATTCAATTTTGAAATTGCAGCAATCAGTGAGTAGGTTATCACCCTGGTTATCAAAAAATCAACAATCAATTAGTAGGTTATCAATGACAGACTGTTTCTTAATATCCGGTCAACCTTTGAGTGAATCCCAATTTAGTTCAGGTTGCTTCTAACCATGGTAAATATCTCGTCCTAAAATTAAATCAGGGTCTAAATCCAAATTTAACATTTTCAGGGTAAAATATGGGCCATTAAAACGCCTCACCCAAGAGGTGAAGGTACCAGTGTAGGTGCTGGTTCACCCTGGCCGGGACTGGGGTGGGGTTAAGGCGGGTCTCCAACATCAGGTTCGGCGGCGTAAGGAACTAATCAAATGGTGAGCGTGGAAGTCTCTGGTTGGTCACGAACCTAAATTTCCAGGTACGGGCTATGCTAGTTGAGGTTATGAAGCTATGATAGCTCCGAACCTGAGGTCCGGGAACAGGCGTGGGACGCGTGGCCCTCGATTTAGGTCCGGACCCGGTACCGTGCCGGGAAGTGATGCGCTGGCTGTTTGTGTGCAGGAGCAGCAGCGTGCGACGACGCTTTCGTCTCTCGAGGAGGGAGCGAGAGAGAGAGGGGGAGAGAGAGGAGCCTGGCTGATTTCTCTCTTTGTGTTTGCGGCAACAAGTTGAATACTTCAGTTTTTGAAAGAGGATTCGAGTGATTCGGAGGTGCGAGAATCAGCAATTTTTGGAGTCTTTTGGTTTGTATTTTGGTGCATTTTTTGCTGCTATTGATCCCATTTGGTGTTCTATTGTTTGCCGGTGTGTGTGTGTGTGTGCGTGTGACGACGACCTTTGTGTTTGTGTGTGTAGGTGTGTCTGTGTGCGTGCGTGCGTATTTTCTTTGAGTGTCAGATTTGTTTCTCGGTTGTTCTAATTGCAGAGGGGAAGCGAGGGAAGAAGTAGGAGATAACGGGGGAAATGGACTTTTCGAGTATACAAGATGTGGACCGCTATGAGCTGGTGAAAGATATAGGATCGGGCAATTTTGGCGTGGCAAGACTGATGCGCGACAAGAAGACCCGGGAGCTTGTGGCCGTCAAGTACATCGAGCGTGGGGAGAAGGTGAGTGCTGCAACGAACGTCTTTAGTAACTCTTCTGTCTCCTGTTTTTGCAGTCCTCCTTCCATTTTTAGCCTTCTCTCCTGGTCGGTTTTCGTGCGGGTGGAGTATCAAGGTTTTCAAGGACGGTGAAATTGTGACTGCGCAAGTATTTTTCTTTGCTGCTCTTGCCTTCATGTTTTAGGACATGTTAAGAAGGCTTTTGCGGGTTCCAAGAGCAGCATTCATTATTGTGATGGCTTTCTGACGCTAGTAGTCTTTGCGTTTTCTTGCATCAGATAGATGAAAATGTTCAAAGAGAGATCATCAATCACAGGTCGCTGCGGCATCCAAACATCGTTCGTTTCAAGGAGGTAACTTATCCTCACGAGCCCCGAAGACATCTTCGCATTTCTGTGCAGCAGAGAAGATTTTGGGACAGAGACTCGTTTGCTGTACGTCTGGACACGAAAGGCTCTGTATCTTTCACTGGCCTCCTAAGTTTTTTCTTGATGCCCGTGCAGGTTATGCTTACCCCGACTCACCTGGCTATCGTTATGGAGTACGCTGCTGGAGGGGAGCTCTTTGAGCGCATTTGCAATGCTGGCCGCTTCAGTGAAGATGAGGTCAGTGTCCTCTCTTCTGTCAACTTGTTTGCTTGGAGAGTGTGATTCTTGATTCACAGGTGCCGGTTCTGCCCGGTTCCATAAGAAAATGCCAGGCATTCCTCTGTTTTGGAAAATCTCTGATCCTCTTGTCTTGCAGGCCAGGTTCTTTTTCCAACAGCTGATATCTGGAGTCAGCTACTGTCACGCGATGGTATTCTCAAACTTGCCCTCTATGTGGCTGTCTTTTTTTCTTTCAATTCTTGTTGTGAAAAAAGAGAATCAGAGCTGTACACCAACAGCTCTGGTTGCCATTTGCAGAGGATAGTCACACTACAAGTATGTTCAAGAGGGAGGTTTTCTTCTCCTCAAACAAAAATTGCACTGTTTTGCTTTGTTTTGTGACAGCAAATTTGCCATCGCGATTTGAAGCTGGAAAACACTCTCCTTGATGGGAGCCCTGCACCTCGACTCAAGATCTGTGACTTTGGCTACTCAAAGGTTTTTACCATTGTGACATTGCCACTTTGTTGAAGACCTGTATTGTTTTTCTTCAATTCTGTTATCTAGTGTAGGCCTTTCTGTTTGCATTGTGGGCAGGATTATGAAGGAGGAACTGGATATATGGATGTTGCTTTTGTTAAGCTTGTGGTGTATTTCTGGTTGCAGTCATCACTGTTGCATTCCCAGCCAAAATCTACAGTAGGGACTCCTGCATATATTGCCCCGGAAGTCTTGTCCAAGAAGGAATATGATGGCAAGGTAAGCCAAGAAACTGTTGCATTGTCAGCAACCTTCTATGAACCTATTGAAGTGTGTTTTCACTTGCTCAGTTTTCTTCTCTTTGCTTACTTGTAATGTGCAATTCCTGTGATCTGGAAGTGTTGTGGAGTGTGCTTGTATGTCTTGTGGAGCTCCACATCATTCAACTGTCTGAACTAATGAGCACCAGGACTAATCCACTGCATTGGTTTAACAAAATAAATGACCCCTTGTTCTGGGTCATTGTTGTAATCACGTGCTAGATTCTGCATGGTAATGGAGTCGGGGGATGTGCTGCAGGTTGCCGATGTGTGGTCATGTGGTGTGACTCTTTATGTCATGTTGGTTGGTGCTTATCCCTTTGAGGATCCTGAAGACCCAAGAAATTTTCGGAAGACCATTGGGGTGAGTCTCATATTGCTGCTACATGAATCAGTCCTTTTGCACATTTTGTGTAGACAGGTTTGTATGGATACTCTGGAGGTTATAAATCACTTTCCATCTGCTTATACTTGTGGTTGTTCATGCAGCGCATTCTGAGTGTGCAATACTCCATTCCTGATTACGTGCATATTTCTGCTGAATGTCGTCACCTTCTCTCACGGATATTTGTGGCCAATCCTTCCAAGGTAATTGATACTTGTTGTGGGATGTTGTTAACCAGTGTATTTCCATGAAAATAGGTTTTGCATTATCTCAGCAGCATGATCAAATACATAAATAGTGAATGTTGACTCCTCAGCCTTCGCAGTGAAATTTATTTGTTTAGGAATCTGGCACCATTTCTTTGATGGCTCTGAAAATTTTGAATTAGCATGACTATCAGAGGCATGGTGTGGAAAAAAATTCAGCAATTGATGGAATCTTAATAGACTTGGCTTTGGGTGGGACAGCGAATCACCATACAGGAGATCAAGAATGATGCATGGTTCCTACGCAACTTACCAGCAGACCTGGTGGATCGTGCTGATCGGAGTTATGATTTTGAGGACCCAAATCATCCCCCACAGAGCATAGAAGAGATTATGCGGATAATTGGGGAAGCAAGGGTGGCCGGTGCTGGTGGGTTAGGGCACTACTTTGGTGACCCAATCCTAGATGGTGATGATATGGATTTGGAAGGTGATGGAGATCCTGATGTCGACAGCAGTGGGGAATTTGTGTGTGCCATATAAGCATCATCAATCGCAGTGCCAGCAATTTTTTTGGCAAGGCCCTGATGGTGTGTTGGTGCATTTTTTTGCTGTGTTGTGGAAGGAAGTGCATCTTGGTGTATTGCACTGGATGATCCACATGTGCAGATTGTTACATGTGAGATAGTTATATTGCACAAACATTACCAGCTTGCGAGGGCCTTCCATTTAATGTACGAGGGGAAAAGAGGGGAATGGGAGAGCTGAAGAGTTGTTGTGTAGGTCCGCATCAGCATCATGTAAAACCTCTATGTAAGGACGTGTACCACAACTTCTGGATGGTTTCTTCTTAGGTGTTGCAGTCCATATTTACAGGCGTCTTATGCAGGTAGGTTTTGAACAATTTCTTTATAGTAATTTCAAGTTTTTATTTTTTATTGAAGTCATGGAGCACGATAGCTGTATTCTGTAAATGTGATAGCTGGAACACAATAGCTGTATTGCTGGCAGTGCATGTACTAGTATTAGAACTGTGGGGGGCCTTCTGTCAGGGAGAACGAGTTTTACTCTTCTGAATTTTGCATACACAGGCAGCTAGGTGTGTATGATTTTCAAGCAAATTGGAGGGAGCAAGTTGTTGCTAAAACACACAAGCTCGTGAACTGTTTCCAATGGTACAATGCTTCAGTTCTGGAGACTAAACCTCATGTACTCATCCTGCTTATCAATAAGACAGCTGAAAATTTGATTTTTCAGAGAGAATTTAGGACACATGGTTTTGTGTTTGTGGTTTTATGTGAAATGATCTTGGTGATGGGGGAATGGATAGTCTTGGCCCTGATGGAAAGGATATAGACCTTTGCCATGCCACAGGTTTACTCATGTGCATGCTAAGAAGGTGTTGAAGGGGGGCAGCATGTGGATGCTGATTCTTCACCACAGAGCTGCACTACAGGTGATAGATATGTAACCAAATCTGAGAGTGAACTTCTCCCAGGAAAACATGACATGCACTAGTAGTGCCTTCCCCTATCTACTCTCTTGCATCTGCAAAGATCTTGTGATTGTTTTCTATGTTGATTGAGAATCCTGCAATGGTAGACAGATCTTGAACAGCCTGGTACTTCACGAGGGGAGATAGACAGATCTTGAACAGCCTGGTACTGAGGAGGGGAGATAGACAGATCTTGAAATGTAACTGGAACAGGATTTCAACATATTCACTCTTGAGAAGAGAAGAACTGTGAAGAACTCATGATAAGCAGAAAAGGAATAGGAAAATCTTCACCTTGTTCTGCCATGAAATTGCAGGCATGGATTGAGGAGGAAAGGTTCTGGACAGCAAGCAAAGCTCTCTGTGTTACCTTCCCTTTGATCTGTGCAGTCAGTCAGTCCCTGGGAAATGTTCTGTTGAAACTCTGATCTATGAAGAAGAAGCTTATGGTTTTTTTTAATCTTCTATTGCTACTACTCTTTGATGATGATGGCTACAACACTCTCTTGCTAAGATCTCATCTTACACTCTCGGTTTCTGGTGAACACAATGGCACAACACAAATATTCCATAACCGTCCCGTGCTTAAGAGAGATTTGTCTTTCGAGCACTTTGCGATCTTGTCGAACTTCACAGAGAACAAAAGGGGGATTTCGATTTGACTGCTAATGGCGAAGAGGTGCGTGCGTGTGAGAGAGAGAAGGAGGCCATGAAGCGTCACAGTTGCGTCTGTTGGTGCATCATATGGTAGGGTTTGAGGATTACGCCCTCCCTTTGTCCGTCTTGCAGGTATAAGAATCACTCGAGTAGTAGGAGTTGCTGGAAGATCCTTGCACACCCGTCTGCCATCAGCCAGCGTCTCGTCAATTTGTGTAAGCTTTCTGAGACTCTTCCTCTGCAAGCACAAAATCATGAAGTTGTTTCGCACTTCTCCGTCTTGTTTTCTGATATACCTACTTCCCCACGCCAACAGTCCTTCACTTTCTGGAATGAGAATTGTGCCATGGAAGCCAGCCAGCTTCTATGAGAATTGTTCTATGGAAGCAAGCTTCTATCTCTGATTAAGCAGCATGACTTCTATGCAATGAGCACTGTTTTGGAAGCTTGCAGTCACAGGCATGCTCTGTAGAAATTGAAAATCTTCAGGTTTTGAATGATGCCAAAGATGAATTTCTTAGTCCCTGAAGGTAGATTGCATCGTGTTCTCAAGGACCTTTTAAGGCTTCATGCTGGCAGATCTGAGAGGATTACAATACTGGTTGGATCTGAAATTGTTTCTAGGGTTACATTGTTCTGCCAACCGGATTTTGCCATATCTGGGGGAGAGAGGATATTGTTGTTTTGCTGATGGAGCTTTCAAGCTTTTGTGTAGATCTCCTTGCAGTCTGTTGGAACCAGTTTTTGTAATTTCTTGTAAGGGACTTGCTATTTCTGAGCGTAGAAGGAAAGAGAAGCTTTAGAAGCTTTGGCAGAGTTCTTTTGCATTGTGAGCAGTTTAGGATTGGAACACCATCATCCAGTTCTGTTGTTGAGCTTCATGGGAAGTTGAAAATTTTTATATTGAAAGAATAGGTGCATCTTTTTGTACCAGAGAGAGTTTTGGAAGTTGTGAGCAGGTACAAAATCATCATTGGAGAGATGCATCGTTGCCATTCAGGGGGACAGCACTTGCCTTCTTCATAAGTATCAAGGTCATAAATCGGCAGTTGGGCAGAGAATCTGTGCAATCTTCTTGTCATTCATTGCTTTGCAACATCTCATTTGACTCCATGTTGAGTGAGAGGCTGCTATACTTCAATCTCCAAACTACCCTACCCTTCCAAATGTCTGTGTTCTGCAGGGTGCTCTTTGGACTTCAGCCTGCATAAACTGCATGAGTCAAGACATTGCAATGCAAATTAGGGTTTAGGGTTCAAGCTCAATGACAGGGTTTTTGTGCTGTATTCTTAGAGTTCAGTGATTCAGGTTATTTGAATACAACAAGAGATTTTGGAATCTAGTGTCATATGGAGCACTTGGTAAGAGAGAGGCAAGGTTTTCATCATGTGAACAATGCAGGTGCAGTAGCTATGGCAAGGGAATGGACACTAGAAGAGACAAGAGCATTGGTGGAAGTGCACATAGAATTGAAGCAGCTTGAGAAGCTTACACCACAAGGATCTGATTCCCGTGCTGCCATTGAACACTGGGATAAAGTCGCAAAGAGGCTTCAAGACAGAGGCTACCATCGAAGCCTCAAAAGCTGCAATAAGAGATGGCACCGCCTTGAACAGTACGAAATTCAAATATTCTCTTTCAACATTGAAGGAGCTGGAAATCACCCAAACTATTGGGACCTGACAAAAGCTGAGAGGATTGAGCACCGAGCAGAGAAATGGCCTCAGCTTCCTCTGGGTGAGGGAATTGACAAAGAGATATTTGATTTGATCAAGAGATTTTCACAAGGCACTGTTGAAAAGAAAGTCATGCACATAGTTGTTCCGAATTTAGGAGTAAGCAATAACAGACATGCACCTCCAGAAACCATACCTGAACATCAAGTACTCGAAGCTAAGGAGCCCGAACTCCTGGAAAGAATAAGCAGCTGGTCATCTTTCATGTCTGAACAAACAGGTTTATCACAAGCTCCACTGGATGGTTTCAGGCTCCAGGCACGTGACCTCCGGAAACAAAGAGCTGCAGAGCTGATGAGGGGCAATCGCACTGTTCCTTACAATGCTAATCACACCAATTCAGTAAAAACTTGTCAAGCTCCTGATATGGGAAATAGCTTACAACAGACACAGAAGCCATCTGTTCCAACAAGAAAATTTGCAATTCTGGATTCTAAGACCAAGCTCTCTGTCCAGGGGGGTACCTCTGCTGATCGGTTTCACACCAAGGAAGCTCATCCAGCCTTTGACTCTGGTTCCTTTTCATACAAGCTTGATATTGATCCAGTCTCTCAGCCTACCTGCAGTCATCTCAACCCACAGCTTGCAGTCTTGGGACTTCCTCAAAATCATGTAACAACTCTTCTACATCCCATGGAAAAGGCTTATCAAACTTTCAGCTTGAGCACTCCATACTTTCCTTTGCTGCAACCTGTAAATTCTCACTCACTTTTGCTGCAGCCCATTGATAGCAACAACATGCAGCAGCATCATCACCAACCAGCTGTGGATGCCAGTCAGCATTTAATGCTGGATGGTGACAATCTTCCATCTGAGCTTCTGTGTTTTGATGAGCAGCTGGAGGTCATTCTTGATGTGGACAGTACTGGCCCAGTACTTACCCATGAAAGCTCTGAAGTACCACAACAGCAGAGGCATTGCTGGCAAGTTCCAGACTCACAGCGGTGGCAAGATCAGTATGGATCAGGTCATGGCAGCAGTCATGAGCTTCTGGGAGTTGCAATTGGTAACCTGGAGGTGCAGCTTCATGCTCTAGTGAACTTGCTTCAGGCCAGAAACACTGCTGAACAAGATTACCAAGACAAGATGCTTCTTTCCCTTGAAAGCATGGCCTTCTCTCTGCACACCATTGCCCAAGGCAAAGTTTGAGCTGCTGCATAGATGTCCCAATTTACTGGACCATGAGTGTGACATTGAAGGAGCAAAGAACTACCTTAGAAGATATGTGTCTCTCTCCTTACTTGCTTCAGAATTTCCACTCTTTTGAATATTTCTGTGATTGAACTTGTGACCCTAAAGAAAGCTGGGGAATACAACACAGGAATTAGGAACAGAACAGGAATAAATGAAGCAAGTACAACACTGATGCTTGATGTGGGATTTTGATGGTGATGATGGCAGGGGGTGAACAAGAGAGGCGCAGTACCTGAGATATGTACATCATTTGGAACCTAAGCAACTTGGTGTTGCAGCACCATGGAAACTGAGTATGAGAACAAGCACTTTGTAGGCCAATTGAAGCTGGACCATGGCATGAAGTTTATGCACGATGGTACCAAGGGTCATAACCTCAAAATTGCTCACAGCTTTTCACTGGGATCATTGTTACAATGTCTTCAAGTGGCCACACTATTATCATAAAAGCTGGTCAAAGTACATCAGAAGCAAAAGCTATTTTTTTAATGCAATCTGGGTGCTTCCTGTGGGTTGATGGCAGGAAACAAACTCTTTTGTAGTTGCATAACCTCCATAGTATGTATGTACACCAGAAATGCCATCTCCAAATGTAGAATACAACATGACTGTCAGCTGAACAGAAATACCCTCCAATAGTATAATACATGGCTTGCTCACCATTCTGCTGTAAGGTTTCTTTAGAGGGAGAAGGTGGCAACATGAACAGAGAAACATATTGCAAAATCTGAGCTCGAAACCTTAATTTGCATAGAAGACATGACTGAGACATATAACAAGCCCATTTTGAACTGGTGTTTCTGACATTCAAATCCATGAAGAATGATGAGAATGTGCAGACTGTTGTTATATACACAAGTCATTTTGTTACAGGCATTTGTCAATTAGGAGTACTCAAGATTGCTTTGCTCTTGGTGACAACGTTATGTGATTTTTCTTCTGGAGTGCTTTACTCTTGGTGACAATGTTATTTGATTTTTTTTCTTTAGTATTTTACTCTTGACAACAATGTTTTGTGATTTTCTTGAGTGATTTATTCAAAATTGCTTTGCTCTTGGTGACAGTGTTATGTGATTTTCTTTTTGAGTCCTTCACTCTTGGCAACAGTGTTATGTGATTTTCTTCTTGAGTGCTTTATTCTTGGGGACAATGTTATGTGATTTTTTTCTTTAGTGCTTTACTCTTGGTGACAATGTTATGTGATTTTTTTCTTTAGTGCTTTACTCTTGTTGACAACGTTCTGTGATTTTCTTGAGTGATTTATTCATGGTGACAATGTTCTGTCATTTTCTTCTTGAATGATTTACTCTTGACAGCAATGTTCTGTGATTTTCTTCTTGAGTGCTTTACTCTTGGCGACAATGTTCTATGAATTCCTTTAAGGGCTTTACTCTTGACAACAATATTATGTGATTTTCTAGGGTGCGTGAATCCTTCATTTTCACAATTGCAACAATTTCTCACATGCATATACACAAGCACTCGCGCCTGCATGAGTCCCTCCTTCTACAATCGAATAGGCTCATGAATTTAGGGTTGAGTGGAACTAAGAGAGAGGGGAAGGAATGTTCTGTTTGAGATCTGATACTCTCATGTTGAAAGCATAAGAAGAGGAGGTGAAGAAGAAGAGGCAAAAGGGAAGGAGAACGACGACTAGAAAGGAAGATGGATGCAAGGCCGTCTCCAGCGCTGTTTCGGCTCCCTTCTCTTGCACCAAGGTCGGCAGCTCCTCCCAGGGTTCTTCTTTGGTGGGGGATAGCTCTCATTGTCGCTGGTGTTGTGGGATTCTGCGTCATTCTGTATGCCACTCTTCTTTCCAAGCTTCTGCCGCCTTCTGGAGTGCCGATCTTGGATGCCATTCGCAGTGACTGGTAAACAAACAAAAATCGATTGATTCTGCAAGAAAAAAAAAAAAAGCTCTGAGAGAGAG
The DNA here is from genome assembly GCA_963920785.1 of Sphagnum contortum. NCBI lineage: Eukaryota > Viridiplantae > Streptophyta > Sphagnopsida > Sphagnales > Sphagnaceae > Sphagnum > Sphagnum contortum. The sequence goes on from OY987284.1 coordinate 15,737,337, forward strand.
AGAGAGAGAGAGAGTCTATAGCATAGAACTTTTGGTTTTGTGTGCCTGAGGAATGTTGCAACAACTAGATTTTGTAACATTGTCTTCACCAATTGAGGGCAAGGGTTTTGCATAGGTCTTTTGCAGCTGAAGATGGGGTTGAAGAGGATGGATCCATAAAGCACCGAAGAAGACAAACATTGCAAAGCCCCTTCTGGGTTTTGTTTGCTTTTGTTTTTGTTTTGATGTTTCTGAACTCTCAAGGGGATGATAAAGCATGTAGTTTTCTGTGAGTTATTTGTTCCTTTCTGTGACAGTGAGGGGATGGTTCTTTGTGCAGGTATTATAGCTTTGTTGTGCCCCTGACTGGACCAGTTATCCTGGTGGCAGTGTACTGCCATTGGCTGAGCATGAAGCTCTTCAAACATGCATAAAGCCTTTGCAAGTGTTGTGATGCTATGTGAAAGCCATCTTTCACTCCATCTAGGTGAGAGCATCTCCAAGCATGCCTAAGTTTCTTTCTCTAGTGCCATACCATCCTCCTGCATATGTACAAATGCAGGAGGATGATCACACCACTGCTGCCTTTTCTTTCTCTCTCTCAAATGACATATCATCCTCCTCCTACATATGTACAGATGAACTGTGAGATGGATCGCATCACTGCCGCCTTTTTCTCTCTCTCAAATGCCATATCCTCCTCCTCCTCCTGCATATGTACAAATGCTCTGGAAGATGGATCATACCACTGCCACTTTTTGCTCTGGAGGATGACTCTTTGGGGTTACTTGATGAGTCTTTATCACATGGACCAGTGTCTGAGTTTCTGTGAGTGTTGTGCTATTCATGCTTGTTGTGGCTTGAATGAGGAAACTGTTGACTTTTTAAAAAAATTGTTGTGTCTCTGAAGTGCTAGCCAACATCATGAGTTGAGTCTCCCAGTTGCTTCTGGAGATGTGGCAGAAACTCAGGACACAGATTTTATCTAATGGTTTGCTTGAATTTGGGCGTGTTATTGTGTACTTATCTATACCCTGCTTCTATGAGCTGATGAAGTTAGTGGGTAGTCATGGCAGCTTGTTGCTGTTATTCATCATGAAGATGATGCTCTCAGAGTTTATGATTGACTCTCACAAGGTTTACAACACACTCATTGATGTGTTCTGTTTTATGTTGTGTATAATCCACTCCATTGCAGTCCAATACTCATTCCCAAAAATGCTTGGGTTTGCATGTATCCCTATGTGGGTGTACTTTTCACTTCTAGACAATCACAATTAGGCAACAGTCAGGCACCATGATTTTTTTGTTTCTTGAAGTGGCAGGAAGTCCGAGTAGCACAGAATGGTTTGTTTTGACTCCTGCTGTGGGGCTGTTGTTCCAATGCAGGTGATCAGTTGGGATAGCTTGTCAGTGGTATCTTTGGATGATGATTGCAGCAATGTTAGTGTGTTTGAATTTTGGACTGTCAATGTCTCAGCATTTTATTGAGAATCAGAAGTCCAGGTAGAACAGAAACCTGTTGGAAACTCAAATTTCACCTGACATTAAAGATTCTCATTTCTTTCTGTCTCGCATAGGTTCTTCAGCTACAGTATGATTGGGAGTCGAACATCCATCATGCAGGTCCTGACCTTTGTGTTTCAAGGTTTTGAGATGCATGTGGATGGTTGACATTCCTGATTCTTGAAGAGGCCACCTAAGAGCTGGGCACCCCATCCAGTGCATGGGTGAAAGATCTGGGAGATATATACAGATGCCCGAAGACCATTTGTCAATAATTGGCAGCAGGTTAACCTGTAGACATTCTTGTCCACAAATCACTCCGAATGTGGTCCTCGGTTTGGAGAAAAGGAAGTGCTAAGAATGTTGCTTCTTCTGCCACAAGATCGTCAACATGGTACAACCAGACCTGCTTTTCTGCCACTGTGTTTGATAATTTGGAACTTCTCATCTTCCAGTTTGAAGAGACCCTGTACACCACAAGCAAAGTGTTACCAAACCACAATGTACCTATCAAGAGGTTTTTTGTCCTTTTGACATCTTCAGCTTTAAATAATTTATGTACTTGGTTCCATGACTTCATAAAAATGTTCCAAAATGTCCTAATTATTAATCATGTTTTTCATTGTTAAAAACAATGTTCCAAAGACAAGTCATGATGGCTTATTTAAAAAGTACTGCCAAAGTTTAATCATCTATTCATGCATTGTTGTTTGATTTCATTGCAATTGAGCAAATATTAAATAATATTAAAAGAAAAACTTAGGATTCTCATACTTTCCTATAGGTACATTTACAGATTTAACATTCAATGTTTACCTTGAAGGTCAATTGTTTCCAATTCTTTGATAGCACCATGTTGTATCTTGTTGATTATATATAGGATATATGAGTTAACTGCAGAAAGATTGGATGAAATGGATTGCTGACTAAGGTCAATCAAATTTGACACATTGCAAAATCAACAAAATAATGTCAATTTTGTGATGGAAGATGTGGTAATTGAGGTATTCAGAGGTTTACACAAATAGGCTGATGTGTCTTACATGACTGTGTCAATTCCATTTGGAGCCTCAGCGGGCCAAAGGACCTACCCTTTCTGTTTTGGTTTTTTTTTTGGTCAAATAATTTGAGCTTTTGTGTTGTTCCACACTTCCAATGACGATGATTAATTATTTTGTTGCGGACATAAATATTTTGTTGCAATTAATTTTGTCTTTCCAAGATAAAATTTTGTAAATTTCGCTATGTATCATTTTGTTCCATTAATACTTTCTTACATTCTTGAGTTGGTAGGCAAAATGTCAACGAAAGTTTGATTCATTGGAGAAGTCCACAACAAGATACAAATAGACCAAAGAATAATAATATTGAAAAGATGTAAGAAATAACAAAATACAAACAGACAAAAACATTAAAAGGTGCAAGATAAACAACAAGAAACGATTTTGAATTGAAATGTGATCTATGACAAATTATAATTTAAAATGACTATGAAATTATATCGTAATGACAATCACCAAAATACTCATCCTACATAAACTAGTTTCGATGAAACATCATCTCTGGAATTTCAATTACGTTGCAAATGATGGAAGCATCCTCCATTTTAAACTAGGTATTAGCAGTAGACCTAGTTACTTCTCAACTTTCACCTGTTCAAAACACCCCCCATCACCACAGCCCGTCTATTACAAGCAGTCAATAAGTGAAATGAAAAGTTATTAACATTTAGTAAGTGCTAATTTTAAGGTCTTTAAATTCTCCCTTGTTTCTAATACTTTGTCCATTTTCCGAATCAATGATGTGTTTATAAATAAAGTTTTGCAGGGTTTTAATGTGGTAATAATTTTTATGATCCAAATAAGCTTGTCATACTTCATTTAGAATTTCTACTTCCCTTGAACTTTCCATACCTATGGCATTCAAGATTTGATAAAATGCATGAAACTTCAATATAAATAAATTGAAGAAAAGAGTGCCATAGTTTGTGGCATGGGTAATATATGATATGATTCAAATAAATATATCTAAATTAACTAAATGTAAAACAGAATTTTATGTAGCCCAACAGTTTAGATATCTTTGAAGAAGTTATCAAATTTTAAGGATGAATATTATGAAAAAAAGTAACAATATGACAAATACAAAGGCTTTTTGGGAATAAAAGGGATCCAAGGTCACCACATTATGAGAAAAACAAATTTGAAATCACCATATTTTTAAACTATAGATTTTAGCATGTTGCCCAAATATAGCACAATTTTTGAGTTTTTTTACTTTCCTCTTTGATGTGTAGTCAAATTTGGCTAAGTCCTCTTATGGATATCACCAACCCAACTACCTCCCAAATTTGAAAAAAGAAAGAAAGAAAGAAAAAATGGTAATGGGATGCAAAAATTTGTTAATCATACTTATACTTTTTTTTCCTCCCCCTTGTCCTCATTCATATTAATGGCCCCCTTGTGTCATTGGCCCAAGTATATTAAACCACCTATAAGATCACCTATCTCAATAATTTTCCTTTCAAAGTAGGTTTAATTTCAAAGTTTTTATAGAACTTTGTTAAATTTTTTAAATCAATTTTTCAGAGATGATATTCACTCTAAATTCAACAGCTTTTGCTTCATTTATTCAAAAATTGCAAAACAAAGAATATGCTCACCACCTCGTCAAGAGTGGGGGGGAGGATGGTTTGGATTAATTACAAGGTGATAACTTCTAAACAAACAAACACTTAATCTTAATATATAGATTAATGGTTAATAGGTTTTGTCTAAAGTTTAGCACAAGAAACCCCAATATCATCTATCTATGGAAAAAAAAAAAAAAAGTTTGTTATGTTTGTCACATTGAGATTACTCAAAGCATGGTGACCCCTTTTGCACTCTTGGTGCTGTTGGAAAGCCCCCAATAAGTAAGGTGCCACCAAGCTGGTTTTGTATTGTTTTGATTTATGATGTAAAAGTTATTAAATATCAAATAACTTTGTGCTTGAAAATTCAATAAAAATCAAGATTTAAGTGGCAAGGTAATTAGGGCTTAGACTTGGTACTATTGGGAAGCCCTTGATCAATGGGATTTAACAAAGGTGATTTAAAAAAATTTAGACGTAAGGGGTGGGAGATATTGAATATTGAGTATTTTTTTCATTGGAAATTAATTGTAAATACATCTTTCGTATAATTATATTGGAAGTTGGCAACATAACAATACCATGTTGTAGCCACCAAAAACCAATCAAAAGAAAAGTAGTTTACTTCTTGATGACCAACCCTACCATTACCAACTATAAATACCATATATTGTCTTAAGGGTTGGGGAATTAGGGTTTATGGTTTTGAATATCCACAATAATTTCCCCATGAACTATTGTAAAAGGTATGATTCACAGATCTACTTCCAGACTCCGCATCTGGAAACACCACTTCAGGGATGTAGGTAGGACGTTTCTTGTCTCTCTTGCATGTGTTATGCATGCCACCAAATGTTCACCAAAAGAATCTTGTGCTTTGACATTTGATGATTGTTCCAACATTGGAAAGTTTTGAAGCAACTATTTTTATCACATGGAATCAAGTGGGTTTTTAAAGTATGAACTAGGGTACGTGAATCTTCCATTTGCAAAGAAAGGGGTGACTACAAACGGAAGATGCATGTGAATGGAAAAACTGCTGTTTTAACTCTTTTGGATTTTATGAATAGTTGACAATGATTATATTCAAGTACGTTGTTACATGTGTTTGAATTAAATTTACAATAGAGAGAAAAATATTTAGCCATAAGATACATGCATTTAGGGTAGGGTAAAGCCCTGGGTTGGGAGCATTTGGAAAATTTTCACCACATTTGGACTCTGATTTTAGTTTTTTTAATTTTAAAAAATATATATTTAAAAACATATTAAAACCTTTCACCATTTATTGTTACATCCCTCTTGGTATGCTAATTGACGATGTAATGATCAGAAAATTGAAAAATAAAAAATAAAATCACCGCCTAAGAAGAGGCCATAGCCAAGTTGGGCCTTGCACTTTGACTCCACTCATCTCTTTAACCATAATATAAGGTGCGACCAACATTATCTGCATATCACGAGGTGAAGGAGGGGAGGGCGAGATACCTTAATACCTGAAAGTAGACATAATTCCCTTCACATTTTTGAGGAACAAGTTAAGATCCCTCCCTTTTTTTTTCCCCCTTTTTCTTTTTAGAGGCACAAATGAATGAAGATCCCTCCCTCTTTTTTAGAGGGATATTTGTGGACATAGGGTGGCCTTTAAATATACTAGGAATTTTTCTTTGAATGCATTACAAGATAGATACAACTTATTATCTTTGGTTGACTTTTATTCGGTAATGGATTTTATTTCATGGATGAAAGTGCGTCAAAGTGGTTAAACAAACAATGCTAAGATTAAGCTTTTGAGATGAAAAGAAACATAGTTGCTTTTGTTTCTTTGGGAGGTTTTTTTTAACAATGTCGTCAATCACTCAGAGAAATTTCCTACTGTATAAATTTCCTACTGTATTTCATTTTAGGGGCATCTAATATTGGATAATAATGCGCACTTCAGTCTATTACAAGCCACTTGCAAACGTAAGATGCCTCTTGCTCACATTAGCTCGTGACCTATGACGAATGTTTAGGCTCACCATGTTCACCTCGTGCGTTATGATGATGGGTAAGGCACATGGGTCGAGTACATTGCCAAGATGCAAAGGCCAGACTTATTGACTCAGCTACCAACGGTCCTTAACGCTTGTGGGTCTGGTTGGTTGAAGACGAGGCACGTTGGAAGGAAGTTAAATTCAAGTTAAGGAAAAGGATATGGTTATCTATCTGATTTGTTTAAATGACCTCAAGTTTCAACTTAATTTTTTTTCAGAGATCAAAGAACCTCCCGTGCCAGCTTTTTTTTAAAGAGGCTCAAAGAACCGACTGTTTTGCCGAAATAACCAACAAAGAACTGGCAGTTTTGCCAAAATGACCGACAAATTGACCCTGCAGTTTTTTGGAACCCGTTACGTAATATTTGACTAGTTCTAAGATTTTTTTTATTGAGAACCGCAGTTATATATCAGAGTCGGTTCTCAGATGTTTGCCAACCACCATTCGATACATCCAAGTGAGTTATTTGATTTTCGAGAGTCACAGATGCAGAGTCCCTTAGAGAACCTCCGGTCATCAGTTCCCCCTGCCCAACATGGATCTGCATACATAAATCAGCTGCTGCCCCTAAAAATGTTTTTTTTTTTTTTTTCTGGGACAGGATATGGGGGGGGGGGGGGGGAGACTAGAAATTGTTTTCTAAAGGAAAAAAAAAGAAATTAGGTTTAATTTAATTAATATCACAAGACCTAATCCTGGAACTTGCTGAAACTGGAAACAACACGTGGCGAGTTTCGATTGGGTGGGCGGTGACAGGAGTGTTGGTGGGGCCTGGTGCCATAGGCTGGGTTCTCATTGGCTCTTCAGATTCCTGAATCTTGAAGCAGGGTGAAGAGTTATGACTGACTCCTCGATGGGTATCTTCAGTGAGTCGGCGCTGCCTGCCGCGCAGCGCAACCGGTTGCTCGGGTTTTTTTACCCCCTCTGCCCGGGTATCGCTTTTTTCACTTTTTTAACCTTCCACCTCCAACAGATATCATCCATCCCCTCATTTACCCTGACGACCTATTCCCCCAAGTTACTATTAACCTCCTCCCCTATTACATACCTAGGTTGCATGAGGGTTCCCCCCCCCCCCCCCCCCCCCCCCCCCAATTAGTGATATTAAAAAATTGTGCATTTTCTCCCACAAAATAGAAAAGTAAGTCAAATTTACATTATTTTTTTAAATAATTTTTTTTGGTTTTATGTATGTGCAAATGAATATTCACATATCTTATATACCACAAAAATAATTTTTTTTTCCCTCATTTCATTTGAAGAATTATCATTTGATCAAACATAGGGATGGGTCATGAAATGCTGTATTAAGACCCTATGGTGCGGATGTTCGTGAAATAGTGGGCCTAAGACAAGGCGATTAGCTGAGTCTGACCCCACATTTTGGAGAGGTCCCTCCTATCTGGGCCTAGCCCATCATAAAGGACCATGACAACGTTATCATAAGCCTCGACATACATAGATCATGGGACAAGGCCAAAGGAACAATGATTATGGTAAGCTTTACATATGTAGATCACCCACAATGCAATAGGAGTGAAAGACACCTTATGCCTACAAAAAGCCTCTTAGTTAACCTTTTTTTGTGTGGCAAATGTGTTTAAGCGAGGTAAACTTATGTGAGTGATGAGCATGGATGAGCATGGGAAAAACTAACAAGAGGTTATGGATATGTTCAAGAGTTCCCCAAAAGAAAAGAAATGCACCGACAATAGAATTCTATGGGTCTCCACTTCAAAGGAATTTCCAAGTTTCAAATATAAGATGCATACATAATTTACATATGTATAAAGACCTCTTCAGATTGTTCTAGTGCATTTAGAGAGCGTGTTGCAAGAGCTAAAGACCAAAGGGGCATCTTGGAAATTCAAACACTTGCAAGCAAGTTTGGGCATTCCATTTCCCAAAATGTTCATGTCATTCTTTCCTTGTGATACTTGATGGGTATCACATCAAAACACTAAATAACAAAATCCAAGTGTGATCTTCATGTTTGGGAAGGCTCTCATCGCTACCACTCAACCATAAGCTTTGCCAGAATGGGGTTTTGCGCTCATCTTCACCTCACACATGCCCTCATTCCATTAAAGCCCATGGCCTTGGGCTTTACCCTAAACATGCCTCTCTCTCTCTCGCCACTCTCTATGGAATGACAAACAACATCAGGCCCGAGCTTCCCCAATCCCTCACCCCACACACCCACATGGAGTGCAAACCCCTAAACAAAATGAAATCCAAGTGCAAGATGTGTGCGCATTGGATATTGTGCGGATCTAGTACCAGCCCACATTTACCTAGTATGTATACCAAAGTTGAGGGTAGGAAATTAGTTTTGTTGTTTTCTTACAAGTGCTGGGGTACTCCCTCAATTAATGAAGGCACCACCACCCAAGTGATGAAGAAGGAGGTAGAATATCAAAACACGTAAGAACTCTTAAAAGGAACCAAAGTATGTATCTTAAGATTGAAATGCTTACGAGTATGTACTTAAGAGAATTCCATCAAGACAATTAAATAGGGTTTAGGGTTTACCCAACATGTAGAATTTAAAATGGCATCCAATACCAATCGTATCAAGACTAACACAAAGCCGAGTTAATGGTTTTGTGTGGGAATTTGTGTGTGTTTGTCTCTCTCTATATGCAACCTTTTTCAGTTCTAAGGCAAAAATGTTCCCTTGAGGATTCTCAAAATCCCCAACTTGATGACACACTTTGTCTTTTAGCAACTTCATGATCATCTTTGATTTCCCTAGGTTTGTTGTAGTGGCTATTAACCTTGTTTTCTACCACCTTCAAACTTGTGTCTTTTTTTCTTTTTTTTTTCAGGTTGGTTATGGTTGACAAGTTCGTCCCTCATCAACTCTTTCTCTAAGTCTACTATCCCAACAAAACAAGTTGTTATAATTTGGCATCTACCTAATAATGTGCATCTTTTGCGGGAACCCAAGAAAAACCTGGCCCTTACTTGTCCCCGCACCTTCCCCAAAAAATAATTATTTTACTTTTTTTTGATGACTTTGGAGATTTCGTTGATTTTAGGTCTATTTTCGCACTTTCAAGTGAGTCAAGTTTAATCCATTGGTTTAATTTTGTTTCAAAATTATGTTCAAGAGAATACATATGTGGGGGCAATGATTGCTCAAGGCGCATACAAATAGTATTGCCATGTTGATTCCTTCATTCCATCCCCAATTCTTTCCCCCAATTTTTGAAGACATACAAGAAAGATGAAAAAAAGAGCATAGGTATTTTCTAGTCTTGGGCAATTCCTTGGTTTTCAGTGTTAAATTAATGTTGATGAGAACTAGATCATGGAACTAGCATTGATCTTGTGTACCAAGGCAAGGATATTTGTGTTTAGATTCAGTATAGAGTATTGTAGCTTAAGGGATTTTGGCCCCCACATAAGTGGTCTATTTTTATATGAGGATTTTTGAAAGATGATATTTTGGCTTGTGTTGAAACTTGAGATTAGTTATAAAGTCATAATATCTCCAAGGATTTTGGTTTCTTGTAGAGGATTTTTTTTTTGAAGATTATGTATTTTTGCATGGTGAAATATTTGAGTTTCCATAATTCTTCTTTTGCCTTAAGATACTTTTTAATGTAAATGGCAAGGCCACAATGTGACACACCCCTCATTAAAACTAGAATCAAAACTACAACCTTGAAAATTCAACCATTGCACACATGTTCAAGTTCTTTAGGTTAAAGCAAATCAATTTTTTTGAAAAGTTGGCAAGTAAGCAAAAACTTTATAAGTAAATATTTGTTTAAATTAATTTAAAAACCTCACACCTATACAAATCTCAGTTTTTATTTGTTTGCACTTATACAATCTCTAGCTTTTGAGAATGGGAGGGTGTGTACATGGAACTAGATCCAAAAATTTAATTGGGATTGGAGGTTTTAGAATTTGAGAAATAATCTCTAAAGCCAGATGGTTTACATATTGGAAGAACTGGTTTCAAACTCACACCTTGGTAACCTTTTAAATTTTCAACTTATTTTGTTATTAAAGAGTCAAAATCAAAATTGAAGGTTCTCTTAAAAAGTAAGAATTGGCCATCCGTGATATTTTTCCCAAATTTTTTGAATGTTTTTTACAAAAATCAAGAGTTAAGCATAGGTAGTTTTTGCCCAAAACTCTGCATTTTTCTTTCAAAAATGCACAAGTAACATGTAAGAACCTCTATCTGTAAATAGATGTTATACATTGAAAGGTTAGTTCACTCAAGATAATTAAGAAAACAAAATCAAAACCTTTTATGTATTAGTACATTATTACTATAATGAAGAGTTGAGCATAGGTTTACAATATTGTACAAAGTCCACAAGGATGGTAGTGTAGATAGGCCAATGAGCAAACACTTAAAAATGCAAAGGAGATTGAATTCTCACACATTATTTCCTTCTTGTGAAACTCAAATAATATTTGTAGGCCTCCTCCACCTATTGCTTCCAACATCACAAAAATTGCTCAATTTGATAAAGGAACAAGGAACATATCGGGTGTTTGGTGTAAGAGGATTCAATTTTTGATGATGGGTGAATTAAAAAACAAATTAAGATTTCAAGCTTAAAATCTTTGATCATTTGCATCCTTGCCTCTGAAATACAGAGAATTTATATAAAGCCCTAGTTGGTGCACCCATCATCAGATTTTAAATCACTCAAAACAAACTAGATATGAGGAAGATATAGGGCTGAAGCTAGAGAGAGGTTTTAAGTTTATTTTTTTGCAAAAATTGAATCAAATTATCACTCATCCTTTGCCTGCATTTTTCTCTGTTGCTCCTTTACTTTTGATGCTCCAAAGAACATTTGTAAAAGACCTTCAGTTTGCGCAACCAATGACACAAAGATCGTTCAATTTGGTTCAAAGTATTTGATGACAAGTACATGTTCAGTGATGCGTGATTCTATGTCACAGATAAAGTTGAGAGAGGTCTCCTTGACCAAGTTCATGAGGATCAGTCAGAAGGCAAGTGTCTGTATTTGAACCCTACTGGCTAGAGTGAACTGAGTTACTACAGTTGCAACTGCATGTGTTTGCCCTGGCCTTGTTTCGGATGCCCAAAAGTGCTTGGCCTCAATGCTAGGGATGATGATTCACTGGTGTATCGCTCCTTTTGGGAGAGGTTGGAAGTTGGGACCACACAAGCTCCTGGGTTCACAAACCAAATGGTGTCCATGTGAAACTCCTGTTGGCCTTCTACCAATGAGCTTGACTTGGGGTGCTGATGGCTTGTCAGATCAGGACTACTGTTGTTGTTGTTGTTGTTGTACTTTGAAAAAACAAGGGAAAACAAAAATCTAGAGAAAAAAAAAATGTTAAGTGCTTCGCCTCTTCATGCAAGTATTTGGGCAGAGGATCCAAGAGTATGGTTACTGATCTATACTTTGTCAGATACACACTTGGGATCAATCTGGGTCTCCTTCACCTCCAATCTCAAAAAAATAAAAATGGCACGTGCTGCTGCTTTGATTCCCATCGAAGAAAAATGGGTGAAGTAGCAGCAGACTTGTCTTCCCAACAAAAAAACAAACAAAAGAGTCCCATCATTCTTGTCCATTTGCGCGGGCTTTTCTAGTGATGACAACATACTTCCTTGTACTCATGTGCTTTTGTTAATAGTTCTTAACAGATTCAAGGAAGGAAAGAATCCAACAACTTTGCTTTCCCCAACTGTTTAGAATGTGGGTGTTTGTACTTGCACAAGAAGAAAGGGCACAATTTTGGTTTCTCAAGGAAAGAAGTACAATGATAGGATTATTATCTTTTCTTTTTTTGTGTGTTTGTAAGGTACCTTAGATTGTCCTCACTAGTGGCACTGCCCAACTGGGTTTGGATGAAGAAGAGTAAATATTCTATTGGTTTTGAGGGCAGCACATGGCTTCAGGCCAGCATTTGTGCACAGGATGTTGTCTATAGCAAAGAGCATTTCAAAGTTTAACACCTGCTATTGATTGATCAAATTCATAAGTTGGTTAGAATGATTTGACATTAATAATCTCTCCACCTTTTATAGTCCTAATTTCATGTTTATAGACGAGCCATGAGAAAGAGGAAGCCAACCATCTTGTTGATCCTTTGCTTTTGTTTTTTCCTTGGGTTGTGTCTATCTGTGCTCTCGTTTGCCTTGTACTGGGTTGTTCTTCTACTACAACAGCTTTGATACAGCATCAATGTTTTGTTTTGATTTTTTTGATTTTTTGTTTTTCCTTCAGTCTTTGTAAACTAGATGAATAGGTAGGGTGTTCTTAGGAAGGGCTATTAATTAGTCCAGGCCAAAAATAGTGGCAGCCAATTTTAGGAATAGAATTTCATTGCAACCAAGTTCCTGACATGTTCCCCAAAGAGTTTCCAATAGGACCTCACTTTTATCCCAGATGCTTTGGCATCCTTTCACCTCACTAGAGGAAGATGATTTAGTGTGATTCATATCAATTAGATCATGAGGGTGTTCACAACTTTTTCTTTTTTTATTAAAAAGGATGCTATATTAATTGGCCCGTCACCAATTCTTTTGAACATTGGGCATGGTCCCCAATAGAAGCACCTCTTTGGACCCCCAGTTGCAAAATGGAAACAGATATGCACCATTAATTTTCACCTTTTCAGTTTATAAACATGGGAGTTGAACTTCAGGCAAACCATATGGGATAAAGCCCAGGTGCAAATTGGGAACATTGTGAGGAAATGCATTTGAGAACACTTTGGGAGCTTGGGAACTTGATGAGAACACATTGAGAACATGAGGAAAAAAAAAAAAAAACAGAAAATCCCTTCCCCCCTACCCCCTTCTAAAAGAAAAAAATGGATGCATGAAATTTCTCTTTCCAAAAATGTTCATCACCATTTTTGGCCTAGGCTAATGGCTGGGGCAGAATTTTGGGGACATTAGTAATGAACCAGAAGATTTTAATGACAAAAGTGTGGTTAGTGGTTTGACAACCTCCTCCTCAACCCAGTTTAGGAGACCAAGAAACAAAGCCTGAAAACAAATTGCAGACCAAGAAACATGCGTTTGTGATGCAAACAACAAGAGGCAAAAATGACCACCAGGATCTGGTCTCTCCAACAAGCACAGAACCATGATTTGTTGGCTTGGGGGGGAGGGGGATCTTTGAACTTCCTAAAAGGTGGTAGATCATGATTTCTGTTCACTAATTTTCAAAGTGCTTTCGAATGTCAAAAAAGGTTTTTAGATTCCACTATGATAGACAATAAGATTTTTATTGTTTTGGGAATGTTGGATTCATATCCACAAGGGTGGGTGAATTGAACCTGTAACCATCTACAAGTAGAGGTTAGCCCTAAACCCTAAACCTCATGCTACCCACCTCATTAGGTTTTTGCCTAATAATTTATAAATTTGATCTCATCATAAAATTGAATTTCACTAGGTTTGTTTCCTACTTCAAGCACTCAAGGAAATTTCCTAGTGTATTTGGAGGGCACCATATACGCTTACATAACCCTCCTAGAAAGGAGGATACCCCTCATTAAAAAAATTGTGATACCCAACATCACATTTTGACTAATTTTGCTAATTGGTATTCACATTCATGTTTTCAAAAAGCATTTGATTCCATGCATATCATATTGCCCACATATTAATATGTTCCTTATTTCTTGTCCTTTTTTAACAGTTTTCATGGCTATGGCTGCGTTAAGTCTAAGTTTGCAATGCTTCTTTGACCTTTGGAGGTAGCTAAGCAACAAAAAAAAAACAAGAATAAAATGAGCATGTGTAAAGAGAAAAATGCTTGGAAAAACTGGAATACATACAAAAACTTTCAATCCTCATATCCTTTTCATTTTTTGTTGATTTTGAGCAATTAAAAAATATATGAGATGTGTTAATTTGAACTCTACGATTTGTCCATAAACTCTAAAAATTTGAGCTTTGTCGAAGGATTTTAAGCGATCTAAAAGCTTTAATGTTCAAAGATCAACATGTTTACCCTAATTGTCTAAGCTACACATCAGTCTAATATGATCTAATGAATAAAGTCAATTCATACATGGATTCTATTGGACAACACCAAGTGAATATTGCCATATGGATAACTATCAATTATAACTAAAATGTTTATTATGTATCATCAATAATATACTCTCAAAATATTGAATAAAAAATGAAGGAATCACAATAGTTCAATAGGCAATACCTAATATGACATAATTGTATTTATATTTTTTGATTTGACACATAAATACAATGTATCTAAGACGATGGGAGGAATATGTCATATGGCTAGGTGTTGTATTTTATACTTAACCAAATAGAAGGAAAAATGAAAGTGGTAATTGCAACAACATGAAAGGTAGCTATAGTAAAGGGTAGTAATTTCAAATGGTGAAAGTGGTTTGTCCTTCTTGGGACATCTTACAATAAAGTTGAATTTTCAGTAAGAAGGTAGTTAGTTACCTTCATCATATAATATTGAAATCTTACATTGGTTGTTTTGATTCAAACATTCTTCTTTATTCTTTGGAAAATAGGATTGCTTAGCAAAGGCAATCCCAAGGTAAGAGGTATCTTACATTTTTAATTGTTTTTATACTCAACAATCCTTCCTTGGTGTGGATTTGGGACTACTAAATCCATGGACATGTACATTTGGTGACCATGTTGTGAATCTTATTCCAAAAAAAATGTTGATTGGGAATGTTTATTGTTGTTTGGGTTTCAATGGCATCTTTGTTTTTAGGTTCTCGTAAGCAATTTGAACATTCGTAATTATGTAGATGGTAGGCAACATCAAAAAGATTTTTCTGTTGCCAATTGGCATAGATTGTGTCCCTAAGCAAATGAAGTTGTGAAAGGTCAAGAAGTGTTATGAGGGAAGGTTTAGATTTTTTTAAATCTAGGATTTGAAATGAGAGATTGTGGAGGTAGGATTATCCTCTTGAAAGGTAGTAGACATCTTAGGACCAATGTTTGTTTTCATTTTTAATGTCAAAAGTTTTGCATTTAAAAAAAATTGCTTATAAGAAAATTGAAGATTTTTTCCACAAATTTGGAACATGTTATACTTTCAAAGGTTATGACACTTGAGTTTAAAGTTGAAATATATAATGGACTTGATAATTGCTTATTATGCATAGTAATAATCCAATTTTTTTCAAAGTCCATCACATATTCAAAAGAATTTTTTTAATGACCAAAACCAAATGGAGGTGTTCAAAAAGGTTGAAATTAAAGCATCATTAACTTGGACATGGAAAAATATGCCAACTTTAATATTGTTTCAAGGTTTTTTTTGTTTTTGTTTAGTCTTTTGCATTCAAAATACACTAAAAAATCTCCCAAAATGGACTTTGTAGTTGCCATTTTTGGTCCACCCTAGTGTGTTTTCACCCCATTGGTACCATTCCCAATGGAGGGAAAATGGAACCTAGGTGAAAGGTTCAAATGAAGAGGAAAACAAAACTTGTGCCTCCTTAGTTGTTAGAAATTTGAAAAGAAAAGTGATGGGAGGGCATGGGGTGTCTTTTTTTAGGGAGGACCTAATGTTCAAGTATTTTGAAAAACAACTATTGCAATGGTAATTGATGCACAAATCTCAAAAAATTCAAATTTTCAAAAAGGGAAATATAATGGCGAAATGGTAGTTGTTCAAGAAGGTAACATAAGTTTTTTCAAAAAGGACAGAATATAACAATTCAAAATCTATATTTTACTCAAGTGTTCATAATAGTTACCACCATGGGAATCCCCATCTACGATTGCCTTCAAATTGAAGGTGGTAAACGCAAATCTAAAATATGAATACAAGCAAATAATAAGGAAGATTGAAATTTTGTGACATTTGTCTAAGAAAGACATGAAGATGGTAGACCTAATTGATACGGAAGGTAATTGAAAGCCCCTTAAGCCAAAGAAATAACCCCCAAACTTTTCCAATGCTTTGGGGGCAAATGTCTTCAATGAATAGATATCCAAGTTGGGTACCTCCTATGTATGGGGATGGCACCACAAATGTACCCAAGGTCTATAAGGATCCAAGTGCCCAAGGCTAGAATTACACACTCATCCCAACCCATAATAATATTGGGCAATAGCCACAATCAAAACATAGTTCAACCAAGCATATAAGGTTGGAGGGCAAGTTGGAAATACCAAACAAAAGTTGTCATAAGTAATTAATCATAGAATATGATCATGATGACATCATAATAACCATTCATTAATTTAAGTAGTAAAGTATGAGACCTCCCTAATGGATCAAAAAATTCATCATTTGATTCAAATATTGAGGGAACAATAGGAAGTGGCGACCTCAAGCCACCCCTCCCCTAACATTAGGATGGGTAGGAGTACCATTTGGTTGGAATCTTTATTTTCCATAATATCCCACAATGCCACCTATGAAAATACCCTCTACCATAACAAAAGGTAACAATTGTTTTTTTAATTACTTTTAGTACACTAAAAACTCAAATATTGCTACATATGTTCAAGTTTTTAAACAAGAAATCGAAATCAATTGAAACTCGAATCAATTCACCAAAATTGTTTGCTTTCAATGGACATTAAAGGATTTAACTTCAGTATGGGGGGACAATTTCATGAATAGTCATCCCAAGTACGTTTTTTGATGAATTTGCCCAAACATTTTACAAGCAATACCATATTGTTTACAAAAATCAACAAGTTTACATGAACTTGTAAACCATATAGACAACTGTTTTAATGAATGGAAGGAAAAGTATTATGAGCACATTTTTTAAGTTAACAATTTTTTCCAACACCAAGTAGATGATTGCTTTTTTATTACATTTTTCAAGAATGGAATACTACCATACCTACAAATAGTTATTTTTAAATTGAAGCAAGTGAAAATACTTTAAGGTGTAATAATTTTATGTAGATGTGGAATCTATAATATAGGAAAATTAACAATGTGAAAGTAAGATACCTTGATTTACATGAATTGTTTTGCAAGTTTTCACTAGACATTCATCATAAAAACATCTCCATGTAATTTGTCTAATGTAGATCTTAAATTTGAAAATTGAGCACCTAAATTACTGTATTCAATGAATAAAATACTTAATAAAAAGAACCCATAATTCAAGGTACAAAAAAAAATGTGTTCATCAAATTCTTTTCAAAAAGTCGTCTTTGGTATCAAGTCACCACATCATACTATCATTGAGTACTTTATTTACTAAAAGGCATTATATGAAGATGCATTGATTCCATATTCATTGAATCGTGACAAGGTTTTTGGTAATATTTTATAAGTTCATTATGTTATGACATCCGTCAAATTTATATAATGTGATTATACCATATAAACAATTGTAGTGTCAAGTCCTTTTTCATTTTAATCATGTAGTTAATTGCTAATCGCAAAATCTTGCAAAATTTGCCACATTATAACATTTTATGGAAGGTGTAGTGTGCTTTCACCTAAGCAAGATACATAAATTCAAAATTGAGAAAATTAGTGGTAATTTGTGAAAAGAACTCAACTAATGCATATGGTAATCAAGTTTTATTGGATCTATATCCAATGATGAAAGGAGACAAGCAAAAGATTAAAAAAAAACCTACTTGGGGTAGCAAACAAGGGGAGAAAGAGATTCACTATTACATAAAATCCAGCCATTCAAAAGACAAATATTTTTGGAACCTTAACAATCTAGGTAACACGAAGGAAAAGTTGGAAATAGTAATGAATGAAGTTTCAAGCCAACAATCGAAGCAAGGTACATGTAAAAAAAGGAAAACGTATGGAAGTACTGTTGGTAAAACCTTTTTTATTTACTACACATGTAACCAACTAGGGCCTTTGGCAATGTTACTAAGTCATTTTTTATCAAAGGATGTTGAGATAATTCTTGATTTGGGTACCAACATGGTTATGATTAGAAATAACGATATGCTAAAAATCATTTTGATTTCCGAATATTTAAATGGCAATGTCAAGAGGCCATAGGTGATAATTATTCACAAATTCACCAAAGGCATCACAAATTAGAAAATATTTTTTTTGGCCTTTAGACTTGATTTTTTTAGTGGAGGTAGGCCTGAGGGCTCAAAACGCAATTTGAAACTTCAAAGCGCCACGTGGCCACAAGCACCTTCACAATAATTTTTTTTATTGTTACCTTCCTTTCACGGCCTTTAAATTATTGTGACAATCATTAATTACATTGACAATAAAAAAAATTCAATAGCTATCCAATTTGTGGTGTTGTCATAAGTATAGTAGGTGGTCGAGGTGGGTTCGTTTATTTCTTACAACCATAATTATAATAAGGGAAGGTTTGGGTTTGTTTTTTCTTACTGCCATAAGTACAATAAGTGGTGGGATTTATTTGCGTCTTCTTTCACAATGCAATGATGAAGAAGAACATTTAACAAAGGATGAGATTTCGGTGGTCTGGAACAAACTTGCTTGCTATACACATAGCTTGTCCAAAGGTTTATAAGAGGTGCAACAAATTCAAGTAGTTATTATTGAGCTTATTAGATAGATGAAAAAAAACTTTCAAAAGTAAAAATAAGTAGTAGTAACATAGAAAAAAGAAACGTTTAGAATTTTGTACATGATTATCTACATCTACATTGTAATGGTCATAGCTGATTTATGTGATGTTCGATTCCATGACTATATGATGGATAGAAGAGTGGTGGTGTCACCAAAAGAGAGGGAGAGAGTTAGAGAGAGCGAGATGTAATAGCAAAGAGGCAACCAGATATGGAGAGCACACAAACCCAAACAGACCTGAGCGTCCTGACCTGTTCAGCTGCAACTCACCCCTGCTCTAACAGTCTACCGAACACATGAACACACAAAAGCCAAATCTTTCAACAAAAGCAATCTGCTCAAGACGAAATCAACAAAATGGTCCACAGGGTGCACGTCCCATGAGCCCTTGATCATATTAACAAATCAATGATTTGTATCTCGTTTGCTATACAGCGCACATCACCATGGATCCCACGGATTAACAAAACAGAAACCCTCTCGTGCCTTCCATACTAATTGCATTCAGCGATTGCAGCAGCTCAGTAACAATGTTGGCGCAGCAAAAGAAGATCAGCAACGAGCTAAACAGCTGCAAGCATACCAAGAGAAAAATGCAAAAACTCACAACCAGAATACTCCTCTAGTCTCTCCACCTCCATCATAAAGAATTGCCTGCCTTCCTCCACAATTCTCCCCGTTTCCGTTCAAGCTTCCAGCTCAAGCTTACCATCCCCCGTTACAAGATCCACGCCTCCCAAATCATAACACCGCCGCCTTCATTAAGTTCCACTTTCAACGAGTTTAATTTCTTAAACCCTTAAGGCAAAAAGATCAAATCACCAACCTAAGTGGCCGAGAGTAGGTTGGCATTCGGCCACCCCATAATCGGTCATAGTGGGTCATCATTTTCAGTAACCATAGCAGTTCTAATTGAAGTGCCAAAACAAGCGGTAAAGGAAGTACAACAACACACTGCTAGCAACCCATACTAATATGTTTCATGAACCATTGGAACAAAATAAACAAACAACCTTCCTTCATGTATATAAATATTTTAAAAATTCATTTGAACTTTTATTTATTCATGATTGTTTCAAAGTTTAATTTAAAAAAAAATTTAATATGAGGTGTACCCACATCTAATTAATAAAATCAATAATAGGCAATCCAAATTCCAATGAGTGTTAATTGGATTTTGGTGTTTCAATTTTCAAAACCAACCATAATATTAAAACAGACATTACTTTTAGAATCATTACACACCTTATAGAATTTTGATTTATTATAAAAATATGAAATGAGATGCCCTTCACCCACTTTGCATTGTTTATTATATTTATTGAATATCAATTTAAAAGAGTTTTGACAAAAAAAATTGTTTTGTTTGTTCTTGACTACAACCATGCATTGCACATCAATTTATTTAGTAGAAAAAATTTAAAAAATAAACCAACAATTGAAAGGGGAAAAATATGAATACCCTTCATAAAATTGGGTTTTAGGCCTACCTCCACTCCAGGTCCCAGAAGGGACC
Source organism: Sphagnum contortum (assembly GCA_963920785.1). NCBI lineage: Eukaryota > Viridiplantae > Streptophyta > Sphagnopsida > Sphagnales > Sphagnaceae > Sphagnum > Sphagnum contortum. The sequence continues at coordinate 15,757,522 of OY987284.1, forward strand.
AACTAGTTCTTATTAAAGGGATTATTTTGCTTGATTAAATGGGAATTGAACCACATATCCAATTCAAACAACAACCATGCATAGTGGAAATTAATGAGACACCCACCATGAAGAAGGAAGAAGCCTAAACATTGCTAAGTGGATGTTACCCCAACAAATACATGTTAGAAAAATCAACATGGGATGGTAGAATAATCAAAAGTACTTAAAATTTAATGTTGACCTAGAGGGGAAATAACTCTAGTCATATAAACATTTTTGTGAAAGTTTATGAATGTGTTTACTAAGAATTACAAGGAGTTCTAAGTTAAACCACCTCACAGTATTGAACACAATATTGAACTTGACACTAAAATACCCCTACACATCAAGTGCACTACCATATGAACCCTAATTATGTAACTATAGTTAAACTATATCTTGGCAAATTGTTGATAGTTGGATTCATTGAGCTCATGGAACAAGCCACATGGTTATCATTCATTGTGTGACCCCCAAAAACAATGGCAAGTTGTGGATTTGCATCAATTTTGGTTATGATGAATGCCACAATTAAAAAGGACCCATACCCATTATTGTTTGTGGACAAGGTGTTGGATAATGTAATAAATCATGAGGTTTATTTATTTTTGGATGGGTTTTTGAGCTACCATCAAATCCAAATAACTTTTGAGGATTGTTACAACATGGCGAAGTTATCACATATTGGTAGGCTTTTGGTTAGGTGGTTATGTTGTTTGGGTTCAAGAATTCTAAGCACCAACCTATCAACAAGTAGTTAAAAAGGCATTCAAGGACTACTTGGATGATTTTATGAAACTTTTCTAGGATGACTTCATTGAATTTAATGACTTGGCCACTGAATTGCCCAAGTTGCAACATTGTTTTGAAAAGTGTCACGAGATAAAGATTAGTCTCAACCTAAAAAAATGTACATTTTTCGTTTTCTTAAGAATGATTTTAGGGTTCATAGTTTCCAAGGAGGGGAAATTATGGGACCCAAAAAAATAAAAGCTATTGTCAAGATGTTTGTCCCCACTATTCCCCATGACATCCAAGTTTTTAATGACTTAACCCAATTTTTACTGTTGTTTTGTGAAATTTTTGCACTCATCATAACACCAATCACAAAGCCAATGCAAATATCAAAGGCTTTCATATGGACTTATGAATGCCAAGATGCATGGAAAACCATCAAGTGGAAATATGCAAAGGCAAACATCTTGATTGCGTTACATTGGGACAAGGAATTCCATGTGCACATGGAATTCCTTGTTGTAATATTATAGTAAAAAGGTTAAGAGTCTTACAAGAATGAGGTGCTTTGGTAGAGGTTGAAGAGAACAATAAATAAAATTCCCACATGAGAGGGTGAAAGTATTAAACATGGCATTGCTAGTGACACAAGTTTAATTTGAATCAATTAAACTATCATTTCCATGTCTCAAATGACCATTTTATAGTACCTCATGAATTAAATAATGTGAATTAATGTTTATTTTATACCTAAAAATTAGGCTAGATCATAATGATAATTTTGAATTGACCATGAAATGTATAACTACGATTTGAAGCAAAATGTATTAAAACCAAGGTAACCCAAGTACATGGCCCTTTAGAGAAATTCTTTTCATTTCATGCACATAATATTTTTGCCAAACTTTTGATTTTTTTGTTTATACTTTAGGTTGCAAAAGAATTTTCATGATTTTGAAAGACATGTAATTAAATATGCAATGGATTTGGTTTTAGAAACCATATGTAATGTTGCATGGGGTTTTTAAAAAGATCCATTGAGCAATTGGGTTTTACTATACATGGATATGAGGGATCAAATTTTTTTATTATAATTTTAGGAGTTACATTTCCATGGATTATCATATAAAGGACCTCTTGAATTTATTTTAATGACGCATATTTTTCATGATTGATTAAATTTTTATGATGAGAAATAGGATAATAAATAATTAGTATTTTTTTGGACTATTTTTTGCATCATGATGATAAGAAAAACTCAATGTGAATTGCACAAAGGATTTTTGGGGAAAAAACTACAAAAGTCATCATATTTTGAGGAAAAAAGTCACATTTCACCATATTTTAACATTGAATTCCTATTGGCCACTAGAACTAGGCAAGATTTAAAAATATATATACTTTATTATTTAACTTTTAGTCAAATTTGTCTCATTCTTCTTACGGATGATTGTCAATGTTCAATATACTTGACAAAATTGAAAAAACAATTGTTATAATGAGTGGTTTGCTAGAACAATAATTGTTGTCGAACCAAAACATAATAAATGAGGCTACACAATATTTGATAAAAGTAAATTGAATGGAAAAAATAAAAATAATTTTATATAATGTCAAGGTTGACAAAAAAACTTGTTAGTATTATGCTTTTGTCCTTGTGTGTGTCATTGTGCGACCAATGCGAGGGATTCACAAGGAAGGATTCTCACGACAAGCCACGTGGGGGAGGTGGCACAAAAGCGAGACACATGGCAATCATTGGAGTTGGCTTCAAGGTCATTAAAAGGTTGAAATTGTGAACCTTGTTTGATAACACAAGGCCCCTTCCCTATTGTGACAAATTCAAAAAAGGGCTTTAAAAATTAAATTTGAATCAAAATATTGTGTGCAATTGGTTTATAAGGTGTGTATACACGCAAAATAGCCAACGGGATTACTTTACAAAAGGACTATGGGTCTTATTTACTTTTTTCCACTTTTTCAGAGGAAATAATTTTTGAATGAAATCTTTTGCAACTTGTTATTAAAAATACATATAGTTGCCCCAATAGATCACATGTTTTGTGTTAATCATTGTTGAATAAATATGAAAATTTCAAAATGTGTAAATTTTGCTATATTTTGTGTTTCATTTTGAAAATTTATCATGATTTTGGACCATACCAAAATATGCTAATTACTTTAGATTTTTTTCTTCTTGTATCATAAATTACAATTTTGTTTTGTATGTCATGCACATTACACCCCATTTACATGTGGTAAAAGACTTTTGAAATTTTAACATTTTGAAAAATATTTTGGATTTCTAAAAGTTTCAAATTCTATATTTTTAAAATTGTGAGTGCTAAAAAGCCTTTCACAATTTAGGTTACTCCACATTTAGATTTGTGAGTCAATTAACATAATTGGTTTGGATGCCTTTTTCTAACCATTTTCTAGCTTTATTTCTAGGTAGGAGAAGTGGTCAATTGTTGATTTCACTTTTGTTTCTATTAGTTCCACTTATGATTGAAAAAAATTTCATTGTTTTTATTAATCTATTGTTAAAATTTTAAAATTCAAATTATCATGAATGCATACATAAATAACAAATTTATAATTTTTTTTTGACAATAAGAATGTCTTTGAATAGTTGATTCAAAAGTTTTTAAAGTTGAAACCTAGATTGGAAACAAATTTATAATAGATCGTTATCCAAAATATTAGTATCAAATGTTTGGGAATGTATCTTGATTAATGTATTATGTTATTAAAGAATGTTACAATATTTTCAAGTTGTCAAAAAACTAGTCTAAACATTATTACAATGAACTTCCTCCAAATGAAGCATGTAACAACTTTGAAGTGTCATATGGTGCTATTGGAAATGGCATGATTGGAAACACACAACTAATACACAATCCATTGGAGATGTGTCCAATTCAATTGTGAAAGTCAATTTGATTGTCACAAGATGACAAAAATGGGCAAGATGAATGCACACACATTGTAACAACAATGAAACATACTTTCAACGGAATTAATGTTTGACAACATACGCAAATCATAAACAACAATCCATCATTTTTATTCAAGACACACCATAACAAGTAATCAAATCTCTCCAACAAAACTATTGTTACACATAATGTGATATAGATTATAGATCTTGTTGCTCCTTTCATAACATCAATAATATCCATAAGCTACTACCCATACAAAAAATCAAATTTATTTTGCAACCTACCATTTGAAAATCATCACAACAACAACTACAAAAGGTTAAATTCAAAAACATTGCCAATTCCTATTGCATGTGACAGTAGTGGAAATCCATGTGTAATGGAGGTATAAAAACCACTAGTTATCATATTGTGAATTGTCAAATAACATTCTTGAACATCAATAACCAAAAAAAATTGTCACCAAAAAGTTAGTAATATCCATCATTAGTTAACATCGTTTAAATCAACCACCATTCGTAGCTTTTTGTGATAATTGTTGAATCTCATTGTGTATTGAGTGTACCAATATTTCAAGCTTTCAATTGAAAATATGATTACACCATTTTAAATAGCAAAATCAAAATCCATATTGTGAAGACCTCAACCATCCATATAATGATGCGAATTGAAGGGGGAATCAAACCAATTACGTTTTGGAACAAGTCTTGGAAGGACCCATTACCACCCAATGGAACAATGACTTGTCCTATGGGCTCATTGGATTCCTAGATGGAATGGGCATCACCCATAATATATTAAGACTTTATCCTTATTTCATGTATGCAAGTGAAAGAGTTGGAAGTTTCTCCAAAGAGGAATAAGGCGATTAAATATTATTTACACATTTTGGCACTCTTATTATTAATAGTTGACTCATTATCACATTATGTTTTGTAGGTAACAATAAATCTTGTGTTGCCAAGTGAAATGCACAACTCTACAAGAAAGGTATAAAAAAAAACTCTCTTTGTGTATTGAACAATTTTGACTATTTTGAAATTGTGAATAAACTTTCAATGTGCATTCAACTGAATCTTATATGTGTACTATTGTTATGAAACTTAAAAGACTAAGTGCACAAGGCACATCCAAATTTAACTAAAGCCAAATTGTCTTTCATTAATTTAATTAACACTTAATTTTGTAATGAAATTTTATTAAAGTCAATTTCTTTTTCTTATATTAATTTATCACTTGAAGATATTAAGTAGAGGGTTCATATAATGTATAAATTTGTCCATTCAACATGCATTCACCTTCAAACCAAAAGTTCAATAAATGATGGAGGAGGAAGATGGACCATATTTTAATTTTATTATTTATAACTTGAAAGCCCTTGAAATTGTTAATCTCATGTCATGGGAATGTTGGGGGAAAATAACAAGATCAAGCAATTGGTAAAAATATCATCATTGTGCAAAAAATTTGGATTTGGAACCATCCCATCAATCCACAACTGGATTTGAACTAAACCCAATTTGAAATTTTGTCACAAAAGGAATTGAAAACTCTTGCAATTCTTTATATATATCTCTAATGGGAACTAGAGGTCTTCTTATGTAGGGCAAATAACCATTTAAATCTTGGTCACCATTCGTCTTTTTTTTTATTGGCGAAATATCACCCAATAAACGAAATTAAAAATTCCAAAATGAAGTGTTTTTGAAATTTGGAGGGTTTCAATTGCCAAGAGCAAAGATATTTTTTCTATATTTTTTAATATTTGACTTTCAATGTATAGCCGTTAAAATAGAAGATTGGTTAAAGATTTAAATTTTTTTTATATCTGGTTATAACCATGTTTGGCTAAATCTTCCTAGGGATGATCACAACTCAGGCAAATTAAAAAAGAAAAATTCCTAAAAAAAGGCACTAAATCACCATAACAGGCATAGGACCTTTTTGTGTTTAAACTTGGTTAATTTTTTTTTAAATTTAAAAAAAAAAAAAAAAGAAGAAGAAGAAAAAAAAGATGCTGCCTCTGGGTGTGTTGTATTCACCCCAGTTATTGGATTCTTCAGGAAAAAGCTGTGGCATGCACATGAGGTGCAGAAGGGGGTGTTTTTAAAAAAAATTTGGGGGATTTTTGGGGACTTGGGAACACAATACTAACAATGGGGCTGGTATATTTAGTACCCATTTGTTCTTTTTCTCCTAACCAAAAAAGAAGGAAACAAAAACACCCAAAAAAAATCCATCAAAGTTTTAGGGTTCAATGTTTTTTAGGGTTAATTTTTTTTTTACAACCCTAAAAAAAAACATGTTTGATTCAAATAAAAAAATTGTCAAGTAGTCTAGAATGTTCCCATTTGTTCTTTTTCTCCTTAGGAAAAAAAAAAAAGAACACCCAAAAACAAACAAAAAAAAAAAACATGAAATTTTTAGGGTTCCACAAAAATCTTAACCCTAAAAAAAAAAAACATGTTCAAAACAGGAAAATATCAAGTAGTCTAGAAACATAACCCCCTCCACCCCCCCAAATCACATTGGAATTTGCAGTCTTTTGGTTGCCTTATAACAATTGGGGCCAAACTTGGGGGAGTGAATCTAGGGATTCAATAGTGAATCCTCTTGAATCATCCCTCTAACCCTAGCCCTAGCCCTAGCCCTCCCCCACCACACCAGTTCCTCATGGGTTGGGGTGGATCTTTGCTTTTGGTTCCCCTACTAACTTAGTAGTAGTAGTACTAAGGAGATACATTGAATAAAGTCACATTGATAGTATTGAATATCCGCAATAGTTATTGCCCACAATGGAAGAATCTCA